>OX381705.1:37220772-37671180 GCA_947462335.1 Harmothoe impar | reverse complement strand
GTATAGTGTGTCTGAAAATAGACCCCTCTGAGCACTCACGGTGATTTATCTCATTCAGCCATTCTGCTCGAGCTATCTGAATTTCATTTTGAAAATCCATCCGGGCTGAACGGGGTAGCCTCACCAGCCATTCCCATAGTCCAGTGCATATCGGACTGACCAGTGGTGAGCCCTATACTGACCTTCGGTGATACTAGGTCCAGCAAAAAATCTCTGATGGGTCTAAACTCACATACTCGGTGGTATATCTCTGGCCTCTAGGGACCTCCGGGTAAAACCAGACTCCTGCTCTGTATATTATTGGTAACAACTGCGTGTTAATGTATATAAAATTATTTGATCAGATGGAGCAGTGAGGTTCGATTGTCTATCTGGGCAATTAACCTACCGTAAAGAAACTAAATGATTTCTAATATATAGTTGCGGTATATTAAGTAATAGATAGACAATGGTTATTAAAAGGTATGTAGAATTAACCACAGCTTGCTGGTGGGGGCCAGACGAGGGCGAAGCCCAAGTTGCCCTACCAGCAAGCTGTGGTTAATCTACATACCTTTTCATAACCATCTGTTTTAAACCAGGGTATGCAATATAACCAAGGTGCGAACTCTATTGTTCTAAGCCACCACCGTGGTTTAAATATAATGAATCTGGCAGCTGGTCCTTGAATGATGTATGGACCCAGATATCACACATCAGTAACTCTTTGATTCAGATTGAAATGTATTTCCAAATGTGGGAACGTTCACAAATTACGTCACCGTCTAGGGGTACGTAGGGGGACTTTTGTGGTAAGAAATAATCGCTAGGGCTAGACATGTGTGTCTGTTTGTCTGTCTGTCTGTCGTTCTGTCGGTCGTGCTGTCTGTCTGCCTGTCGTTCTGTCTGTCTGTCTGTCTATCTGTCTATCTATCTATCTATCTACAACGGGGTGACGGAGGGTCTTTTAAACGGTCCCAAACCAAGTTAAATGGGTCTCTAAGTACATTTGTAGTGGAAACTGCAGCCTGGCATTGTTCCCATTGTAATATGAGACATTGAAAGCGTGTAACACGTGTGGCGGCTGGGCTGTGTGTGCGCTCTGCTTACCCAGCAGTTATTAATGTGAATGTATGCCCAGCTCACAGGCCGTTACACTGCAGGGACTTCATGAACCCGGGACTGAGCACATGGTTGAAGTAGTAGATACCCTACGAGTAACTTGAGTGTATGTCAAAATAACCATGACAGACTGACTGGTGGTCATAGGACACCAGTCGCTCTACCATTGTTATTATTTTATTTGTTTGGCCTAACCATAGCGGCTCTCCAGGATATTCATTCCTGCTGGTATCATGGTTTTTAGATGTCGGATCCATGAAAATTCTATGGATTTCCGTAGTTTTGTGCCCCTCTTTGATTGAGGATGTTCGTATATGAAGTCTAAGATGTGGACTTTTATATCCTAAGCCTTCTTATGTTGTCCTTGATTGAAGTGGTATGCTACTTCGCTGTTGCCATATCTTTTGTGGGTGATATCCCCGATATGTTCCCTTATTCTAATGCCCACATCTCCGTGATAAATAGGCCTACTGGTAGACTAGAGACCAATGCAGCACAAAGGCTGACTTTTTCACAATAAATTGGCTTAAGCAGTATCCTCATAATATTACAGACAATATTATGAGGACACTGCTCAAACCAACATAGGCATAGCCTCATAAACCTAAACACAATTTATTGACTCAGGGTGGTACACCACCCAGGGTGGTACACCACCCAGGGTGGTACACCACCCAGGGTGGTACACCACCCAGAGTCTTATGCAACACCTTGTGAGGGGTTGCATCAAGATAGTGAAACTTCATTTTTGAGGGTGAATTTTGACATGAGTTCATGGTTCAAAAAATGTAAAAACTTGACAGATGGACAGATTAGACACTCAGGTTTATGGAACATCAGTCACTTATATCAATATTCGTCTCTAACCATTTGATATATTGAAAACAAAAAAAAAGTGACCAAAAAAACAAAACATGTGTGTAGAGAAAGTACTAGAATCGATTTTCGTCTACATTACGGTCCACACAACTCCAGTGCTAAGTCAATGGCAGGTATCTTGTAATACTAGGTGAGACACTTTTTGTAAGACCTTTTCTGTGTATTGGTCCTGCATTATCTTTGAATATCTTGAATTACATTAATGTGTGGACAGATACAATGTAGGTACAGGGGTGTGAGCAGGGGAGGCTGGGGCTGATATGGCTGGTTAAGGGGTATGGTACAGACCGGTGATTTTTGACACAAGGTCCCCCTCCTCCTCCCACCAAGGGTGTGTGTGTACAATACCGTGACTGATGGCGGAATCAATGTTTAAATGACAAAACTGAAACAGATATCATCGCTGTTTACACTCTGATCAACTCGCTTTTTGGCAAAGAAGTAAAGTCGAGGACGCAGGCAGCCGGCAGATGGCCCCACACCCACCTGCGTCTGACACCCACCTGCTTGCCCACAACTACCTGGTCGCCCACACCCACCTGCTTGACTGAAATGTGATAACATACTAGTGTGACACATGATTTGAGGGTAGTTTTGACTCGGGAATATGTTTCTGCGGTCAGAATTGACAAATAATTCAGTGTTCCTGAAATAATATTTATAGATTCCGTCTTTCAGTCAACCAATTTAATCACTTTATCACCCTCACCCTTAGTCATTTGTGATGTTTATCACACGCTCAATCTTTTTTTTTCTGCATTGGTCTAATAGTCTAATAGTCTAACAGTAGGCCTATCTATCAAGGCAGCCCTCCTGGCATAGGCCCACCCCCATATTCATATCTGTGGGGTTGTAGGTTTGTAGGTTGTAGGTTTGGGGGGTTGGTGCATTGGGGGGAGGGGGGCAAAAAAGAATTCAACCCCTGTATAGGGGCAGTGAACAAAATTTCACACCTCACATTTCCCGAAGATTCCCGAAGGGCAGAGGGGGGAATTTTTTTTTTTTGGGGGGGGGGGGCGGAGGGGGGCAATCCCTCTTTTGGGTTATGAAATGAAGTGATATTGAGAAATATCACCATTTTGAAAGGTTAGATGTTGAGTTTTTGCTCCATGTACTAGTCAGCATATACCTTTTATTTTTTTTCGGTAAAATTCTCAAAAATCTTAGGAGGGGAATGGTAAAAAAAAAGAATTTAGAATAAAAAAAAATTTCAAAATGCCAAAAGTCTCGGCAGCGGATCCGTAATCCAGGTTATCAAAATAAAACGGCCTAGGTTTGAATGGGGAGAGGCGGGTGTCACCAGGAAGGCAAAAAAAAAAGGTTCGTTTCAGATCACCCAACCGACCCTAAGTTTTTTTATGCAATTTTACAAAATGTTAATCATTTTCTATATATTCTTTTCACATTTTTTACACATTTTTGTTTTCAAAAATGATATGAAATAGACAGAAGGCATACTAGTATTACATGGATTTTTATGCAATTTTGAAAACACTATCACTTTTCGATACCTTTTTGGTCAATCTTTGGATATGCAGAAAGGTTGGCTAGAACTTCCAGGTTAAAAAAAAGAAATCCTAGCTACCGACCCTACACCTTCTATCCATGTTTAATACCTGAAACAAACCTTTTCTCCTTTTTTGGCCTAACTACCGCTATACCTAACGATCAAACACGTTAAAGTTATTTATTATTTATAATGACATACCTGACTAAGTCTAACAAGAGATGTAGTTCCAGAATTGTGCACGTTATTTGTGTATGATGCAGGATTTACGTTCGTGTACATAATGCAACATCTATAGTTGCATAAGCCGTGCATCCAATAAAGATTGGCAGTGCTTGATTGGTTTCCTATGCATGTACTTACCATGATGTAACTGACTATACACAAACACTGGATGTGAGTTGTAGCTTAGTGGATGCATGTAAAAACTTAATGGCTGATACACTGCTGCTACAGCTGTTGAACTTTGGCAACATCCTACAACAATAGGTATAGAACTGATGATGTGATAGATGGTAGATTGTAGCAGTTTCCGAGAACCAAAAACAGAAATCTAAACTTGATATAAGGTCAGAGTTTATACATTTTGTCCTGTAACACTATCAACATGTTTTATTCTTTACAAATAGACTTAGAGGTCATTATCGTTAGATGGCAGTGGGTCCAGTAATCGATGTTTGCGTACTGTAATACATGCGTAGAAAGAAATGATACGTTTAATACATTTTAATCAAATAAATATCTTCTTAGTTGAAATCATCATATCAATCACATTTTTAGAAAAATATAATAATGTATTTATTATATATTTTAAAGAAATATTGTGTATCTGGTCATAATTCCGGTTAAAAAATGGATCAAGTGCTGATGATCATATACTCGTCAACCCAACCCAAACCAAACTAGACCTGCTGATAGGGATGTCATTGGTATCCAATTTATTCCGATTTCGATTATCACTATTTTAGTCTCGAAATTCCGATTTTTTTCGATTTTTCGATACAGACAAATAACAGCTAAATAATGATCAAAAGACATGTTTTTGCCTGCTTTTCAATCTCAAATAGAATTCATAATACCCGACATAATCACAGGCTAGATGTTAGAGTGTTGAGTTACATAGAATTATATAGCAGAACCATTTACTTCTATGGTGCCTTTAGGGTCCAGTTTTCGTCATGCAAATAAATGGCCAATAATGCCTTAATCTTCCTTATTTCTACACTTAAATTAAGCTTTTTACAGGATAAAAGTAGGTCAAAAAGTGTATCGATTTTGCCTTTTTGTCGATACGATAATCGGAAATCTAAAAATACCGAAATTTCGATTTGGTAGGTATCGATGACATCCCTACCTGCTGACGTAGTTGATAATGAACATGAGCTATAAAAATACGGTATTAGTGATATCCTAGACTACAAAAAATGTACAACCAACATACTCTAATTAGGTATCCATGTACTTGCACATGACAAAGATAAGTATAATACATTGAAGCCAATCACAAGATTAATACTAGAAATGCACATGTAACTAATGTCATGTTAAATGAGAAGGCTGATAGCCTGTTCCCAATGTAATTGTCTGTTTTGGGTGTACCCTCTGTATGTACCGTAGTTATGACAGAAGACAATAAATCATTGGTTTGTGTGGGTGTACTGGTGCACCCCTATCCCTGCGGTCGTCCGGCTGGGTCACAGGGTCGCATCGGTCCCGCTCCATACTGCCGTGCCCACCGGGCCCTCCGCTTTCTACAATCATACATCTAGGCAAGTAAAAGCACAAGTGGAAACATTTTTGGGGAGATTTACTGAGCAGAGAATGATTAGTTTCGTGTTTTTTGTTTTTTTCAATCAGAGAGAGATAAAGAGATACCTGAAACATTCATCAGCCATGACGAGGACGTGTGTCTACAGACAATCTCCCTCCAGCCCCCCCCCCCCCCGCCACCATGTTTGGACGCTATCTCGTGGTAGGCCCCATACGTTGCTATGAGTGTAAACTTGAGTCATGCTTCTTTTCCCGTAATGGAGCTCCTGTTCTAGTTACTATTTCACCTGTTGCAGTTAGTTGTAGAGGGCATTGTTAGAGGCCAGGGCTTGGGGGTAGAAAGTAAAAACCTTTGTGACTTTGCCGCATAGATGTACAGTACGACATTATACAACGCCTTGAATCTTGATGCACAGTGTGACTATATATGGGCAAAAATCGACACGGGCAACGCAGTAAAAGGCCCTTTTAAAATACGACACGGGCGACACAGGCACTGGAAAAAAAAAGAAAAGAATAAGATACATAGTTATGAGACACAAAATTTGACACGCTCAGAACATCGGGTACCCATACATAGGCAGAGTTGTATTAGCTAGCAGACTAGGAGGATGGGGCACAATAAAATAGTATTGATGGGCAATAAGAGGCAATTAAGAGGGCACCATGAACACAGGTTCAGCATTTTACCCTGTATTTCCAATGGGTGCACTTACGGCGTGAACTCAAAAAGTCTTAAATTGTGCATAACCCTGATAATTAGCTGAAATCTAAGCCGCATTCTGGGAAATAATGTTTAAAAAAGTACCGGTAGGTAGGACATGAAGTGTAGCCATATTGAACGAACATTCTGGTTCATTTTTAGTGAAATTTATTTTTGAGTCCTAATCATCGGACTATGCCACTCTAATTGTCCAGACCTGAGAATATCCTCTGGCAAAAAATGCAGGTAGCTACCCCAGAGTCTGGAGCGGTATACATGCTATAGTAAACTGCACTGTGTCGGCAATTAAATACTACATCTTTGATGTTTCCCACAGGGCATGTCGCAGTGCCCATCCATGATCTCTCCATAAGGATGAGCCCACTCTGGCAGCCGCTGGGACATCAGATGGATCTCACCCCTGGGATCCCCTTCTTATCCCCATTTCTATCAAACACACAAAAGACAGACAATGCAAAACGGACCTAATCCCGAGCACGTCCGCCCTATACACCACGAATACCACACATTGTCTGCTAAACCGCCCCACTTCTTTACTCCTCCGCCCGTGTTTGCCCTGTGTAATTCCTCCGCCTTCTATTGTGTAATTAGCAATGTTAGTGTAAAAGGGGTCCATTCTGAGTTCTGTTTGCTGAGGGGATCAGTGCACACATTGATGTAAGTGGAATGGGTGAGAGCAGCACAAGCGAATAGTGCATGCCTGTATAAGAGGGACATATAAAAACCATGAACGGAAACGGTTGTGAATGAATTTATTTCACAATGAGTAATTTCTGTTGGATGGTGCAGAGACCAGTGTGTGTGTTATTTACCTAACCGTTTAACGACAGTATGATGCTTCAAAAACAGTTGCATTCGTCGTCATGATGCATCGCCTGCAACTCGTGGGCGCTGCATTAGTGCCTGTGCTAATGCTTCAGGAGTGCATCAACCGATGGGCATGATGAATAGGTGTTGCGTATGTAAAATAATCACTGTTGTCTCATGCATTCATGTATCATGACAAAAGGGCACTATGCTGTCCTTAAAGAGTTAGTAATCTATGCCAGCTCTCATGCCAGGGCCCCATCTCCTACGAGCCCACGTGTAGTGTTTGCATTAATCGTCCTTTTTCACCATTTTCATTGGGCTGCCAGGCCAGGCTGGCTGACATTCTTCACAGACATACATCAAAAGGAATTCAGGTTTTATGTTATTTCCATTATGATGCTGCCATATTGTTGAGGTGGCGTATTTCGATCAAAACGGTTTAGTCCCCATTGAGAAGAACAGCGGCTGTTGATTTTGATAAAGAGACAACAAGAAAAATACACATATTGTGTCATGTATTTGCAACAAAGCTATGAAACGGGAACATTCCCAAAAAGCGTTCGCAAACTTTTAACCTTGACTACTCATAAAAAAAGAACACCATTGAAATCTCTGGGCGAGTTGAGCAGAGATAATTTAGAAGCAACCTTGATTTAGGTCATAACCACCTGTACTGTGGATCGCGTTACTAGAGTGAACTACAACTACCGTAGCACACTAAAAATGGATCCTAAAAATGTGCAGCGTGTCCATTTGCCCATGTCAAATAGTATACGATCAACGTTGGGTAAACAGTGGTGAGTTCGGGCAGTGAGGTCACAAAACGAATTATCGTTTGTTTCTGATCACCTGACATTGCAATAATAGGAGATAAAAATATTGAAAAACGAAACATGATCGACCCAATTTTTTTTACTTTTTACTTTTTACTTTTGTTCAGTACTTGAGTCCGCAGTTTCATCAGTAATGATGTTGTCCCCGCTTTCTATGTGAACATAAATACAACACAGCATTTATTGTTGGGGGACTGGGTGTTGACATTAGGCGGCATGGACACGTACTGAGACGGAACCTCCACGGGAGGCAGCTAGTCACACACTCTGCCTCCTCCAGGGTGCTGCAACATCCAGGGTGCTGTGTACGGGAGGAGGAGGCCCGACTCTCCATGTCCGCACGTATGCATGGAATGTTACCCACATGTACTATAGGCAGGGCAGCAAGGGAGTGCAGACTGACGAGGCTTGGTAATCTAGAGCACTATGGAGAAGAAGGAGAGCTATAATGTTGATTAAAAAGAGAAGATTGTGAACTGTTTAGAAAGCTTAAGTCCATGTGCTTCACAAACTCAGGTACTTTACCTACAGTTGAGATAAGGCTAATGCGCTAACATGCCAAGTTGAAAGTCCATGAGCAGAACTAGATCACCAAATACACACGATCCAAATGAGTTCAAGTCTACGATAAGCCGTATGAAGACGGGTATGCATACATGTATGATACCGGTCGTATGCTACATGTACTATGTTAGACATGGGGATAAAAAAACGAGTCTTTAATAGTAGGATGCAAGACTGATATAATTACGGGTACAAAGGCAAGAGGACTAGGGATCTAGTCTAGACTCTAGTCCTCTTGCCTTTTTTATCGGCCTGCTTTACTTGCCGTCTTATCCTACCCGGTATACTTACCGGTAATCCCCACGCCTCATGTACAGGCCCACTGCATGTGTACATCCCTGGTTAATGGGTATATACATACAAACCCAATATCCCCCAAAAGTCGTCTGCTAAGTATGTGGAACACACAAGCCAGGCACCATGTCAACAAACAGAGCCCACTTATGTTGTATAGCCTGGTATAGCCTTCAGGGGGTAACGGTCAAAGGTCATAAAGACGCTGGCTCGACCCAGCTATATCAATGTAAGTGTCTGCCGGGATGTGTCTGCATTGTTGGACAACGGGACGGTGTCTATTTTGATCATTTGTGCCGGTTTTCTACCATTGAGCGTTGCACGTCCAATGTATTACATGACCCAGATGGTGCCGTTTTAACACGGTGTGGAAATAGACGGGTTTATTAAGGTTAGAGTACGCACGTTGTGGTTGTTAGTTGGGCCAATATTTACCTGGGTAACGTCCACTTAAAGCCTCGGCGAGAGGTTTTTTTTTATTGTGAGCTAAAACAAGAATTACGTAAAAGTCCCTGAGCCATCTATTGCAATCCCAAAGGTGAACACTTTGTGTATTCTGTGTGATAACGATTCCTGTTATGGAGCACAGAGCATGTGTGAGTTCTGGGAATGTGTCAGGTAGCGTGATATGTGAGATGGGAGACCTATCGTGACGATACTAATTGTATCTTAGTGGTCAGTTCTGTTATGTGCTATAATGTCTCCAGGGTGGGGGAATAAGGGACATGTGATGGTCCCCTATCAGGCAATATGAAGAGGGACAGTTCAGGGTAGCAGCTGGTTTATAGTATATAGTGAAAGGGAGGGGGTATTGCTAAGTATTTCCAGATATTTCTTTTGTATATGATATCTTTGTCAGCGCATACTAGCAATGAAAACTTGTTTTATCAATCCTGAGTTGAATTTTATTGTCTTTTGGAGATGGAAAGTAGTCGTATTTATATTTCAAGCAGAAACTTACCTCTCGTTTGATACTTTCACTTCAGATGCGAGTCGTAGAATGGCAGAACACCCAAAGATAGGTCAGCTACGTGACGTCATAACCGAGATACTTCCGGTAAGTGGACCCCAAATGTCGTTTGTTGTCTGCTACCTTGTTGACACATGGTTATCCATGCCTGCACCGCAAGGACTGTAGGAATTGTAATAATGACGGTTAACCATGTGGTCCTTTATGTAATAGTAATACAGTTTTCCTTAAACACGGTCCACACATCAAGAAACTTTCATGTAATAACATGCTGCTCATAGATCAGTGGTTAGAATCAGCTGAGTGACATGGATACAAGATTGGGCATGTTAACTATATATTAGACTGGGCCATATTCTCATCAATAACAGCAAGCCTCCTAGAATAACGCTGACATCGCCAGATGGTATGTACGATAGGCGTATATTTGATACGGGATAGCTCTGTAGATGAGCTACAAAAGGTCCGGGATCAGATCCTGCCGTAGGAGGAGGGCACAGATCTCACCAACTGGGCACGGATGACACTTTACCGACTTCTGTAGGAATTAATTTTCATTGCATTTGAGTAGCTTATCCGTTAACTGGGATAACCGTAACTAGATAATGAAAATCAAGAAAATAACCAATAGATGTAAAGTTTTTCTGGACAAAGCTTGCATCTGAAACAAAATAACTTATAATACAATGTCATCCGTAGAAAGTCTTCCTTACTTACTGCATGGACCTGTAGAGTATAGAAACAGCTACACATAACATTGGTGTGCTCGCATACCGTACATTCACCCTTGTTATTGCCA
This sequence comes from Harmothoe impar, assembly GCA_947462335.1. NCBI lineage: Eukaryota > Metazoa > Annelida > Polychaeta > Phyllodocida > Polynoidae > Harmothoe > Harmothoe impar. Next base: position 37,660,929 of record OX381705.1, on the reverse strand, counting down.
CCACAGATATAACCAGAAGGAGCAGCTATTAGGCCACTCAAAAAAATAAAATGGTTTCTCATCACCGCGCGCATCATAAAAATCAGGTTTTGGAGAAAACTTTTTTCTTTTTTTTTGCCAAATTTTGATGAAAAACCACATCAAAATGGATAAAATTGGTCATATTTGGTATCAAATTAAAGCTAATAATGCCAGCAATGCAGTGGTATAGAAATAACTTACATTTTCCCCAATTCTAAAGATCACTTAATTCTTAACCAATAAAATGTGAATTTTGGCCAAAGAAACCGTAAATTGTCCTATACATTTTGGTCTGCGAGTATAAAAAAAAAAAAAAAAAAAGCCTCCCTCGTCAGATTTCTCAGACCTTAGTGATGAGAAACCACTTTTTTTTTGAGTGGCCTTAGGGAGAGGCAACAGGAGGGAGTGGATTTTTGTGCGAATGGGTCAATCTTTATAAAACTACCTCCCCCCCCCCCCCCCTTCCAACCTGCGAGAGGGGTTGACATTATTGAGCACGACTGGCGCTAAAAGGGGGTGAATTTATTTTGCGCCCCCCCTCAAGATGTCCACTTTTTTTTGTTTCCCCCCCCCCTTCCCCCTGTTAAAAAAAGACCACTCACTTGGCAACGATGACGACTCGAGGGAGTGGCCTTAGGAGTGGCTCACAAAGTTGATAAGAGCGTTCCTTGAAGTGAACGCGCCGCCTCACTGGCAGTGTAAGATCATCCTCATGTCGAGGCGATGTGAGGCCTGGCAAGGTCAAACTGGGACCTCTGTTGTTGATTTACATTTCCCACGTTGCTGTCACAGACCAAGCTATTGTGTTGTTCTTTGAAGTAGACTGGTCAGTTATAGTTTGAGTGCAGAACTTTCCGGTCGTTTTACACAAATCATATGGAAGTGTTTGTTTTGGTTGTAAATGGAACGATTGTCCTTGTTATAAGTGTATAGTGAAATATAATCAATATAACGCAGTTCTAAGCAGCGTTTGCTGTCTCTAAATAGATCTCTAAATGCCCCTGTTGCGGGCCCTGTTGGCTTACTCAAACCCCTTTAGGGGTAGCATCGTCCCCTGCCCTTTGTCATCAAGATGCATGAATGCGAGTTACTAGTACACCGCGTCTGCATTCATGCATCATGCTGACGCTACCTGGTTAACATGTACACTCTCAGTGGCGGATCCAGGATTTGGAAAAGGAGGGGGCGCGCCCCCTTTTCTTGGTAAAAGGAGGGGGCGCACCCCTTATTTTTGGGCTGAATTGGGGTGTAAAAATGACAAATAAACTCTTAACTACCGGCCAAAAGGAGGGGGCGCGCGCCCCCGCGCCCCCCTCTAAATCCGCCACTGCACTCTTGTGACTATACATGGGTAAAAATCGACACGGGCGACACAGAGACACGGGGGTTGTAAAAATCGACACGTACGACACGGGGGGGGGGGGGGGGGGCGGTTTAGAAATCGACGGACATGAAATTATAGGCCAGAATGTATAGGATAGGAATCGACATGGCACCTTAGCTAAAAAACGACACGGCGACACAGTGATAATCCTGGCTACCCATGTATAGTCACACTCCTGAAGTGTCGGCTTGATGTACCAGTGCCGACCAGTTACCAGGTACGCCCAGCATACCCCACAGTCAATACATGAGAATACATGTGTATCACATTTCTGGCGTTTACATATACTGAAATAACCGGAAAAGCAGCCAGGCAAAAAGCGAGCAGGTTAAAGGGGTTAATGTCTGCTCCCGTCAAAGGTTAATGGATATCACCGTTCTAGATCTACTCACTTTCACTTGGTAGTGCGATCCGAGGATTGAATGCTATTTATAGAAAGAGAAAAAAAAGTTCGACAACGTAAGTGTACGGAGAAAAATGGGTAAAACAGAAGAAGTGAATGATACTATTAGCATATCTATTCTTGGGTTCAAATGTCAACATGAAACGCCATCGGATCCCGCGGCAAGGGGCGTGATGGTGTCGTGTAGCGGCCCCTATCGGGACGCTTGTCGTCGTGACGTACCGTCCAATGTGACCTGTCCATGCCCTTTTACATGGACGAGCAAACAGTCCCTTCACTAACACCCATACCAACCACCAGAAGTCCCAACACTGAGAAGTCCTCCAGAGGTTATACAAATTAAGTTAACTGTCCATCACTTTATTATCAAACACTTGAACAAGTTTAACCAGGCAGCACTTCAAGGGAACGACATTTCGGCCTTTTTGGTGTTGCCGTAAATTATGGCTCTAGACCCCTAAATTCGATATGGCGACATGGGCATTTCTTAAAATCGACATGGGACATGAGGCCTAGTGACATGCGACATGAGGCTTAGTGACAGGGGACATGGCCATTTCTTAAATTGACATGGGACATGAGCATTTTAAGCGACATAGACATGCGACATGGTCATTTCTTAAATCCGACATGCGACATGGGGACCCCCCCCCCCAATCAAGGGCCCCTAAATTCGTGTGTATAAGCCGTGGCTTACATATCTTCATGTAGCAGTACAATGCCCGTGGTATGGTACCGTGACGCTATACGTGTGGACCCACTATACCGCATTGCTTTATTCTTGGGTCAACCCGTTCCAGATGAGGGTACAACATGTAAGTCTGAGGAAGGTGTCCTGTGCTTTTATTTACATTGGCTACTACAACATGCACCGGGCCTGTTTTCTACCCTACAGCACCACCTATGGGTTGGGCTGAGTGATGGGCACCGACTCAGGACCTGCTCGTACTAGTGGTGAGGGTGGCGTGGGGCGGTCAGCGGGAGTCGGCTTATGGACCTGCTGACCATCATCGGAGTCGGCTTGACGCTCTGACTTCAAGACCCTGAGAGCACAGAGGAGAACCTTGTAGAATATATGGTGCCATGTATATATTGGCTTTAATTGCAATAGTCGGTTATTTAGTGCAGGGAAAACAAAAGTATTTTCCCACATATTCAAAAAATATCAGCATGAATCCTGATTCAAAGTATAAACAAGACAATACTTACATGTGCTGTAAAACACCAACATTTAAGTATTTATTCGGCCCATTTATTCTGATGAATGGGTAAACAATATTTCGGGACGTACATCTTTGACATTTACCGGGCTGTCTGCTGGGTTTCCTACAGTCACTCATGATACAGGGATGTGCGTCCGTCACTTTTGTCGAATTTCATATACTTTTACATCTGACAGTGACAAGCGAATCGACCCTCGTGAAATGCTTTTGAAATATTTAAAACATTTTGCTTGGCTGGATCCCTTTGTTTTCACTTCTATTAATAGTATTACATCTTGCCCTAGAAATAACCAGACAGTAGCAGACACGAGGCAGAGCTATCAAATGTAGAGGGTACCCATTGTGTATTAGGAGGTGGTTGATTGCAGGCTTGGCTGACGTTAAAGGCCCAGCGCCCCTATATATAGAGCTGAGTACCTGTCCCAACTGCTCTCTGACTGTTACTGGATGTGCAGTAAGATCTGCGGGTTTAAAGAGAGGTTTGGGATCAAAGCGCTGCGGGATCAAAGCGCCATGCAGTGTGTGTCCTTACCGCCTGTACATGTAGTATAATAACCGGGCCCCTGGCCAGTGCTGACCACTGACACCATGTGACCCCGGAGAGGACCACTGTACTGACCTAAGACCTTGACATACGACCTCTGAAGTCAGACTTCGACCCCTGAATCAGGAGTCACTAGTTGGCACGCGTAGATTTATGATGAATGAATAAATGAATGAATGACTCCCAGATGTATATTTTATGGTAAAGTAATGGTTTTGATTGTAAGTAAATATACATAGATATAGATATAAACAGTGCAGACACTGTTTCTGAAAAGTCCTTGATGTAGGGCAATATACCCGAGCGGAGGTCTAGTACATTGTATCAGTGGCTCCCATTAGATACCATTATTAAATTATACATGTTTGTGTTTCAATTCCTTAAAAAGCTACCAGATTTACACTCAATTTGAACAGCACACAATTTTTGGGCTCTAATTCTGATTAGCTTGGATATCAGTACTACTTTCACATTTAGCGGATTACTACGGTAGCTCCCATGAAATGCTGATACATTTGTATATCAGTGACAACGATATGAGAACTACGCTACATAGAGTCTACTGTCCATATTTTGTGAGTGGTACTGATACGGCTATATATCCTCTATTACCATAAAGTAAACTAAATACATAGAGGTGCTTTGAGGGTGTAGTGTATATTTGTCCACACAGTTCTGTTGTATTGTGACTAACACAAGCCTATACCACACGAGGTTAGGGTATAATTCATAGCCTGACATGTGATCTGAGTGGTATATAAGTAACTAAATATTGTAACTATCCCCGACCCTGGGTTGCCTGCAGGATCAGGGGACTCCCCATGAGTCAAAAACCCGTCCTCCCGCGGGGTGATAGCCAGGATAAAGTATACTTTGACAGGCAGGGGAGCTGGTGGCAGAAGCTTGTTTCAACTGCTGAAGGTTTGTAGGGAGAACTCCCCCCCCCCCCCTAACATTATCAGAAATAATCAGACAGGCCGACTGGGGTACTGTAGGCGGTTTGTACTGCCAGGGGTCTGCCGCCTGCTATCTCTGACGTCACGTTTCCATGGGGACAATGCTGACTTTGTGAAGGGCCTTTCTATGTATAGGCTATACATGATACTAGGAGATTGTATCTAATAAATACGGTACACTAGTAGGCCTATAGGCTATAGTTATACCAACTATATAACAAGGTATAGCTTGGTATGCCTGCACGTGCTAAGCTATTGAGAAAGGAGAACATATAATACAGCTCAGCCCCTCATAATTCCTCTCTACGCTTTTTTCCCTTCTCTGCTTTCTCAGTAATAATGCCTGTCATTATAACACTGAGGGCATCGCAAGAGAAGTGATGTGGGAGGGGCAGCCTATTCTGCCACATAAGAAAGCCTTGGAGGTGGCAAGGCTAAGGGACTGGTTGGCAGTAGACATGTTGAGATGTGTCAGGGGGTAGAGTTGGCACCCGTCCAAAGAAGGCATGTTTTGGGGGCGGAGAGGGGTGGGCGGCCGATCGCCTCTTTCACCACCACCATGACTTGACGTCCACCGGCACCCGAGGAAAAATACCGTCTGCTCCAAGTCGACGTCATAGAAAGGAATAGTTAACCAACGTTCTGATTTGGTTGGAGGATAGAAATGGTATTGTACACCAATGAAGTATCCACACGTATACGTTGTTTTTTTGTTCTGGGTAACTTCCAGTTGCTGGGCTCTCAACATAGAGGAAACCCATATAAATACTGGTATTCCCCTAACAAATTAGATCTAGATGATTGAGCTTTGGTTTCATAAATGCGGAATGCATTTATCCCAGTATTATAGTGTTGACAAATGTGTGTGGTGGCCTGATTGCAGCACGATGTGCGCCGCCACCCTGCTCCTGCCCTAACTGGGGGCAGAACATGAGAAGGCCCTGGCGGCCCACATAGCCTGGTCAACTGAGGCGGGGAATCCCCTCATTCCAACATGTTCCGGCATGGAGCATGTTGTCTGCCGACATGTGAGGCGGTCTCCATAGAGCACCGCCCTCACTATGTAGGTCGGGGCGCTGGTCGGCGGGTGACGGACACGCTGATGCCAGATCAGCATCCCTGTGGCCACCACTCATCACGTTGTGGAGTGAGCAGATCCATGTCCGTTTGATGCTGTATCTAGGTACAGTGAGTTAGACACCCACATGTGGGTAGGACGCAGGTTGAGTTGGGGGTCAGTGGACAGTGTGATCATGATTTAAGAGGGAAATGTCCCTCCCTGTCCACTCATGTCCCAATCAGTCACCATGATTCTATTATCATAGAGGAGGAGTTGACATTTGCCTCTAAGTAGCCGACTGATAATGCCTATCCCCGGTCATTAGGGTGAAACCTTTGCCCTTTCCCTTCCATAGCCCCCCGATTCATTAAAGTATCATAGTATGGATCATCTGTCGGTAAATGAGCCGGTCACGTGTATCATTAGCTATCTTAGATAAACTACCCATCAAATGTTCATGACAGTAACATAAGGACGTGTTGTAACTCACTTCTAACAGTTCTTGATCTCACATTGTTGGACTACCATCAATCCTGGTGCATAGCTTGCCCATCCCATATGGCATACGCTGGTCAAATTACACTGTGCAACGACGAAAAAAAAAACGGGGGCAGACCTACCTGACTAGACTAATTTGAGGTCACTGAATCCAAAAATGATGGTAAAAAATGCCTCATAAGTCTCAGTTTCAAGATATTCCAACCATGATTATTTGTCGGTCTACTACTGAATATATGGTCCGACCAATATACAGCAGAGACAGCATTCATAAAAAATTGTCTATTTTGTTTGCCTGGCAGAGATAACATGACTCTGAAGCACATTTAGTGGTAACATACCATAAAAAACAGGATTCTACACTGTTATGAAGCTAAATTAGTGATATTTTACCGATATTAATTGAAAAAATACTATAAAATATATAGATTCATCCTAAAGCGATATAACATTTTTTTAAGCTACTAAGATCAGGATTGTGACCCGTTCTGACAAGAGGTACCTTCAGGGAAGCTATTATTACTGTTTTTAGCCCCCACCAGTGCCGGAATCCCAAAAAGAGTAATAAATAGACAGAAATTTGCTTGGATAACCCTTTATGCTGAATACAATGATAGATCATTGGTGTTACATCTTTAGGATTAAAATTCTATATCTATAATGGTTTTTATAGACAAAAATGGTACAAAGGCCAGTTTCTGGCTACCATAGTAGCCATTGACACAGTCAAAATATTGGATATTGGCTCTAGAATATTGGAAATGTCATCAATATCGCAAACCTCAAAACAGGCCTTGCAAATTCCTTTCAGAACCAATTTTCTACTAAAAGGTATCCTTGTATGAGGATATTTGATCATCAAACCTAATTTTACATGAAACATTAGCCAGGTACATTGCTGGAATATGGTCAGAGGTGGTCCTTATGGGGAATACAATAGGAAGACAAAGCGACCTTTTTAAGCACTAGTTATATGTTTCAAAGTGTTATTTTGGACCTATTTATTCACAAAGAATATTTATTTCCATAACAGATCAGTAATATATTAATAATGTAACTAGTTAAAAATGAGTTTTACATGAAAAGAAGCATTTTCCTACTTTTTGAACAAATAGTGTATATATAAGCTCTAACTGGGTATACATGTGAATATCTGGAAACTGAGACTTACCACACAATTTTGAGTGCTATTTTTGAGTTCCCCAGGTCGAAATACATAAGAATAATTGAGTCTGGTCCCGGTTTTTTTCAATTTTTGAAAATTTGTTGTACAGTGTTACCTAATTACATGGCCTTTTAGCGCCGAGTCTCTGAGTTGTTATGACCCCAGTGTTGCACCAGAGTTAAAGCCATGCTAATGATGACTATGGCACCAACACTCAGGTCGGCATTTTAAAGACCACATTTACATACAACTGTAAATGTACTAACACATGTTCTAATTGGGTCATCCACAGGGGCAATTTGTGACTCAGCGTATGGCACATAACTCCCTTTTATCTTATATCCGCTAATTGTGTCTTTTTTTCGTTCAATTTTGGACACTTAATTATGTAATTGGCCATATATGTCCGCTTTCTCGTGTAACATACTACCAGTCTGACATATATTATAAGCAGGGCTGCCAAGTAGTACGCTTTTGGCGTATTAGTACGCTTTTTGGCCTCATTTTGAGCCTGAATACGATTTTGCATCTTGAGTACGATTTAGTACGAATTAGAGGTATATAGTACGGTTTTTGATCAATTTGGCTGTTATTTCATATATACTGAGTACACATTTTGGTTCTAGATACTTTTTGGGAAATGATAAAGTTACATTGTAGACTAAATACCCTAGAATACCCCAGTCTGAAGGTACAATTCCTAAAAAAATTCTTCAAAAACTCCCTAAAAACACATAAATGGATGAAAAATTCAAAAGATTTCTATGGATCAAATAGTATGCTTCATACCATTCTGAATGCACTAATCTAAGAGTCAAATTCCAAAAGTTTGCAGGGGCCTGCCCCCCCCCCCCCCACTCCAATCAACACCCACTCGATTTTTTGGGAGCTGCCCCCTCCAACTTTATCAATAAATAATAACATTGCATTCTTGGACCAATTCCTCAAAGGAATAGACTAAATAAAAAATACAATTTTAGTACGATTTTCAGGTGAAGGGAGTGCGCTCAATACGCTTTTCAAGCAAAAAATTGCCTAAAAAATACGATTTTGTAAGTTTTGAAGTTGGCAGCTCTGTATAAGCCTATTACTTGAAGCTGCTATACTATCTCAGATGTATAGATATTTCACTTTATGTATAGATCTAGTTAAGGGCTCTCAACAGGTTCGTTAAAATTAGCACATATGCATGCATTATTTGACGCAGACATGTTGAGACTATTCATATTATGCACCAAATTTATCATATCTAATGTTTCTACCAAATTAGTTCCATTTTGGACGGTTTCAGAAGCCATTGAGTGCAAATGGAACAAAAACGTTCTTTTTTCTTAGAACAGCACTATGGGATGGAAAAAGAACACTTTTATAAATATCAATAATTGGGGATTAATCTAGGTGTCATTCCCTGGGGTCCTTTTTTCCCTTTTAGCTATATCTCAATTATTAAGCTCTACAGAGCTGTTCAAAGTAGCATACATGTAGTCACTTGAAAATTGGTGATTTTTCATGAAAAATGGCCAAAATCCCCTATTTTCCCCTGTTTTCACCAATGTTCACCAATTTTCAAGTGACTATGCTACTTTGAACAGCTCTGTAGAGCTTAATAATTAAGATACAGCTAAAAGAAAAAAAAAGACCCCAGGGATCGACACCAAAAATAATCTCCAATAATCAGAGCTGATGAAAATGTTCTTTTTCCATCCCATGATGCCGTTCTAAAAAAAAGAAGGTTTTTGTTCCATTTGCATTCAATGGCTTTTGAAACCGTCCAAAATGGAACTAATTTGGTAGAAACATTAAATAAGACCATTTTGGAGTATTATATGTATAGTCTCAACATATCTATGTCAAATAATCCATGCATATGTGTCAATTTTTATGAACTTGTCCACAGAGTTTTCGTAACTGAGTAATGTAATTTCTGACATGTATTTTAATCAGTTATAAGTGGTTAAGACGGAATTTATGGATATAGTAATAGGGGGAGATTCAATGATTTCTGTTGGTACATGGTGAGTTGGGTTGATATTGGTTTATTTAGACTGCAGGGGTAGACACTAACCTTTTCAGCTGTGGGCCACCCGGGCCCGTAGCTCCAAACATCTATGGGCCCGGACCTTTAGCTGTAGGTGGTTTCTCATCACCAAGGACTGAAAAATATGTCGAGGGAGGCTTTTTTTGTTGTTGTTTTTATTCGCGGGCTAAAATGTATAGGATGATACGTTACTCACAACCAAAATTCACATTTTTGTAGATCATGATCTCTAGGAATTTATTGGTCTTTAAAAGTGGATAAAATGTAAGTTATTTCTATACTACTGCAATACTGGCAATATTAGCTTATATATATATTATAATCAAGGAACATTTACTGAAAGGACGCCAATGTAGGAATACGGACACAACCAGAGTGAAAGCCTTTAAAAGGCAACCATTATTGGCTCTTACTTTCCCATATATTTGCTGTAGGGGCTATTCAATGTGTGTTGGGGAGTTCAGCTTTTAGAAGCAAATTGATTTGTAGCGAGTTGCTTATAGCGGCGGCAGCGGAGGCTTATCGCCGCTCGTACTGCTTCCTGGGGACCCGCCCAGGACGTGCGTGACATGGCAATGTCCTCACCCAGAGTGGCCATGGTCCCCACCTCACCCGCCTGAAGGGAGGGGGGGGGGGGGTAGCACTGGACGCCCCCCGCCCAGCAATGTCCAATATTCACCTATATGGTGTAGAATCCGTTACACACTGCTAAGGAAGTCGATCAGTGTTGTGATCTATGTCCAATTCCTATGTACGCGTGTCAAGAGACAATTGAGAAGAACGATTCTGTGTGGATCAAATTATTATTTTAAAAAATCTATAAAAAAAATTCCAAAAGGGCAGGGTCCGGACCCATTGGACCACCCCCCCCCCCCCCCTGGATCCGCCCCTGCTTGCTATACTTTCTACTAGAGTCCATGTAGAGTTCACATGCCGGTCCTATTTCATGATGGCCGAGCAGGCTTGTAGACATGTAGTACCATGTCCCTGGAAGGTTTGTTTAAGGTGCCTGCAATATACCAGGTGTACCGTATATTAAAAGGTGAAGACAATTGTGAGTTGTGTATGTCAAGTACTGCACAATGCTGTGGAGGGTTGACATTATGTAGTCTCATGTATGAGGGGGCACTATGAGGGCCTCTAGGGACACGTCCAATCTTCACCCAGCTGAGCCTCAGGCATTGAGTAGACTCTAGCCTGTCTCGCTATACTAGCGCCAGTTTCTATTTTTAGAAAAGGAGCTGCTCACAGGGCCGCCCAGGCCTACAAGCCCTCTAATGCAGAGTTAAGATTATATTGCTCAGCCCGGCTCGTTGGGAGCAGGATAGCCTCTGTACCAGAGGGCGCCATAACTCAGAGCCGGCGGTAGCACGTGAAGAGGGACTAATTTAATGTATTAGGGGACGACAGGAGGCCCCAGCTGCCTCCAAATAAGACATTTCATCATGTGTGTACACTGAAGGCCTTGCAGATGCTCAGTGGGGAAAGGAAGAGGGCAAGGGTCTCATTAACGAGGGCGGATTTATTGACGAGATGAAAGAATGTGTGCATATTTTGAGAATACTAGATCTTTACAACAAGTGGCGCTAGCTATAGGTACTAGTGTGAAGTCAACGCCTCGGAGGTCACATGCTTAGACAGGACGCGCTGTTAAAGCTGGTAGGTGAAGCAAAGAAGAGACAAACACGTTTTTGGGGTTCAGCCCCCTATTCATAAAGTAATGCTCCCCATCCGAGACCGTTTAAAGGCGCACTGAACCCACGACGTCATTTGCGTACGAAACTCGGCAGGGTTAGGTCCTGGGTTGAGTGCGCCTTTAAATGAGTCTAGTGTGATGGCTCAGGATACCTTGGGAAAAGACAAACTTAAAACATTCAAATCTGGCATAGCCCATTGTACATGTATCAACAGATCAATATCCATCATACCTATACTGGGGTGTAATCCGTATACAGATTTCACATCATTTGATAACAGTTTTCACTGAGCCCCTGAGTCATTTGTGATGTAAATCACGCGTTCAATCGTCTTTTGGTGATCTGTATCTGATGGCTTCAGTTGTGCCTTAGTGGTAGCTAATCCAAATATAAGGATATTGATTGATTGATTTGAAGCGTCTGAGTTGATTGTCCTACAAGTAAGCCATCTAACTGATAGAACAGTAAGATGAATTAAAAGGGGCTAAAGGATATTGATTGTAAAATGTAAAGTGTTTTTAAAAGGGGATTATGTAGCGGGAGTTCATGTAGAATGTGCATGTTTACCGTAGTTCACTTTTCACTCCGAGTCAGTGTTTTAGTTAGTTAACTTTGTCAGTCAATCCTGTCACAAAAGGGACGTACGTGGAAAATAGTCCATCGATGTTGGCCATTAATTAACAAAGTTGTAGGTGTTTGATATGTGAGAATTAAGGTGGGGGGGGGGGGCTGGGATATTTAAGCTCTCTTTGTCACCTGCAACATGGAGGCATGTATTCACAACTAAACCCTATATAAGTCGAATGGTGTTTAATTGTGATATGTGCCCTTTGCCGACATGGTGCATGAATATATCCATGACGAGTCACAACTTTATTATGAAAAAGTCACCCTTTTATGCTGCATGGGTCAATAGTGGTTGTCGTATTCACCACGAAGTCTTCAGCGCTCCCACATGGATCATGCAGTACTTTTGGTATGCTTTGTATGACCTGTTACTACCCGATAAGTCACAATTTATAGGGGCTTACACGATGGTGTCGATAGATTATTGAGGCACTAACGGCTTGTTGGGAAAGCACAAGTGAGGTATATCTGCCAATAATGCACGAGCCGAAGGCGAGTGCATTAAAAGGCAGATATGCCGAATGAGAGAGAATCCACTCAGCGGAAAGCGTGTTACAGCAGCCAGCTTGCACCAGGGTGTAGAACGGCGAGCTGCCATAGGCCGTAGTGCTAAAGGGCCCATTTTCAGAGGCTAGTTAGAAATAGTAATCCTTCAAATTATGAAATGATAGATATGGACCTATAGTTTGCGATTCTTTAGACAATTTTTGCCAAAAGGTTGAAAAGTAGCCATGAGAATTGCTTATTCAACAGGTAGGCCTACGTCAGACATTTTGACCCCAAACGTGCCTGCCATGAAGTGTATGCATGGCTACGTGAAGGTTTGCATGCGCGATTAGGGACCTTTAGAAACCACGTCAAAGCTCATAAAACACAGACGTAGCAGTGCTGAAGGCATAGGATACGTCTGCGTTTAATGAGCTATGTCGGGTTTGCTAAAGGTCCCTAACACCTCACTTCACTTTCCACCACCGATATGGCTAAACTGAGTTAATTATAGCCAATTTACCTATATGCGGGTCATATTTATATATTTCTACGTTGTATACTAGAAGATGGAAGTTGTAGATAAAGTACACTGTTAGAAGTAAGAACTGTAGCTGTACAGTATAAAAGCAGGTATTTTTGGTTTCCAGTATCACATACTGTACAGCTACAGTCACCTACTGTAGAACACCACACACAGGAGATCGTGGGTTCGAATCCCACCTTGGCACAATAGACACTACTGTTGTTTATCTTTAGAAAAAATAAATTTTACACATGTAAATATTCAAATATTCACTAACTAACATTTCTATGCCAATATAGGTGGAAATGCATGCCAACTGGGTTAAAGAAAAATGAAAAGAAAAACGTATTTCCCATGGTGCAAAGGTTAGACTCGAACTCACAACCTTCTGTGTGTGGGTATTACAGTAGGTAAGTGTAGTTGTACAGTATGTGATACTGGAAACCAAAAATACCTCCTTTTATACTGTACAGCTACAGTATATCTCGCTGTGCAGCTACACTAACTTCTGACAGTGTAGACATAATAATTTTGATAGGTCTAACACGGGTCATTCTCTCGTCGAGTTCCGGAAATTCCGCTGAAAGGGGCCAAAGTGTCAAAGTTTCATGGTCTGTCGGAGTCCCCCTGACTAGACAATTGATGCAGACCTAAAATAAACCTAAGAATAAGAAAATTCAAGTCTCAATCCACCCATGTTGAAATTATTATTCAATTCGCAGGATTAATATTTTTAAATAGCTTCTGAAAAGGACATGCTTAAGTCGAATTAAGTGGTCCACACCCATATCAGTACGCCTGCTGAGAAGGCTGCGTCAAGCCAGCCCACCCTGGTGTAATGGTAGCATGCTCGCTTTCCACGCGGGAGGCCGGGGTTAGAATCCTGGACGAATTCCGTAGCCAAGATGGCTAAGCAAATCTTTCATTACCTGGTTACAGGCTGTCAACCGTTTCCTATTTTCTCCTATATTCTCCTACATTTGGGCAAAAACTCCTATATCTCCTATTTTCTCCTATATTTGGACAAAAAACTCCTATTTCCTCCTATTGTTTGAAGATTTGTAAAAAAAAATCATTTTAAAAACTGAAAATGGTGATATTTTTGGCACTTCATGAGATTTGTCTAAATCCAGTGAGGAATTTGTTCACCTTTAAGTAGATGGGGCTTAGCAATTTCCTCAGACCAGGAAATCGCACCAAATTGCAGAATTTGTCTTCTTGATTTTAAAAATTTTCTTTGGATCTAGTGGGGGGCATGCCTCCAAACTAAACTGTTTCAGTGGTGGATTAATCCACCACTGATGAGTACCTGTCCCGACTCCACTCTGACTTTCTCTGGAGGGGGAGCGAGATTTGCACCTTTAAGGTGGGGGGACAGGCATGCCTTAAATATTTATATTGGGGGTGAGGGGGGAAGTGCATATATGTAAAGCATCAGAAAAGCAGATTGTCCCAGCCCCAAATGTACAAATACAGATCTGAATATATTTGTGCCAAAATGTACTAGATGCACCATTTAAAATTTTAGACATTCCAAATACTTTCCCTTTAAAAAATTGGATTCCAGCTCCAATCATAAAAAACCTGATGCAGACCTAATTGTTAATGTCTTGTGCCAAAATTGCACCATTTCAAGGCCAGAATTTCAAAATTGTCTGGAAACCTTTCCCTCCAAAATCTCTGTTCCATCCCCAATCATAGAGGCTGGATAGTAATAAACCTGAGATTTGATACATTTTTGGCCAAAATACACCAGAATGCACCACTTAAGTCTAGAATTCAAAATTTTCTAAAAACTTTCTTCCAAGTACAAGGTTCCGGCCCCAATCCTAGAAAATAGATAAAGACCTTCAGATTGCAATGATCATGTATAAAATTTCAAAATTTTCCTAAAGCCTGTGTCTCCAAAAATAAATTTTCAGCCCCAATCATAAATGAACAAAAGAAAAAATCAACCTGTTCCTCCCTGGGAACTGAAGTGGAAGTGCGCGAATTGGCGGCAATTCCCTAGGTGGTGGAGTACACCCTGGAGGTAGAGGGTGGAACTACCACCTAACATTAGTTAAGCATTTGGTGGGAACACAATATATACTCATATTTTCTATAAGCAACTATGATACACATTTCTCAAAACCTTTCCTTCCAAAAAGATTTCATCCCAAATCATTTAGTCTGGATGATACAGATCTGAGCTTTGATACATTTTCGGCCAGAATGCACTATTTTAAGTCTAGATTTTTTAACTTTCTGAAAAACCTTCCCAACAAAAAAAGTTCCAACCCTAATCATAGATGCTAGATGATACAGGTATGAGCTGTAATATGTTTTTGGCCAAAATGAACCAGGATGCACTATTTCAAGTCTAGAGTTTCAAATTTTCCCAGAACCTCTCCAGAAGAAATAGCTTAGATCCAGCCCCAATCATAAAGACTAATGCAGAGTTGAGCTTTGATATATTTTTGTGCCAAAATGCACCAGAACGCACAATTTCAAATCTAGACTTTCCAAATTTTCTTGAGGGGGAATGCCCCCAAACCCGCCTACTCGGACCACTATACTTCGCTTGCGGTGTTCGGGGGGACAAAACCCCTGGGCTCAGATATTTTCCTCTTATATCTGTATTTGTTAGTTCTAATTTTCTCCCGTAATAACTCCTATTTTCTCCCCTATATTGTGCCGATTGTTCCTATTTTTCCGATTTCAGAACTCCTATATTCCTATTTTTCTGAGGCAAAATCTGGTTGACACCCTGTGGTTATAATATATAGAAGCCTGCAAATATCCACTCTCAGCAGGGGAAAAGCCAGAATCGTGGTATAATATCAGATAAGCGACTTTGTGAAAGAGCATCGACGTCCTGGTCTAGATATGTAAAGCATACTAGTATATACCGGTACGGTTTTCAGGGAAAACTACCATCAATTGCGTAACTAATACCCTGACGTCACGAAATATCAAGACCCCCTCCCCAAGCAGACACCTCAAATTCAGACAGTTTACATATACTGTAAACATACTTTATTTTGCGCTGTACATATATTCGCGATTTTCGCGGATATTAAAATCTGCGAAGATTCATACAGAGCGAATATTTATCCAAATATATATACACGTGAACCTGTACTTTGTAGTCAATTCGCGAAAATATATTCGCATAAATATATACGTTTACAGTAATACGCGAAAATTAATACGGCAGCTCACTGATGATACCATAATAGCTAGATAAGTCCATCTCTGCACCCGGTGACTCTGGGCAATTACGTACAATCCCATGTGTAAGATATCAGGAATGATATTAAATTGTCAAAGAGGGGAATGAATTGCCGCAGGCGAGTGCACAGAAATGCTCCCACCCCTGCATGCTCTAGGGGAGACGAAATCTTTTTCCAACCCCCCTTACTTTTACCATTTCTGTAGTCACTCGTTTTTATTTGTTGTGTTATTGTAGTTCAATAAATATTGTAGAAAACTGATGTCACACAAAACCTGACACCCCCACCCCCATGTCACTACTGTAAAACCTCGCGTACTGGCCGCGGCTATAGTACGCAAGTCAGATCGCCAGTGCGGCTCAGAACATCAGCACATAGTCAGGGTGTGGCTAATAACACGAGGTTTTGCTATTATAGTACAGTTGTCACCATAATCACATCGCTGGTGCGGCTTAAAGGATCGGCCCAAAGTCGGGTGCGGCTTATACGCGAATTAGGCTTATACGAGGTTTTACGGTATTTGTCACTAGACCAAAAAACCCACCCCTAGGAGGTAACGTCATTTGTGAACGTTCTCCCATATGTTGTGGCAGAACAAATAAATACATGTACATTCATGTAGCTATCCTCCAGTTTTCAGACATTTTGCATCTGAGTAATTGGACATTTTTGTTATGGTAGAAGTAACGGTATACACCTGACCTATTTAGTTAATGCCATCTACAAGACTTCGTACATGTACATGTACATGTATAAACCTTTTTGGTAGGCATTGTGTGCCGAGGCAAGAAGGACTTGGCAAACAGTGGGTAAGCACCTGTCCATGTGGCAGTCCCACAGCACCATATTGGTCACACACTGTTCTGTTGGCTGCCTCGCCAAGGCACCAAGACACGACGTAATCTAACAATGACAAGGTTCTTCCTCCCACTAAGACGCTTTAGTCCCGCGGTTTTTTTTTACTGTTGGTGTAGCTTTACCACGGGCAGAGGGTTGGCACCACCGTGTTAATGCAATATATAAAGTATAGAGATGGTTTATTGTAGTTGCTTAACTCGGGTAGTGTCGGCAACGTTCAACAGGCTACAATGGATTTACTTAAATTTACAACTATTAATTCGTTCAGAAACACAATAGTTGGCATGGACGCCATTTTAGTAATACCTTAATTATGTTAGTGGAGCATGCCCAAGATACGGGACCAGTCCGAGTGCATGAGTGTAGGCCGAGGCATACGGATAAAAGAGGTGTGTTCCGGGAGGGGGGGGGGGCGTTTCAGGCAACCCAACCCTAGATAGACAATCTGACCTACCGACCCTAATTCTCAAGGCCATGTTGCCTGAAACGCGCCTTTTTTTGGCCCAGGTAACACGGGATGACACTTCAAAGAATACGAAACGGTATCATAGATTCCCACGTACATGTATAACCCGGGGGTTATCCGCGAACCAAACCTCTAGTGCAGGTTATAGAATATTCCCAAGGTGTGTGTGCGGGTGATACGAGGGTTTATGTAAGTAATATATAGCACATTTGATAATGAAATGGCGATGGTTTTCAGAGCCCAGGTGTGTGTTCTAGGATTCTCCTAAAGTCGGGGTGCGAATTGTACGCGGGAATATATGGTCAGTTGCCCCACGACGGTTTCCCCATATGAGTCTGATGTTGGACAACTGTGTGGGTTAGACTTTCACCCTTAGTTATCACAACCCCCCACACACACACTCCCCAACCCAACCTTATACATGTACATATATAATTGACCCAGGGGCACTGCTGTGCCTCAGGGTCTTATACGACGGTTCTGAACCCAATTTAAGACATTTTTCCCATCACTTGTATCTGGAATAATTCTGCAAATAAATGTTCCTGCCAAACAAATGTCACTGTTCTATGTACTGCTGGTCAATGCCAATCTCCCCATACCAGTATTGTATATGTGGGTTTGCTCAAATGCTCAAAAAAGGCATTTAAAAAAGTGTCACTTTTAGCTTTTTTTTGCACAAATTCCTTTAGCATTGCAGGTATAGGAAAAACCTCCCTCTGATGTCCTCCACCAACTTGTCAAGCCCATAGAGTTCCATGTTAAAGCAGCCAGGAACGCTTTTTTGAGACGGTATATGAGATGCTTTGTGATTACCTCCCTCTAATTAATTTTTTTTTTTTTCTTTTTTTTTTTTCAAACTTCGTTTTTTCCAAACTTCTTTTTTTCCAAACTTCGTTTTTTCCAAACTTTTTTTTCCCTCCCTCCCTCCCTCCCTCCCTCCCTCCCTCCCTCCCTCCCTCCCTCCCTCCCTCCCTCCCTCCCTCCCTCCCTCCCTCCCTCCCTCCGCCCTCCCTCCCTCCCTCCCTCCGCCCTCCCTCCCTCCCTCCCTCCCTCCCTCCCTCCCTCCCTCCCTCCCTCCCTCCCTCTCTCTCTCCCTCTCCCCCTCCCCCTCTCCCTCTCCCTCTCCCTCTCCCTCTCCCTCTCCCTCTCCCTCTCCCTCTCCCTCTCCCTCTCCCTCTCCCTCTCCCTCTCCCTCTCCCTCTCCCTCTCCCTCTCCTCTCCCTCTCCCTCTCCCTCTCCCTCCCCTGGGTCACATGTGATGCCAATCGCCAATACCATTCATTTCTATGTTCACTCGACTTGGCCTGTTGATCCGTGTACAACCGTGATGTGCAGAAACTAACATGATCTGCAGTAGTGCAAATAACGGCATCCAACCATCATCTGCATCAAGATATACGCTGTAAAACTGCAGTAAATTCTACTGCTCAGCTACATTACACTCTAATAATGTTAGATGGTTGTAGCAGATCACATTGTTATGATCTAGATTACGTTATTTTGATGCAAATCACGGTTGGACGGTCTGCCGTTATCTACACTTCTGCATATCACGTTACTTACTGCAGATCGCGGTTGTACAGATGTAGAGACTGCATGGATCACCATAATGATGCACTATATAACAGCGGCCTGGGCCCGCTGCATGCTTTACCTCAGTGCCTTAAGGTGGGTAGTCCCCATAGTGTAGAAGTAATTAGATTTCGTCAGGATTTTCGCCATGAGGCCCATATTATAAGTAGTCTCAAATGGTGTAAAGAAAATAGGGGGGTCCCCAGCTAGTTTCTGAGATATCTGGCTTTGAGTTTGGAGTGATCTATAATAGGATCATATTGAGATAGTACATATGTGCATGGAATAGCATCTTAAAGTAATTAACTTTCCCTATAGTTCACTCAGGATATAGTTGATAATCTTTTACACCCAAAGACAATATTTTGAACATATGGTCCCCTGCATATTTTAAAGGTTTTTGGTGTTTGAAATAAAAAATATATAAATGGAGCACACAGTCTTGATGTGGTATAGGTATAGCTTTCAGTATGCCTACTACCAGAGCCCCAGTAGAGTAGGGGTAAAGCCTTAGACTCACATGCAGGAGACCCTTGGTTCAAGGCTCGGTCAGGTCTTGGAGGGTAATTTTGACAATACATGAAAATATATATCTGATATACCAAAAGATGACCAAAGGCACCCCCTGGTGTCTATTGAAACAATGACATGTGCATATGCGCACTGACCTGCGCAGTTAGCGTGTTTGCAATGGGGTCTAGCCACCTTAATCAGCACGGCGTCCATTACACTGGCCGCTTTGATACGGCCCAACATCGGCTGCCGTACGCGGCCGGCTACTGCCAAGGGCTTTTATCGTGATTTACGTAAATGTAAATACATTTACTTTTTACCTCCAGCCCGTGCCCATAGTGCCACTCGGCGAGGCCGTAATTCGATTTGTCCGTAGCGGAGGTGGTCAGGGTAGGGAGGGGTGGGATGGGTGTGGGTAGGGTGCAAAGGTGGTGTATAGTCAGTTAAGTCGTGTTATGGTCACTGATATCATATACTACATTACCAGCCTTCTAGATAGCACCGTTGGATATATGCTTCCTAGATACTATGTATGTAGGGAACGTTCCTAAATTACGTCACTAGGCGTCACCGGGTAAGGGGTGGTCTCTTTGGATTTAGTGATGAATCGTTATACTTGGTCTATATATTCTTATTTAAATAAAATAGATTTGCCAAAATTAGATTTCATGGGACTGTTAGTTTATGTTGGTGAATTCTAATTGGATGTCCATATCTGTACACACATCTATAAAATATAATAAAGCTGTTATTGTGCATGGAAAACGTCAATAATCTAAATGTAAATTGGCTTCCTTATAAACAGCTAAATATTCAGCTCGGGGCAGATTAAGGCCGGGATTTAAGGGCTGTGAGTTTGCTGCTGCCGAGCGGGAGGTGGGCGGGGCCGGTGCCAGGTGCTAGAAGCAGGCATCCCGGAACTACATTCACCCCGCACCACCCTCTGCCTCAGCACCACCACTCTGAGCACCACCGCCACCAGCAGCACCACCCCAGCGTCACTACACTCGTAGACTATACCCTGTTCAGCCCTACACCCCACCACGTCATGCCTATGTAGGAATGGGAATTACTCCTAAAACGGGCGTGAAGGCAGGTTTAGTATAATATAGGCACCATGTACATTGTATTGACGATTTATGCCCCGGGGTTCATACTCACATAGGCTTGGGCAACGTTGTCTGCTGATATCTTCAGAAGATAAATAGTGATAACATAAATTAACTGGTCTTTTGTAGTCACCAGACTACCGGTACATGTACTAAATAATAGATGAAATGTAGATAGCAGGTGAATTACCAAGTCTGTCATACCCATTCCGTTGATGCTAGATGCCCCATATATGCCTCATTTCAGTATTTCGCATCTCCCGTGTAGTAGGGAAAGGGTTGGTGTACAGCCCTCAGACCTGGATGGGAGTGTGAGGTACTGAGCTGTGCAGACCCCCGGGGGGGGGGGGGGGGGCACTTGAATATTTTTTGACACAGGTGTGCGGCTGGACCTTCGACACCCCTTACCCTTGTCATGGCGATTTTTACCTCAAATGTTACCCTTGTTATGGCATTTTCGGCTAAAAGCTCCTAGGTTTGGGGGAAAAAGTAATAAACTAGACAGTGTTTAGTAAAATCTCCTTGAGAATTTACTCTTGTGCACATTCTTTTGTAAGAAAATGTGATGGTTGAGTGAAAATATGGGAAATTTTGGTAAAATCTCTGACATTTTCTTTAAAAGTAGACCCTTGTCATGGGGATTTTCATGAAACTGGACCCTTGTCATGGCAAATTTTCTTGAAAAGTGGACCCTTGTCATGGGGAATTTTTTTTTTAGAAAAGTACCCTTGCCAGCCGCACACATGTGTATACAAAATATACTAAGTAACCCCCCCGGGGTGCAGACTGAGGTGAGAGGCAGGCTGATCAGTGTCCTCCCTAACTGTCTGCAGATGATCGGTCCCAGCGCACCGACCAGCACATAGCACCAACAGCACGTGACTAGGGTACCCTTGGTGTAGACTTTCCACACATACCAATTTTCCTGATTTTAGAGACATTCCTGTTTTTAGCCAGAATTGCTGCATGGATCGTTCAAACGTTTTTGGGGTTATCAAAGAGGTATAACCTATGTATACGCCTGCAGAAAAATGACTGACAAAAGCTCCCATTTTTTGTCGACCAGAGTTCTCAATATCTTTCGTGAAAATAATTCCATCCAGCATGAGGCAAGTCTATGTGTGGCACTCTGGTGAATGATCACCATTGCTCAACGCTACTTCTCAAAATGGATTTCATCAGCCATACAGAGTTGCTGTTTCAATGCCTTGCTGGAATACGATTACCGTAATAGAAGCTAGGAGACGGCCTAAGCCATATTCATAGAGTTGCTGTAAATATTGCTTTTGAATCTGACTGTATTAAGCTGTTGTTTTGTGACTATCCTAGACCTGGGGTCTCACAGCAATACAAGCCGCCCTAGTCCAACAGATCAATGGTACAGGTTTTGTATTTTGGCGAGGCTATAATATTGTTTACTAAGATCATAATGGTGTGTGTGTGAAATAAATAAATGCTAGGCTATCTATCTGTTATGCCAGTACATGTGAAGGTTATGCCCTATAGGCCTGACTCATTAATTAAAAGAACATTACATGCTCGACTGACCGTTAATGAGTACAAGCAGATTAAATGCGTGTTACTATATTGTCTATTCCATTAAAACCTAATGATGCCGGGTTAATGGACCTGCTACAGATAACTCCCGACAGGAGGATGTGATGGATTCCCTTTCTGCTGGGTGGAGACTGGCCGGATCCTGCTGGCCGGTCCACTTAACAGTCCACTGGTCTTGAGGGTAGCCAGCATAGCTTATATATACAGAGCTATAAAAAATATAGGGGACCGTGAGAGAAAGAGAGAACAAATGGTATGGGTTAACATATGGGAACCACAGAGGATGGGAGAGAAGGAGGGGGACATTGGCTAACTGTGAGAAGTCTGGAGGACGCGGCATCCACTGGGCAAGAGCTGGTGGTGCAGTGCCGTGGGATCAATACCGGCTGATAGATAGACCATTGACTGCTTCTTGTAGACGTGGTCCACTGCCCTCCACCACCAGACCCTGTCCCCCTGCACCGCCCCACAACCGCCACCAACACACCCACACACTTCCTACCCGCCCATTTACTCTGGGTAACTGAGCCAATTAACCCACAGTGGCGCAGGTAACTGCAAAACCGGAAACGCAAAGCCTATTGTGTGTTATGGAGTAAAAATTGCACTGTTGCTCGATGGTGAGGTGGCCTTAATTACTGCTGTAATCCAGCTGGTACTGTTGCAACTAGTGTGCTGGTCTCTACACATAAATAAAGCTCCATCACGTGCCCGGAGCCGGCCTCCCCAGCAGCAGCACGGCGGGTGCTGTAGGAGGCGGCGCGGGGTGCCGGGCGGCCTGTCCCCCCGGTTAGAGGACGGGTAGTCTGTGTCCCCCTGCTTAGAGGACGGGTAGTCTGTGTCCCCCTGCTTAGAGGACGGGTAGTCTGTGTCCCCCTGCTTAGAGGACGGGTAGTCTGTGTCCCCCTGCTTAGAGGACGGGTAGTCTGTGTCCCCCTGCTTAGAGGACGGGTAGTCTGTGTCCCCCTGCTTAGAGGACGGGTAGTCTGTGTCCCCTGCTTAGAGGACGGGTAGTCTGTGTCCCCTGCTTAGAGGACGGGTAGTCTGTGTCCCCCTGCTTAGAGGACGGGTAGTGTGTGTCCCCTGCTTAGAGGACGGGTAGTCTGTGTCCCCCTGCTTAGAGGACGGGTAGTGTGTGTCCCCTGCTTAGAGGACGGGTAGTCTGTGTCCCCCTGCTTAGAGGACGGGTAGTCTGTGTCCCCCTGCTTAGAGGACGGGTAGTCTGTGTCCCCCTGCTTAGAGGACGGGTAGTCTGTGTCCCCCTGCTTAGAGGACGGGTAGTCTGTGTCCCCCTGCTTAGAGGACGGGTAGTCTGTGTCCCCCTGCTTAGAGGACGGGTAGTCTGTGTCCCCCTGCTTAGAGGACGGGTAGTCTGTGTCCCCCTGCTTAGAGGACGGGTAGTCTGTGTCCCCCTGCTTAGAGGACGGGTAGTCTGTGTCCCCCTGCTTAGTGAACGGGTAGTCTGGTGGCAGGTAGCAGCAACAAGCAGCGTGCTGGTGTCCCTGAGGTAGGCGGCATTACGTGTACGGACACGGAGGTAGGGGACGAGGAGGAGGCTGGAGGAGCACGGGGCAGCTGCAGGTGGGTGTTACACTGGTCCCTGTTATTAAAGCAGACCAACGGTCCGTCGGACGTGTGCTCTGAGCGGCCATGGTATGCAGCGTCCACAGAGTACAAATGGACACAGGCCAACTCCGTGTTTGGGTATGAATAACGAAAAGTATACATGTTTGATGAGGAGAACAATGATCCGACATAATGCAGTACTGCTCAAAATGATACCAACTACAGTGTACACATTGTATCTGATGTGATTATCTATGAGACTCCAAAGGGGATCTCTGCCATCTCTATACATCCAGGTACATATATCAATGTACTACTGCACTTGCATTTTGATCCTATAGTATAACAACAGTGATACATGTGATTGTTTTGGGACATGGCTGTGTATGGGGAGGGAGCAATCTATACGTGTTCCCCATCAGACAATGGGAGGGTTAATATGCATTACAAATGGCACCCACTGAAACAAACTATGGCTATGGTCATATATACCAAACTGTTACAGCTCACGTAGTCTAACCATATATATGTGGAGCGGCGCAGTGTGGTCATGTACGTCAGCCGGTACGTCATACGATTATCGTGACTATACATGGGTAGCCAGAATTATTGCTGTGTCGCCGTGTCGTTTTTTTAGCTAAGTGGCCTGCCGCCGTGTCGATTTTTATTCTATACATTCTGGTCTATAATTCTGTGTCCGTAGATTTTTAACCCCCCCCCCCCGTGTCGCACGTGTCAATTTTAACAACCCCAATGTTGCCGTGTCGCACGTGTCGATTTTTATCCATGTATACAACAAATGTAGTCACATTATCGTATCGTTTAGGTGGGACTTGGCCATAATTATGATATCCCATGCCAGCCTGAAATGAAACCCGAATAGTTGATCTCTAAGATACCGATAGTATGATAAGTATCATACATGTCTAGTCACTCCTCACTGCTAGGCAATGTGTATGGTATAATAGCTGGAATAGGAGTCATAACGAGATAACGTGGCGCTTACTGATAGCAATACGGTTGTGTTTACATGCTTCAAGTGCATGCGCAGGTTCACATACATCAAGGAGTGCATTGACCTTGATAAACGGCTGATATCTATCTGGAATATTTATATTAGAAATTGGACTTTGACGCGGTTTGGAGGTGGACGAGGGTAGTCATGTGGTTATAATAACTTAAAAGCAGTCTTTGCGAAAACTTTTTCATCCTACAGGACATTTGGTCCTGCAGATTGTAAATTTTGCAGGACCGGCTAGATTTTGCAGGACCGGAGAATTCTTTTGCACAAAATTTGAGATAATAATTATGCTATTTCATCCAAGTTAACTTAAACAGTACCGGGAAAAAATCAATTCAAGTTAACTAAAACAATTTAAACTGAAATATACCTTTTAATACAGAAAGAAGTTACATTCTTAGATATATGATATGTTTTGCCACATAAAATCCAAACTCATTGCTTTAATGTACCTATTATGCATTAATATACTAAGTATATATTCTAAGTATATACTCTTTGTAACTTCCGTTCTAGTTGGAACATTTGAAAAATTCCTTCAGATTTAGAAAGCCCTGAACGTGCAGGACATCTGGTCCGGGAAAACCAGTCAATCTGCCGGACCTGCAGAGGCATTTTAGGCGGACATTGCTACTGTCCAGCAGGATTTGGCAAAGACTGAATAGCTATATAGTGACCAGATAATCATGATTAGTCCCTCGAGCCTCCCATGTTCCAGTGCTTCATTTATTTTTTAATTAGAAATGAAGTAACATGTTTTACCCAATGTGTGCAGCACTGTTCTCAATCGCAAATGCATGTCTCCAAGGCGTTTCGATTCTGCCATGGACTCACTGGTAATGGTAATCAGAGGAGATGCTGTCCCATACCAGCCAAACCCACCCAAATCCTCCCCTTGCTCCCTGGAGCAGGCCGGAATATATATATATGTTTATAATATACAGCAGTCCAACATTATAGCACTCCAGTGCACTATATGGGTATATATCTAAAACTGGACATCGACATCCATGTATCAGAGTCCTTCTAACAGAAAGCTATATTCAGTCTCATCAAAGTAGAAATCCATAGGTTGCTATATGAAGGAGAAGGCCATGTTCATGCCTATGTATATGTTTGTGTGGGTGTACATGAGTCTGTGTCCATGAGTGTCTGCATTCATGCTACAGTCACAGGGTGATTTTAGGGAAATTTCCCTTTTTTGCGATTTTGAACTTCTTCGGCCAATAGGGTGTTTCTAGGCAAATTTCACAGTTTTAGAGATTTTGAACTTTTTTCTCGCCAAATAGGTGGTTTGAGGCAAATTTCACTTTTTTACAATTTTGAACTTTTTTCTCGCCAAATAGGGGTTTTTTAGGCAAATTTCACTTTTTTGCGATTTTGAACTTTTTTCTCGCCAAATAGGGGTTTTAAAGGCAAATTTCACTCTTTTGCGATTTTGAACTTTTTTTCGCCAAATAGGGGGTTTAGAGGCAAATTTCACTTTTTTGCGATTTTGAACTTTTTTCTCGCCAAATAGGTTATTTTTTGGCAAATTTCACTTTTTGTGCGATTTTGAACTTTTTTCTCGCCAAATAGGGGGTTTTTAGGGAAATTTCATTTTTTTGCGATGTTGAACTTTTTTTTGCCAAAAGCTGAGGAATCTCCCTCCATGCGTGATCCCATTCATGGACTCTGGACAGACCCATGCATAGTGAAGACCTACATAGTGGACATGAGGTCAAGTTAAAAAGTGCAAGTCACTTGTTTTGCAACTTGCACTGAACTGAATTAATAATCTGAACTGAGTAATAATCCTCGGCTATACATGTATATCCTAAAAAGGCGATGGATTTTTTTTAATTCAAAAGATTAGATTTTTTTCCCAATCTACTATGCCTAGCAACTGGCACAGTAAGTGGGAGTAGAAGGTATTTGACCATACCTACCCCCAGTATACAAGCTTTGGGGATTCTAATCGAACAATTGTCATGTTGCTAGGACCACTCTGTTAGCTAGCAACAACGACTCCAAACATTCCATGCCGAGCAACCAGCAGTTGCTAGGACCACCCTGTTACCTTGAAATAGAAGGTATTTGACCATACCTACCCCCAGTATACAAGCCCTGGGGATTCTATTGGAACTATTTTCATGTTCCTAGGACCACTCTGTTACCTAGCAACACCAATTTCAAACATTTCATGCCTAGCAACCGGCATAATAGGTGGGAATAGAAGGCACTGAACGTACCTACCCCTAGTATACAAGCCCTGGGGATTCTATTGGAACTATTGTCATGTTGCTAGGACCATTCTGCTACAACAGCAATTCCAAACATTCTATGCCTAGCAACTGGCATAATATCTGACCAACTGCCCTAAATTATTTGTCATCCCCACTACCATGGATGCCTTTAATTTCAGTTGTTAATTAAGACTTTACCTTTAACATAGGATACAATGGAGAATTGTGAGAATTCCAGTGAGAATGCAGGAAAAGTGATATAGTCTATCAAATAGCACTAATCCTACCCAAGCTAAAATGGTAGAGGGGATAGGAATGAAGGTGCTGACCAAAAAAGAGCAAAGTTTACCGTGCATGGGCTGCCCGGACCAGAAGGCAGTATCTACTTCTTAAATCAGTAGAGACTGAAAGAATGCTGATCAACAACTGCAGATTTCAGTATGTACTGATCTAATACTCCCAAAACTGCTGATTTCAGACTGCTTTATTCAGTCTAGATTCAGCAGTCTACTAACTTTCAACTGAAATTTGATAGAAGATATACAGGTACTACTGATCACATACTTTGTGCAGCAGTACGGAGGCAGCAGTCTACTGAAAATCAACTGCTATCCCTTTGTCAGTTCATGGGTTATTTGTTGGTCAACTGATTCAATGCTTCCAGGACATAGTCCACAGTAGGAATGTCAGTGTGGTTGCAGCAGTCAACTGATTCAATGCTGAATTCCCAGGGTGCCCTACTGTTTGTGACCTAGTTGTATTTGGTTTATAAAATTCTGGCAGTTAGAGAAGGAGGGAAGCTGCACTGGACCAAACAAAGAAACGCACAGAGAGCATATTTTAGAGAAATAGACTCATTAGATCTCAGTGGATGTTACAAGAATGGGCACACACTACATTCAAGACCTTGTGACCATGGTAGGCTACTTGGAACAGGATTAGAGAGTTCACTTTGGTGAGTAAATCAGTAATTTTCAATCTGACTGAATAAGCAGCAATATGTGGATGAAGTAGTGGGACTGTATGTAAGAGAATCTCATTGTCTGTTCGATGTACTGATTATACATCATTGTTTGTGATTGTCAAGAGTGGATCAGTAATGTAGGGTGTCTGAAGGGGGATTCTTTCATAGCCAGTAAGTAGGGCCTAATATAAACCCTTGCAGTTTTGTTGGGTTTGGTCTCTTGACCTTTAGTGCATGCATATGTAATTTTGTGTTTACATATATTCACTGCTCCCTCACCTTAGAATCAAAACTGCTGCTTCCATACTGTTTAGGCAGTCCCTACTCAGCGGTACTGATCCAACGCTGCCCCAATCCTAGTTACCTGTAGGTTACTACCCCTACTGAGTAGCTACTGCTGCAGCAGTGGTAAAGCTGCATACACTGATCAGGTACTGCCATCTCATTTACATATTTGGGACATGCTGTTTCACTACTGCTGACACACTGGTATAATGCTGCCTCACTACTGAACCACTGCTGCCCTCTTCTGTAATGTTAAGCAGTACTAGAGCAGCGGTTGCTGATTTGGCACTGCTTCTCATACTGTTTTGGGACTGAAGCACAACTGACACAGTACACTGTTTCCATGCTGATTAGGGACTGCATATCAACTGCATTATGGTCCGGGTGTGCAATTTAGAATACTCATTTCAAGCCATTTTCTTAATAAAGTGCCACATTGAAGCTAAATTAGAATAATGAAGCTTCTTGCTCAGATTTTGGCGGGAACATTTATGCAAATTAGGTACATGGGGTCCACAGTTGTAGCTCATGGGTTATGAAGGATTGGGTAGTGTGCATTATTTACTTCTATATTGAAAGACAATGTTAAATACTTTGACATTCATTGTTAGACATAAAATACTGGCTGGCCCCTCTGTCTATTCTCATATTTAGGTTCACCCATCTTGAACTCGGCTGACAAGTGCATAGGTACACACAGAATAAGAGGACCTTTCATTTGACCTTGCAATATAAGGACCTCACCTTGGAGGAGGAGTGTGCACAATGGCAAACTCCCATGTTGGGAGAGAGGGGAATCCTCCTCCTCCCCCCCCCCCCCCCCCCCACCACGGTACATGTAAAGTCCAGAAATATAGCACTATGGTCCACCCTGTTTCTCCCCCCTGAAGAATGACCACACCTAGAGGGTGGGGAGTGGTGGTGTTTTGACCTATGTGGACCTTCTTTTCTTTTTGATCCTCTTTCCGCATCTTCACCAAGCCCTGGGTCATTTGTGATTTAAATCACACAATCAATCTTTATTGCACTACATAAATTTAACTTGACCCATATTTATACAACTCTAAATTACACATTGCCCTTGTTTTTTGCACTGCTTTTGCAGTTCAAGCCCTCTCGTTGTCAGTGTCTAGTAAGGGATTTACATACACTGCGTTTAATAGTATGTATGCACAGCGATGATTAATTGTTACGACAAACATTATGGTTGGCCGATTTCAATCTCATTTCATTGTAGATGTCAGACCAGACTGCAGCACTGCGTGTGAAATAAGTCAATGATGTGTGTCTGGTGGAGGGACATTGTTACTTCTTTAGTGGACGATGTGCAGATATATCTCTAAATGTCTAAGTCCCAGATTCAGAGATGCAAGGTGACATGAAGCGGTCTACCTGCCTCCTCTCATTGCACTTATCAGAACGGTGGATGTGGTGGCTTAGATATCAGCATCATCTTGTTCTGGAAGTGTGGCTCACAGATAGATTTGGCAACCCTCACCCCTGGTCATGACTTTTCCTCGACATGTGGTCAACCTGGAACACACTGTCAGTATTTCTCATATCCCCCCCCCCC
This sequence comes from Harmothoe impar, assembly GCA_947462335.1. Classification (NCBI taxonomy): domain Eukaryota; kingdom Metazoa; phylum Annelida; class Polychaeta; order Phyllodocida; family Polynoidae; genus Harmothoe; species Harmothoe impar. Next base: position 37,631,374 of record OX381705.1, on the reverse strand, counting down.
CCAAACCGTGCCGCAGGTAATGGGGAGCTTAGTACCAGTAAAAGGATGATGTGGACAGTAATGAAATATCACTGCTCCTAGGAAAAAAATAACTAAAACCACTGTAGCCCTCAATGGTACTGCACCCCTTAGATATCAGATTATATGTTAAATGTAGTGCCGCAACTCACGGTGGATCAAAATGTCATAAAGAAAATGAATTCCCAAAAGATGAAATGGATTAAAGTATACTCCCAGTTTGCAGTACCAACGAAGCCAAACTCATACATGTATTTAGCCCAAGTGCGGGTCATGTGGTTCTCCTAAAGTCCAGATAGAGAAATAAAGATATAGGACATGATATACACAAAGTTAGGCCACATTTCCTTTATTTTTTGGGTTACGAACACCATGAAAATTTGCTCAAGAACAGCCTCGCGTATACGCCGCACCCCAACTTTGGGCCGATCCTATAAGCTGCACTGACAATCTGATTACGGTCACTTTAGTAATGTTCCATAGTAGCAAAAACTCGCCTATAAGCCGCACCCTTGGACCGATATCCTATAAGGCGCGCCAGCGATCTGACTCACATACTAGCTGCGGCTTTGTACGCATGGTTTTACGGTAAACCTTTTTATAATGGTCGGATTTACATGCCATAAAAAACTGACATAGCAATTTAGCAATTTAACCCGAGATTCACCATTTTATTTTTAGTGCAGGGGTGTTTATGGTAGTACGGCGGGCCCTTAGCCATAAGAATTAAAAAAGTGTATCAATGTTGAAGAGCTGTTATGGCATGATACAGGACATGGACAGAAGGTCTTGCTTATCATACCACGATGCCTGTTTGCTGCATTGTAAAATATCATAATTCATTCTACTATATTATACACTTGGCGTTGATCTGAATTTTGACACTTTCCCTTTCCATAGATTACTGGTCAAACTGTGGGCGCATAACACATGTATCCGGGAATCGTTCTGTGCAACGTCTCTCATTTCTTTTAATTCTAACTAGTGTCGCCATCACAGTTCTTTTCTCTCCTCTTTTTCCCGGATGGATCCAATTCACTTTGGTTCATTAGGTTTCCTGTTCCTCATAGAGTCACAGCTCATCTAATTAACTGACAATTACAGGGGCTGTAATTAAAGAGGGAGCTCCCCCCACCCCTATCGTCAACCCCTCGCACTCAACACCTTCTGTAAACCGTCGGGTGTTACTCAGGCTTTGTGGCGATCCTTGCACCTCTTTCATCCCAACATTCCCTGCCACCACACCCTTACCCACTTTGGACCAGCTGCAACAGGATTTGTCGCCTGGATATTGACCGTCACAGGGGCAATGAGCCCCGCGTGTCAGGGCTATTGACCGTCCCTATCCCTCACACACTGTCCTCGCACCACCAACTAGTCTCCTGCGAGTGCTGAATATACATGAGATATACTCTTGGGCTGACTCCTTGCCAACTTGAGATATGTCCCAGGCGTCACAGTACACTTGGACGTTAAACAACCCAATCAATCAATCAATCAATATACTCTTGGTAAGAAACCCTTTAAAGCTTAAAATCATTGCGGGCACTATAATGCCCGAAGCAATGTATTTGGGGGGGGGGGGGTGTCCAACCAGCTTTAATCATCAGCTTTTATGCATGATGGCTTATATTGAATTTGTATAGAAAAGTAGTTGTTGGGCCCACTTTAGTTCTGATTTGGGGCCCACACTGTAAAAAGTTGTTGTTCATGAACAGCAAAATTTGCTGTAAATGTACAGTACTAGCTGTAAATAATAATACAGCAAATTCTACTGTACATGTACAATTCTGTTACTGTAGATGCAGGTTATGGTAGTACTTTTCCCTGTAATATGTACAAGAGAGGTCATGGGATCGATCCTAGGTCTAGCCAACTCTCATCAGGGATCTTTAGCAACAAGGCTGTAGCTCATTTAATACAGACATAGCAGGGGTAGCTTATATCCCGATATGACCATTTGTAACACCAACTCTGTGGCGCAATGGATCAGCGCCTCCCAGAACAGAAGGCAGTGGTCACTTCTGATTGCAGTGGTTACTTCCATACCACTGCTTTGTAACTACAGTATGCAGTAACCACTGGATAATCACTGCGTTTTCACACTGTTCATGCAGTTATGAATCAGTGGTCCACTGCATTTTTACTGTACATGCAGTTATTAATCAGTGGTTCACTCTTCACTTACTGCAGATGCAGTTATTAATCAGAGGTCCACTGTATTCCGACTGCAATTTCTTAACATCACTGCACTTGCACTTCTCCCTGCAGTGTTAATTCAGTGGTCCACTGCATTGTCACCGGAGCGTTCTACTCTTTCTCTTTTTGTGCTTAGAGATTTTAACGCAGCAGAACTGCAAAAGTTGAATTATCACTGAAATAATTCTATGAGTTGAGTAACTCTAGAAGTATTAGGTTTAATAATTTGACACTTCTCAGACTCAGTGTCACAAAACAAGTTTTTCATATGAAATACAGCTTATATTTTAAGACCTTGGTGAATTTAATAATGAATAATGGTTTATACCCGGCTTATAGCACTAGTAGGTACACCCATTACCCCTGAATCTGTATCAGCCTCAACATCACCAGTGCTGTTTCCAAATATATATGAAGTCAAGGCTGCTCCACATAGGTATGGGGAGCTAGCTCAGTTGGTTAGAGCGTGGGTAATGAGGTCAGGAGGGCAAATATCTCACAGGTTCGAATCCTGCAAGCAGCAGAAAGTGTTCAGACTAGTGCAAGTATCCCCTGCAGTAATATAGAAGTGGTCACTCTTTAACACTTCCCCCGGATACCCCTTTACACCAGCAGTGGTTCTGCAGTGGTACACTTCTTATACACTGCATAATTTGCATACAGTGGAGAAGAAGTGGTGTGCTCTTTTACCACTGCTTACCGCATTTAAATATTTTGGACCTCTTCTTTACCACTGCATAATCACTGCTGGTACACTGTTGATACACTGATTATTCCCTGAATAACCACTGCAATATCACTTCAAGTACACTGTGTTGACACTGAGAGACTACTTCTGGTGCCCACTGCATTATCACTGCAAGTACACTGTTTTGGCACTGCATCTTGTCCTGGGCTGTCTCCAACACCACAGGTGGTGAGTTCAATCCTTGGTGAGGCCACTTCTCTTGTTTTACCTACATCAACCTAAAATTCGTTTTCCCCTCACATGGATGGTTAGAAAGATCACCAGCACTGGGAGGCAAACCCCAGACTTTTACAAATTATTATTAATCAGTTGAGAAGTAGAGTAGAGAAATATCCCAATATGAATGTTTGTAACACAGGCTCTGTGGCGTAACGAATCAGCCCCTGTCTCCAGCACCACAGGTGGTGAGTTCAATCCTTGGTGGAACCACTTCTCTTGTTTCACCTACATCCACCTAAAATTCGTTTTTCCCTCACATGGATGATTAAAAATATCACCAGCACCAGGAGGTGAACCCCAGACAAATTATTATTAAGGCCCCCTTTTTTTGATAACTTGGATTACGGGCACTCAGAGCAAATATTTTGGGGGGTGGGAGGAAAAAAAAGAAGAAAAAAAAAGCATACAAAAAGTCTTGTTTTGCCTATTAAATGTAGGTATATTGAGAAATAATGAAGGTATATTGCGAAATATTCCCAATTTTGAAAGCCTAATTCTGGGTGTCTGCCAGTCAGCATAGAGTTAACTGCAGATATCGGAGAATTTTTTCGTAAGAACCATTTGTCCCCCGATCTTGTCTATCTTTGTCCTTTCATGTCCATGTCTAAATTTTTTTGCTAAAATTCTCAAAAAATCCCAGCGGAGGGGGGTAAAAAAAAGAAAAAAGTTATCAGAATAAAACGGCCTAATCAGTTGAGAAGTAGAGTAGAGATATATCCCAATATGAATGTTTGTAACACGGGCTCTTTGGCGCAACGGATCAGGGCCTGTCTCACAGGTGGTGAGTTCAATTCTTGGTGGGGCCACTTCTCTTGTTTTACCTACATCCACCTAAAATTCGTTTTCCCTCACATGGATGGTTAAAAATATCACCAGCACTGGGAGGTGAACCCAGGACCTTCATACTATGATTTACAATCAATTTTGCTGTACAGTAACAGAAGATTCTGCTGTCCCTATACAGTACATAGTGCTGTAAATATACAAAAGCTCACTTGCGGTAGGTCTACAGCACAATCTACTGGAACCAAAGTTGCCCCCACTATTTGGTGTACAGGAACACTACTTACTTCTAAAAGTGCAGACCCCCCTGCCACCACCTTTCCCTATGTGTGAGATGAAACGTTAGTCTTTATCCCACAAAGCCTATATAGTGGCTTTAAAAGCTAAGCTCATAGATCGACCAGTCTTTATCCTACAGAGTTTATGGAGTCATTCACTTAGCCTTACGCCACCGCCTCTCCTCTCTGATTGGGGGGGGGGGGGTCCTTTTCCTACGTCACTGGCCTATCCAGATACAAGGAGTTCAGTACACACTATAGTAGGCCTACACACGTATACATACCAGTCTCTACAAATTGCAGCTGCAAGTGAAGCATCCTTTATAAAGCTCTACAACCTTAAGTATGAATAAGGTATTCTGTAGGTGTGGCGCCCAAGCCCTGGCTATATGGATGGGGCAGTTCTCCTCCAGGTCGTGGATGGGGATTAAGGGTGGTTTGATAGAATCTATCACTGTAGCCCCAGCTGTAGCAGACACCTGGAGTGTCTCAGATCGGTCAGGGTGTTTACTGCCGTCACACAGCATTAGACAGGGTTCCCACGTGTCATGAGGGGAAAATGGGGGAAAGGGAAATATTATGACCAAATTTATTAGAATTCCCCATGTACCACTCAATTTTGAGATTTCCCCCTTCAGATTAATTACCACCCTGCGCTATCACCATCAATACCATCAGTAACTTCATCATATCGTAGTTGGTGTTACTTAGTCGGTGGTACAGGGTGCACTGCATTAAGAAGAGGAATTATAAAATTCTGACGTCATTCAGAATTTCCCACGATTTACCTTTAAATAGCCTTTCATTTATTAAGGTCATACGCATTCTGTTAAACCTATCGAGTCTGACAGCTTATTTGTGCTCTCTGATCTGTTATCTCATACAAACCCGCACCTTTTAAATCCGGGTAAGATATTAAATATCCTTAAATGGCTGTTTCTTCGCACACAAAACTAAAGAGTTTAGGAGCGTAAATCATGGCACATAGATCATTACCGTTGTCATGCGCTGTGCATACTTCAGTCATAGCCCCCAACTATAAGTGGTTCTGACTCAAGCTGCGTGGGTACTCTTCTGAGAATGATAAGCCTCTCCTTCTGTAGGGCCCTGTGCTGATTGTGACATGACTGGCAGGCAAGCCGAGGGTAGCGTTCAAAGTCCGCCAGCAGCAACAAGTGACCCCAGACTGTGACATGATTGAAGACATTGTCACCACTGCTGACATTTCCAGTTCAACCCTCACCTTTCCAGCTGGGTTGTGCTGCGGTTGTACCCTTCGTGTATGGCCTATAATGATAGCTCATGTGCTGTTATGCACGAGGAGTCTAACTGCTAATAGAGTAAACTGCAGGCATATGGATGTATTAGCCCTCCAAAGATCTCCGATATCCCCATCTGGGTGATATCCAGAGCTGACTTTCAGTTACTCAAACACTAGTGTATGCTCTCTCTGTAACCCAGTTCTTTTGTTCCCACTTTGTCAACACTTAAACAAAGGTCACCACAAACTTTGCTGACCTTAGTGGTTGATATTATGGAGATGGTATTGGGTAACATGACCAGTGGCATCCCCATTGTTGACAGAGAGCATGGAGAGGGGTCTGTTGATTAGGAAAATGGCATGGGCGCTGGAGCTGAGGGGGCATTAAAAACAGAGCCAATATCTCTGATTACATGCTGTGTCGGGCCGTACCGCCCTAGTTGGAGATCCCAGCCATATATAGTTTCTCCCGGGCAAACGTTGCACAGTCGACACGGTCTGCACTTAGTCCTTCTTGTTCTCTTGGTTTCCTAAAATACCCACCGGCTATTAGTCTAGGCCTTTCCCGAACTCAATTACAGTTACTCCTGTCGCTCCTGTGTTTTAGGTTTGTACTTGTTTTACAATCGTTTCGTATGAAATACACTATTAGCATACGGGACTTCAGGCTATATGGAAGGGGTAAAAATGGATGTAGGCCCCCATCTAACTTTCATACCTGCAAACAACTTCTCAGTTTTCTATGCTATGTTTCTGTGATTCGCCCAAAATTCAATGAGATTACTGATTATTTGACCTGTCTTGTTGTTTTCTTTAATCTGTTTTTGTTGTTTATTTTTTGTAAAATGTATAATTATGTATAACCAAAACAAAAAACAATTACCAAAGGACTAGGGCTAGTGTCAATTAGACTACTTCAACATTCTTCATCGGAAAATACTCTTCTTATTTTGTACTCATTTACCATTTCTTGGTTTTCAGACATTTGTATAATAAGTGTAGGAACGAGGAATAGTTGTTGTCCACTTGACCACAACTACAAGAATTTGTATAATACTAGTAAGTGCCAAAGAAACTGATTCCAACTAGTTGATCGTAAAACATTATCACTTCTTCAGTGGCTCGATCAATAAACTTTCTTATAAGAAATTGTCATCACTTATAGGAGGGTGGGTGACAGGGTCAGTATCATCATGGAAAAAGCCTGCGTATTACTATGCTACAAAGAGGCGCGAACGATTTTCGACCTGCCAGGGGAGGGGGCTAAAAATTTAGAACACCATTAGGGGTGGGGGGGTTAAAAAAAAATTGCCCGCTCCTCACAAAATCTCAGTACCCCCACCCTGTTGTTAAAAGATGAGCACTCCCTAAGTAAAGCAACATTGTTGACTCAGGGTTACTAACCTAGAGTAATATGCAATGCCTAATATTCATTTAAAGACGTTTTCTAGACACGGGAGAATTGTTATTGGCTTTGGGGCCTTGTCCCCAAGGCATTTACACCACAGAGGGATAGTTGGTAAAAATGACTATAAAAGACTAGCATATGTCCCCTTTTTCATTGTTAGATAAAGCCCTAGTTGGCTCTTCAACCTTGCCCAAGCCTGGTCTCTCCACACAGTTCACAGCCATATTTTGGGTCCTTGAATGTGTCTTTCAATGGCAAGGATAGGCACCATTGACTGCTATGTCAAGTCAAGGTGTCGATGTCAATGGTAATCCCCATACTATGTACATGCAGGACCTATACTAGAAGTTGAATGGTTCAGGGTTGCTCTTGAAATCACTCCACCACACACACACAAACACGTGCAACAACATTCTGCCGTCCTTAAAAAGGCCATCACAAGTCCTCCCTCTGCCCCTTCCTTCTTCTCCTCCTCACCTCTCTCCCCTCCTCCTTCCAACTCATAACAATCCTATAAAACCCCAAAGCCACTACGGCTCTGCTGTAAAATCATTGAATTTGTCCGCTTGTCATATAGACATGGACATGAAAGGACAAAGATAGACAAGATCGGGGGACAAATGGTTCTTACGAAAAAATTCTCCGATATCTGCAGTTAACTCTATGCACCCATCACGATAACAAGGCAGCCGCCAGTGGGGATTGTGCAAGGGACCTTATAGGAGACCGACCGCTCAAGCTCCTTTACCATAACATGCTGGTACTGCCCTTGTTTTGAGAATTGGAGAAAAGGTATATCTTTGTTGTTTATGGTCCGAATGACTCAATTGTTGGCAGGGATGTAATTTTTAACCAAAAATAGCAAGTAACCCCCTCTGCATCACCATAGTCAGAATTATGGCAAATCCCCCCCCCCTCCCCCCCCCCCCAGCTTTTCTGTTGGGCTGGGTCTGTGTTCGGCTGGGGTGGCGTGTACAATATCTCTGTCATCCACAGACGATGGATGCAACATGTCCAGAGCGAACCTATACCACCCATATCTTGTTCATTTATGGTCCGACCATCTCGCTTTTCGACAGGGATGGAAGTGCCTCTACATGGGTAAAATCCGACACGTGCGACACGGCGACACGGGGGTTTTAAAATCCGACACGTGCGACACGGGGGTTTTAAAAATCGACGGACTCAGACCTCTTTATTAGGCCCTAGTATATTCTATATGCATAAAAATCGACACGGCGACACGGCTCTGTGGCTAAAAATCGACACGGCGACACGGTCAAAATCGTGGGCACCCATGTAGAGGCACATGGAAGGCTGCAGATCCCCGCAGCCTGCTCCCCCACACCCACCTGTTCTCCCACACCCACCTGCTCTCCCACACCAGCTCACCCACACCCACCTGCTCTCCCACACCCGCCTGCTCTCCCACATCCACCTGCTCTCCCACACCCACCTGTTCACTTACACCCACCTGCTGGCCTGCTGGTACATGATAAGCTACAGACCCAGCTTACCCTGAGTCATCTGTGAGGTTACTCCCCAGGGGGGCCACTCCCTATATGTCCTATAGTAACTATGTGCGTACACAAAAACCCGGGAAAGGGGTCCCTTTTTGGTGTCACTGGCGGGTCCGGCCGGATCCGCCATTAGGGGTCCTTTTTGGGCTATTTTGGGGCAAAAGGGGTATGTTTTTAGGCCAAGAATAACTTCCTAAAAAAGTCCAAAAGTTTCTGTCAAAAGGGGTGTATTTTGTTGGAATTTGCCCCATTAAAAGGGGTCCATTTTTGGCGGATTAATGGTGTTATCCCGCTAAAAGGGGTTCCATTTTGCCCAATTTATGGAGGTATCCCGTTAAAAGGGAGTATCCTGCCAAAAAGGGGGTCAATTTTGGGGACTTTATCGTGGGGTCTCACTGAAAGGGGGCTGATTTCTTCACATTTTAGGGGGCTATCCCGCCAAAAGGGGGGTATTTTGGAGGATTTTTGTCCCGGTAAAAGAGGTCTAACTTCAGGGTGATGTACGCACATGGTACCCATAAATGTAAGAGTGGCCCCCCCGGGGGTTACTCATACGCTCAATCTTTCTTTTGTGTTACATATCACTATCCAGTCCTATGTGTGTTTTGGGCTCTCAGTACCACACTTCAGCCCGAGTACACTTACAATTTATAGGGGGGGGGGGGGATGGGGAGAGGGGAGGGGGGGGGGGGTAAAAGATAATTGTTACATACTTGATCATCTTTAGTCAAGACTAAACCTAGGCTAGATCACATCATCACACTATAGATCTAAGCAGGCCTCTAAAATGCTAGATGCTGCAGTGCCAGAGAGCCTATATAAAAGGCATGTATATATTAGATATTTCTGAGCCCAGAACAGTTTTTCGATGCATCCTCCAGAGTGTTATTTCTCTGGACACCCATGCAAAACAGCCTCGGCTTTGATCGGCGTTCTATTGTTGGTCACCAGGGGCTGGACTAGACTGTCGAGAAGTCCCCGGGTCGTTGATAGGGACTGTCCCAGCCTGCGGCGGCCACCTTGAATAGCCGGGAGTTCCCTGCTTTGCTGCTGGCTCAACTCGCTCCTTATGCAATAGAATAGAGATTGGCGGAAGTCACGTGATCAGACAGTTGGAGGAGGAATCTATTTATAGAAGGTCACGTGACAAATGACGTCAGACCACAAAATGGCGCCAGCACCCCATAAACTTAGGCCAGACGACGATGGGAGTAACCTATGTTTAGCTCGATAAACTAGGGCTGGACGATACCCCATAGGAGCGGGCCCTCTCAATATCTGACCGGAGCGAGGGCCCATTACAGCCCGGGGAAAGTTTACGGTCTTAGTTTACCCAGGGTACCCCGCGCGCCATACGTTTCTAATGTGACGTCATAATGGCGCCAAAATTTCGGACCAATCATGGGCTGTACAGACGTTACTCTGTAATGGTCCCTCGCTCCAGCCTTTGCCCGGAGCAGTGGACTGTAATATGGTCTAGGCTGGACGAGCAGGGGCAGCAGCACAAGTGAAAGCGAGGTTGAGTTCCCTTCTCCTTCCACCGGAAATGACGTCTGTGCGTGCGCAATTGTGGCGAGGAGCCCTCAATCACTGCTGTCGGTTGGACTGAGGGACGGTCAATACAAGTGCCGTGTTTGCCTCCAGACCCGCCGTTTGCCATGCCCTCCAGTGGCAGTGAAAACCACTCCAGGGCTGGCCTGTCGGTTGCCTGGCTCTGGCAGCTGTTTCCACTGCGGCCATTAGGCACTGGCGGGCGTGGCGACTGGGCGCAGGGGAATAGTGGTCACACTGATAAGTGCCCATATCTCTGTTTTCGTGCCATTTTCTCCATTTAGCAGGGAAAAATTGCGCCAAATGGCTTGAAATCACCTACCATGAGGAGAGACAGGGTGAGAAGTCTGGTTTGCTCTTCTCTCGGGAGGTAACAGCTTCCTGACGCCGGATGTATCCACAGTAAACTTTAAAGTGACCCCCACCCCTACTACTGGTAGGCATAGCCCACGGTCTTTAATAGTACTTGGGCAGTTTTTAAATTTGCCTATTATTTTAGCTAGGCCTATATATATACACTTTGTCCGCATCCAAAATAGTTCACAAAGAAGAAACAAGAAAGCATGCCCCAACAATATGGTAAACATCCCTCGGACGTTGTCCTCAGCAGTCTGAGTAACCTAGTCACCGGGCCTGTCCCGCACACAGCAGCCCCAGCTACCACCGGGTGCCACCTAGACCCCACCTCTGTGAGGAAGGGACTATGGTAACTGCAGTTACCAGATCACCCTTGAGCGATCCCCACTGTAGCATAGAGAATCAAAAGTGGTGATTACACTGTGTTTATAGCAGCTTGGGTATTGCATAATTAGGGAGTGATCATTTTTTAACAACAGGGGGGGGGGTGGTGGGTTTCCGCGCGGAGCGTGCGAAATTTTTTACACCCCCCCCCCGGTCAAGGGGTCAAATTTTTTTACCCCCCCCCCCCTTAGGGTCGAAAATCGGCTCGCGCGCGGGCCCTTTGAAGCATAGTAACGCGCGGGCTTTTTGGCTCAAAACAGGTCAAGTTTTTTTGCCCCCCCCCCCCCCAAGAGGGGTCCAAATTTTTTTGCCCCCCCCCCGGTCAAGGGGTCCAAATTTTTTTGCCCCCCCCCCCCAAACCCACCACCCCCCCCCTGTTGATAATAAATGATCACTCCCTTATATAGTTACAGCTGGTAGCATACTTTATCATTTGGGCCACTAAATATATGACAGAATTGTCTAGAACAGCAGTATAAAGGGGTTTTAGAATCAAATGGACTATGGTAACTGTATTTTTGTCTACAACCGGGGTCTACAACCAGTAGCTCCGCTGCCGGTGAGAGTGGCGGGAAAATCATGGAGACAGTCCTACTACATGTATACTGGCCATACTGCATGGCGGGAATACCTTAGCATATCGAAAATTGGGTCTGAGTGGTGTAACATTTTCAATCTCCAACACTGAGTCCAGTGGGGGGGGGGGGGGGAATCCTACCTACCTACCCTAGATTTTCAGACCATGTAACCTGAAACACACCTTTTATTAGTTTTGGCCTAGGCTGTCCAATAAGAACTTGCTATATTTCCCATCCTATACATATGGGACCATCAGGGGCACTATCCCAGCTTAAGACTTTTTAAAAGATTTTTCTAATGATATTGTGATCTGCCGTGAGTCGGAGCAGGAATCTTTGTGCCTCTACATGGCTAAAAATCGACACGGGCGACACGGCCCTTTTAAAATTGTCTGTAATTGATAGGTAGCTCTTTTAAAAATTTACAAGTTGAGTAGAAAGTATGGCAATGTATGGGATAAAATTCGACACGGGCAACACGGCCCTTTTGCTAAAAGTTGACACGGTGACACGGCCAACAATTGGGTACCCATGTATAGGCACATCTTTTCCCTATCCTGGTGTTTGGTGGACCCCACCCCCACCCCTCCTTCAAATTGCTGGGTCCGCCCCTTGGACCAGATTGTGGTTGGGCTGGTGGATATGGGAGGCATAAGTAAAAAGAGGTACTCAATGAGGAGGGGGGGGTCCTTTTTAGCAACAGCCTTTTGGGGTCCCTTGCATTTTAGTGCCACTGTTTTGAAGCTAATATGTCATATGTGTAACCTTTTTCTAGTTTTTCTTCATTTCACTAATTTGAACAGGAAAATGGACACTACATGTACATCCCTTTTCCAGTGAACGCCTGTAATTGAAAACCTTGTATATTGATGGTTGGTGATGAGATGGTCCATGATTCGAGAAAAGGAATTGCTGCTGCAAAAAAAAACGCATTGTAGCTCTATGATATCAGTTAATTTCCATAGAACTCGTTTAAGCGGTTACCATATGATAGTAGTTTCTCCAACCAACAGGACCAGCCACCCCTAGTCCTACACAAACAGTCACCATAGTCCCAAGTTTTCATTCCAGGCTGATTAGCAGGGGTTGAGTTCTTGCCTACACAAGCACACATATATGAATGGTGATTATGCAACTTTTTGTGTAAATAATCCATGTATTTATACCGCAACATACAGTTAAGGTGTTAACACTGTTCACTCACTGGCGCCCATGTTGGATCTGGTAACTGCAGTTACCATAGTCCCCTTCCTCACAGTGCCCATGTGTGTATCATACCCAGTGGTCACAACATGCAGTTCAATGTTGAATCAATGTTGAAAAGTGGTTGATCCACGGTTATCAACAATATCTCAACGCTTATTCTAGGATCTGTGCCCACTGGATAGTCATTCACTAGATATTATAGGCCTATGTACACTTTGCTCATGAAAAGTCCTTCACATTATATGACATTTTCCCGGTCACAGAAATCTCTCGGTCATTCATGTAATATGTATGACATTGCTCGTGCATAGTCAAGATCTTGTTTTAATAACACCCTTACCCTGGTACATGACCACTACGGTACCATGATGGGCGTGCCGGCGTGTAAGAGGCGACTAACACCTCGGTTGTACGTTAAAATCCCGTCCGTCAACCCTTTCATATATCCAGAGATGCGGCCACTAACGTTGGGCAAGCAGCATTATAGATTTCTGACTACATCGAGGCTAAAGTGGATAGACCGTATCTTAAATCCCTGTCTGCACTTCATAGATTCGGTCACCATAACGAGCCGAAGGCTTTACCCTGTGATGGTTTGGATTGTCTAGAAAGGCATACTTGGATGTTACGTATAACGTATGTACCTTTGCCTATTAAAAACACAACTTGTAAACTTGAATCTGTAACAAACAATTTCGTAAAATAGAACTATTTGGTTACAGTCGCTTACTTAAACCAAACATTGAGACAGTTCTACCATAATTCCTGATTGGATTGGTAATATTGAAGGCGAGCAAACCTGGCTATGTTTAGGCCACTCAAGAATAAAAGGGTTTCTAGCTCACTACATTACGGATAGTTTAAGCTGTGATTTGGTACCATATATGTAAATATTTGTTGATGTTTTTTTTCTACCCCCCCCCCCCTAACAACGTTTTCCCCGAAGCATAAATGTTACGTGTGTAGTGATGATAAACCAATTTTTTTTGACTGGTCTTATCTACTTTAATTGATATATTCACAATATTAGCAGTGTAACCTCAGTGTGACTGATGCAAAGAGTGTGTTCCCTAAGTATCTGCCTATTGTTACGTGGGTTGTTCCCCAACTAATAGTGCCATATCCCTGACTGGTACCGATGGGGGCCTGTAGACATAGGTTAGACTGATAAAACACAGCCCAGTGTTTACAACTATTGTCAAGGCAGTGTAGTTTAGATAATTACAAACGTTAGTTACACTACAGGAAGGAGTGATGATATTTTCCTACGATATCAGAGGGCAAACTACGTCATAGTTTACGTAGATAAGACACCCGCAAGAAAGGATAAGATAAGAACCATGTGTTGTCGTAACTGGAGTCGAGCAGTTGGACATTGTATAAAGAAAGTCGGGCAACTCCGGTAAATTTAATGGGCATCACTAGAAAGCCCAAACTGTTTCAGACTTTTGGAAGGCAGAAATAACTCCATATCGGTTTTATTGCTGTGGGTTTCCGCCATGTTGGGCCTGTTTGTTTATCCAATCTAAATTTAAAAGTTAAGGCGATCAACAGAAGTTTAAAAGAGAACCATTTCCTGTTGTTTTGTAGTAGATAATTCTCTTAAATGCAATTGTCCAATTAATCCTACGTCGGCGTACATTGTGGGGACCTTATGTTCGGACTGTATAGCCCTTCATGGAACCACACTCTGTACTATATCTTGACCTGGTCAGAATACACACAATTGCATAATCTTTATATTTTGTTTGTTTAAAGAATTTTGTTTAAATAGTGCAAATCAATATTATATTCATGGGACAACGGTTAAAACCCTGTATGTACCGGTATATTTTGTACATACCGGATATGTACTGTTATGCTATGAATACCTGAAGAGGCAGAACGGGGCAATGATACTTTTTTACTCCATGTTTTCACTCATAGCCCCCAGGGCATAATCCAGGTTTAGGTCGCCATGTAAAATACGGACCCGGTTACTTTTAAACGGAATACAATTAAAATATATACTGTATACCATGTAGTATGAGTTGCTGGTACACCTACAGGTTTAGGTCGCTGATGCTCGAATAGCGTCCATCCCTAACGACCCAAAGCTGGAGTTACGTGTTTTTTTTAATTGCATTGACCCTATATAGTGAATAAAAGGGTAACAGCTTGACCCTTACTAGTGGATAAGAAGTTGAGTTGAGACAGCGACTCCATCCAGAGCGACCTAAAACTGGAGTTACATATAGAGGTTCAGCTTGATTCTATCCAGTGAATAACTTAAAATTTAGACAGCGACTTTATCCCTAGCGACTTAAACCTGGAGTTACATATTGGTAGGAGATGTATAAAAAAACAATTTAACCTTCTATTCTGAAATCTAGTGATTTGTAATGGTAACTCCATCCCTAGCGACTTAAACCTGCAACTCCATCCAAGGGGAGTATAACATTACACCCCCCCCCCCTCCCTCAAGGGCCCCTTGCTGCACTTGACGTCACCGATATGGTTAACCAGACAGGCAGGCAGGCATCAATACCAATAGCTACCTGACCATAATTATGAAAGGATAGAGAATGTCACATATCATTGCAGTACCTAGCTCGTGTGTATATTGACCGGAGCAAATTTGCTGGTATGCCCATAAGTGGTTTAATAGATTACCCGGTACACGTTAGATTGCAGATCTGAAGAGGTGTAGAGGCTAGAGCAACAGGATGGGCATGGAGGCAGTACACTTGGCCAATGGAGCCATTCTCCCCACCCTCTTCCCACTCCTACTATTAAAATGTAGTAAATGATGCATTGCAGCGGCCAGTGTATGGTTGGGTGTGGACGGAGGGGGTGTGGACAGTGAGAGTACTGGAGTACTGGGGGTGGTACTGCATACTGTAAAACCCCGCGTATAGGCCGCGGTGTGGCTGGTGTGGCTTATAGGATCGGCACAGAGCCGGGGTGTGGCTTATATGCAAGTTTTTGCTATTATGATAAAGTACAAAATAAGATCGCTGGTGAGGCTTAAAGGATTGCGCTTAAGTCGGGGTGCGGCGTATACGCGAGTTAGGCTTATACACGAGGTTTTACGGTCCATGTTTGTTTTGATGACTGGCTGGTGGCGGCAGGCTTGTTGTCCTACAGCCTAGTGTTAATGTGTGGCAGGGTCAAGTCGATGTGCCGCTGGCAGCAGGCCAGGTGCCACCGTTAGAGGACACTCTTATAATGTAGTAATGCATCTTGACTCTGCTGGGACCTAAGCACACACACCTAGAAACTTCATGAACAGCTTCAGAATCAAATACTTCTGTAAACGTAGATACTTGCGCGCTGAACTTTTTTTTCTGCGAAAATATCTACATTTACAGTATGTAACTTGCAGTTCCAGGTGGAAACATTCAAGGTGACCATAGAGATATATCTTTCAAGTCTGATGTTGCTGCCTTTTTTCTTCAGAACCCCCAACGAAGTTTTGTCGGTCTTTATGTGTAATCCATTTCACAAATCTGTCACTAAAATTCTAATACCCCCAGCAGGGGTACACACTTACACTAGCCCGGGAGCCAATGGCCCGTAGTTCTTAGTCCGGGCCCGCAGTTTTCTCAAGAACCACCTTTCTATGGGTCCGGGTGGCCCACAGGAGGGCATGGAAAATATTCTAGGCAAATAAATCGTTATCAATAAAGCCATGATACATGTCATTGGAAAGGGAAAAGTACAAGGAAATCGACCATTTTGGTTAAATGTGGATCTATGAGTATGAGTTGATCTGTATGAGTTTCTCTCTAACAAAACTAAACTGGGCTTACAGTCTTAGGTGCGGGCCCGTAAATTTCTGAGGCTATGGGCCCGCGTGCTACTGTCTACCCCCCGAGGTGATGAAATCACTTGTGAGCGCGCCCCCCCCCCCCCCCCCTCCCTTGAAGCGATTTTTGATGAACAGTTGGATCTACACTGTAGGACGGCGTGATTCACCAGGGTGGCTCAGGATAAGTTGGATCATGTTTGCTTATTTCAGATGTTAGTTGGCGGGTGTTGCTGAAGAGGGCGCCCCGGTGCGGCGGCTGGAGCGCTATGGCGGTGCTGCTGGTGAGGCTGCTGGCGGTGCTACTGGCTGCCACCACCGCCGTGACGGCTCAAATCAGGAGTGGTGCGTCTCCTCGCCTTGGTCTCAATTCATGCAATCAACGCCCATGCCACCGAGTTTTATTTTATATAGAGCATGTGGCGATATTTCAAAATTGATATGTTAGATTATAACATAATTATGCAACGATACAAAAAGTATGCAATAATAAGAAATAAAATATCAATACAAATGTTTCTCAGTAGCTAGTAGCTTAGTAGTGTTAAGACGTCAAAATGTCAAATACTTTCACGACTAACGGTACTACGGCAGCTATGATGTCATGCTGCTCGTGTGCAATGTACACATTCCTAATTTATGATGTAATTGGTGTGCAAATACACCTTTATATAGAGACCTGATACCACAGTTGTGCATATACCTCTACTGTTACATTTTGTATATACTAAAGCGTCCTTCCTATAATGACAGATCTGACGCCCAACAACCCAGCAGTGGCACCTGGTGAGACGCTGGTGCTGAACTGTACCCTCAACGAGGACGATCTAAGCCAGTCTGCGAAGGTGCACGACATCGACTTCTTCAAAAACCAGAAACCTATAGACTCCAAGTATGTGACGATCCTAGACGGCAGCACCGCCCAGCTCCGGCTACCCAATGTCACCAAGGAATTAAACCAGAAGTTCATACTCTGCAAAATCAATGATAACCTGCTGGGCATGCAGATTGTCACAGTGATCAGTAAGTGCAGTTGCCGTTTAGCTGCGTGTCTGTGAGGTGTTTATCTGTCCCGCTGAGGGCCGTGAAAACGGCCGTTTCTCTGCCGTGCGTTAGTATTTTCACATTTTTACTAGGAATGGAATGGAATATGAGATATTTTCTGACACCCCCTGAAAGCCAATTGTTGTAATAATATACTCAATGGACTTAGACGGTAACAGCATATTTACGAAGTCCATAGATAACAATATAGACCTATGGGCTTATTGTGTGATCTCATGGCTTTAATATCCTTTTGGACTTTCTGTTGTATAGTGATAGGGGTTTTACATTACCGGTAGTATGTTAATGGATACCTGACACAGAACATGCCAGGCGTCTTATGGGAAGGTTCCTACACTCTTTTGTGAATGTTTTAATGAGCACTATTTAGTAGTAACAACAGTACAGTTATATTCTTAGCCATGAGGAATCTTGTATAGAATTATTAATTTACGGTTAATGTCAGGAGGCCTTCCATACATTATGTGCGCACATTTCCCCCAGAAATTGACCCCACCCCTGAAGCTCTTGTATCTCTCCCCCCCCCCCCCCCCCTGCTTTATGGACGACCCCCGATATAATGCATTCCAACGTACCCCATCATCCTAGTTTACCATTCTACGAAGAGGAAAGTCAAGAAATCCAAATCTGAGAGTTTTGTAGTTACCTGTAAGATGTTTTCTATTTACATTGTCCCTGTATCATTTTACAGTCAGACCAGTTGTACCAAAGATTACCAAATGTATCGTGAGTGATTCGTCGATGCGATGTGAGTGGTCGCCGACAGGCAAGAACCAGACACCCATAATAAGAGCCAAAGTTACGGACAATCTCGAGTGGAGGACGAGGTGAGTGGGCTGTAAACGGTCATTGACATAATAGATGAGGTGTAATATCTGGCCATGCATAGTCAAAGCGAATACTGTCAATATGCATTATCTAACAAACCAATTATATATACCGGAAATTATCCTGTATAAGCCGCGTCTAGCGTGCGAATCAGATCGTCAGTACAGCTTAGCGGATCGGCCGGAAGTCAGGGGGGGGGGGGGGCATCGTGGGTCGGACGGTGTTCAAACTATGACTACAAGTGGGCATATAACATATATGTATATAACATTCCGCTGCGACTAATATGCAAGTTTTTTTTACACCTAGTTCAGAAGGCCTCCGCGACTTAAAGGATTGGCTCAAATTTGGGGTGGCTTATGCGCAAGAATTTACGGTCGATATGTTGTAGGGCTTGAATGGGCGATAGTAAATGCCAGACTTGTGTGAATTACTTGGGTTATGGCAAATGTTTCTTTGTTTCTATCATTTAGCCATATTATTCAGGCTAACAACCAGATAGATGTCAATATGTTGAAATGGGATTGGTTGGTATTCATAACTGGATATTTTACTAAACATAGTTTACTCTATTACAGTGGAGATCCTGATGGGACTTGGAACAACTGTTCGAAGCAGGAGTCAGGAGAATGCCTCTGGCCGCCAGAGATCTTTGTCAAGGATGCTGTCTACACCATAAGGATTGAGGCCAGCTATTCACACGACAGTGTCTACGGCATCTACACAATTAACTCATCAGAGATAGGTATGGTCATGAATCTATTGACGTCCATGGTATGGTATACATTGTAGAAAACCTTCTCCCTCACAGTTTAGGTGGAGAGATCAATATGAACATTGGTATAATAATTGATACAGAGACGTCTGAGTCAACAGAACAACGATTCTATTGACTCAGGGCATGCCTGCGGCTGGGGAGACTCAGAACATTTTCAGGTCTCCTGTCAACGTTGTACCTGATGACACCTTGTGGGCTCAAAAACTTCTTACCAAAAATACCTTGTTATTTGTCCATTATCATCCAGAAACATTATGCGTAATATGGATGTGCCCGTATAAGACCCTTTAAACCTGTGCTTACGAACGGATTCTAATCAGCATCTAGATCATTTGTATTCCATATAATATTTCTACATACCCTTTACTGAATATTTGACTTTCAGTCCAAGTTGCACCAGTGGCTAGAATCTCAGAAAACCACCTCAATTCTACCTCAGTCGTATTGGAATGGCCACCTGTGGAAAGCAACCAAGACATCCTTTATCGGATCAACTTTAGCCATTCGGCTATTGGATATGAAAACCTGGTACGTATGAAATGATAAAACATCACTCATGGTATCAGAATCATATGAAATTCCACAAAAAACTTACCGGGTAATTATGCAGCGATTTGTTTTTTAAACATTTACTATACTATGCATTTTGCTCTTATTCACATCATTTGCTGTAATAACAACTTAGCAGCCCCTTACCTGGTAGTGAAAAATACCACAACCTTTATTTAGAATTGAGAATCTATATGTTTATCAACTATAACTAATTCCTCTTTCTAATAGATGTTCTAATTGTGTAAAACTATGATATTTTCTTCTTTTTCAGACCAAAACATTTCAGGATCTGCAGATGAGACTGGATGGTCTCAAACCGTATCAGCCCTATAGCTTTACCCTGGAGGCGAAGACTAAGGACCTTGGCTACTGGAGTCCGCCACTGGAGTACAGCTTTTTCGCATTATCTGATGGTACGTATCTGACATGCATGTGGAGACCATGAACAACATGATAGCCACTTCATGGCAAATGCCTTCTCGTTTTCTGGAGTGATTCGTAATGGGGCTATCTGTTGTATTATACGTACATCATCCGCAGGGGCGTGGGGGACCACGCCCCCCCCCCCCCTCATTTTTGCACAACTGTATAAAGGTCAAACCTAAAAGGTTAAGCCAAAAAAGGTCAAAATTAGCTAGACCCCACCCTCCCCCCCCCCCTTTGAAACTGCTTGCCACGCCCCTGCTTGCCACGCCCCTGCTTGCCACGCCCCTGGTCATCCGATATTATTCATTGTACTAATATTTATGTGGTTCATTGTTGCAGTTCCTGCAAAGCACCCAGATGTGAAGGAGGGTGCATTCTCTTCTGTTGAAAAGTTGGGAAGCCCATGCATAGATGTAACCGTATACTGGAAGGTAATTATAACTCTTAAAAGAGTAACCTTTTTACTGCATTTTCTGGACAATGTATATGAAGCGTTGATGCGATCGGACAATAAGGTAGTAATATATGTGGATAAAATTCAGGTTGAAATGTTTAATTATGTCAGGCCACCAGCTCACACCGCATAGAATGCAAGGGCTGTATGCGAACCACAGTCCCACTTATAGGATCCTCCCAAGGTGCAGATGGACAGAAACATACTCGCGCAAAACAATCTACAATTTCCCCCCCTTAAAGTATTACTTCAACCAATAGTTTATTCATTGCCCCCCCCCCCCCCTTTGTATAAGGATCACTGATGTGATCGTGAAATATATTCTTTGCCTAGAGCACCCTTGCCCTTAACGATTGCTTGTATACTATAGACTCTGACTGTGATAAGATCTGTACATTTGACAAATCATTTGCAAATCAGGAAATTTTATCTATTATTTAAAAAAAACACAATCAAGAGACTCATTTTATCGTTTATATACTGAATAGAAATGAGTATCACACAGGCATGAGTACAGTTATGTATTTTTATATTATTTAGGCTATCGCAGTTGTTGATCAGCATGGGCCCGAGTTTAGATATGAGGTACAAGCCAAGCCAATTGACCACTGTGGTATGCGGTGTTTCTCCTGGAAGAAAAGAGCCACCCATGTCCAAGTCACGATCCCCAAGAACTGTACGGTCGACGTCACCGTCAAATCAGTCAACATCAATGGAACATCAAATGCCCCACCCACACCAGTCAGGATTGAGCCTGCTAATACAAGTATGTTTCTATCAAATCTAGCATACCTATCGCCACAAAAAAAAGTGGCAAGCCTAGTATTACACTCATAATTTATTTATTATTTACAGAGAATACTTTAAAAAATCGATTAACATGTTCTAAAGGAATCGTTTCATGGGTAAGGTCTAGAGAGTTTATCCGGTTAATTTATTGGGAATGTTAAAAGCATTGCGATACAAAACACTATGCAGTTTTATTATAGATAAGGTATAATATAAATTCTACTGACCGTTACAGGAATACCTGGTCCCTCAAACATCACGGTGATAGCCTCAGTTAATGCGAAGGAAGTGATCGTCAGCTGGGACAAGGAGCCGAATGACACTGCTACCACTGGGTACACGCTCTACTGGTCCCCGCGACACTTGAACAACGATGCTGAGATGAACTGGAGAGCAATACCGGCCGATACAAATCGAGTTGTCCAACCACTCCCTGCATACACATCTGAAAAATACGACTTTACTAAATTTGAGTTTGCCGTGTCACGTGAAGAGGGGTTGCGCAGCAGTGGGATGGTGCTAAGTGACTGTACATACCAGGATGGACAGTGTAAGTATTAGTAAAGCACCGATTACTCATTAGGGCATTCTTGGAATGGGGGGAATGTATACTTCTAGTAATGTTTGAGAGAGTGATTTCCATCGTCTGTCTGGATGTACATATGAAGTAAATTTATGAGACAAAAAGCCATGATAGTGTGTATTGACAAAAACAAACTGATTTACAACAGAAGGCAATACCGTAGTATATTTTCTATGGAATTTCCCCGCCAGGGAATCACATAACTCATGTAAGTGTGATCACTACCTGATTTACAATTACAGACTCTCCACCTCCACCTAGCTTTGCTATATCCAAGACAGCAGAGCCCGAGCATGGGGAGCTGGTGCTGGAGTGGAGACGGACGCAGTGCTCCACACACCGAGGCTTTGTCTATGGCTATACCCTGCACTATTGCCAGACGGCAGAGCACGCTTGTCCCGAAGATCCCAGCCAGCAGACGACCGTCTACATTAGCAGCTCTGAGACAAGTGCCATTCTCACCGGGCTCACAGAGAAAGCACGCTATTGTGTAACGGTCACCAGTCTGACCAGCAAAGGTCCATCACGCGTGCAGAGTGAGCCTCGGTGTGCTATTGTTCCTGGACCTTGTGAGTATTCTTCTTTCCAGCGAATCCAATTCATGATGCGTATTTTAAATTTCTGATCCAGTAAACTGGTTGCAACAAAGTTGAAAATAAACATACATGTAGTAGTAAAGTTATTTAGAAAGAGCGCCTGGAATGAATAGGGATATCTCTGAAAAATTCCAATTTTGCAGAATTTGAGCTTGGTGCAAAATATTTTACCTATCGGTATACATCAATAGTGTGTTTGATTTTCTTCAGGGTGGACACCAGGCATCATCGTTGGGTTCACGTTGGGTGGCATTGTTGTCCTCTTGTTAGTGATATTTGGAATTGTCAAATTTGGAAGGTGAGTGAATTTTCTTTTTACTGTTTGTTAACTATCAGCTGGAAAGAAATCGTAAGATTAAACTTGAATAGGGTCCCTAATACAACATTTAAATGCATTGGTACATCCCTAGCCCAAGAACATATCGCTAGCCTATTGGACAACAATAAGACCATGTAATACTAGTGTCACATATAGATGTAGAGGTTTTTCTGATGTCTTGTTCGAAATGCCTTGTGCAAATACGTACAGTTCAACTGGACCCATTCTCACGAACAGATGCTAATGGTATGGACCCTTGAACTTATTATACCAAGAAGGTGCAACCCTATGTGTAACACCTCATTATAGTATAAGTACTATGATCTTGATTTCGTGAGGTTGAGGTATAGAGTTTATCCTGGCGAAAAATGCATCATAATCAATGATATCAAGATGATTCAAACAGCATTATCCATAACGTATGTCAGATATAAAATGGCAAGTGTTATGCTTTAATACAACAATCTCCCATTAAAATTAGATGAGGAATGAAATAGTAAATACGGTATGTGGTGATACAACAGGTCATTATTGATGGCTTAATAGACTAGCAAAACTAATTTGAATAAATAAATTCTGCTTTTGTCTATGTTTTCTGCGATGAATTGGTTATCTATAAACATGTCATCTCACATAAAGAATACCTTTTATTCCCCTCCCGCTAAAACTATGTAAATAAGTCATAAATAAATAAAATTCATAATACATTGGTAACCGTGATCTATACCTCTTCATTTATTTCAGTCACTGTCACAGGCTTTATAGCAAATTTCAGCAGGGAATACGTGTGGAACTACCACGTACAACCTATGTAAGTACCACGAGCTTCACTCTTTTCCTAGCTGGGAAATGTGTTGCCTTCCTTTATCACAATAAGATCCTTCAGAAGACTTTCTGGTGGCACAAGTAGGTTTGTAGTTATTAAACTATGAGCTCACGTATCGCCTTAGTAGATTAACACTTTACACACCTTTATTGCACTTGAATATTTGAGCATTCACACAAATCATATTTCTAAAACAATAGCCTCTTTCAACTAGAAATCAAACCAGGCGAATGTTGCATAGAATCACATTTGTCAATCAATTTATTCTTCCAGTCCACTCAGTTCAGCGTGTCCAGCCACAAAGAACTTATCGATCAAAACCATAGTTTTAGCTACAACGTTGAGGACTATTCTTCACCCGGTGTATGTATTATTGGAAACCATCACAATTTATTCGAAATCAATCTATTAATGAGGTAACAGTCGCAAATGACTTATTGGTACCAGTACGTTAATTATGAATAACCCCGTCCCCCATCTCACCCCCTTATTGCTAATCTTGGTAAGTAACCCGATACCGCCCATACAGTACCCTTGTCCTAGCTGATGAAGTCATTTGTGAACGTTCCTTAAGTAATAGATTTAATATAATAATTGCACGCTGGCACAGCGACGGTAGCTTTTGAGTAGTTTTGGATTTTAGTTCTATGTCGTATTGTGTAGTCATAGACCTTGCCATATATAGCCATACCTAAGATGATCGATTGATTAGTATGAGTAAGTAGCACATTTAGGATACCGTCTGGTGTGATACCACATGTGAAGACCGATACACAGACTTCACTATCTATATTAAACCTTAGAATGTCTGAACTATTTCCATGTTGATGTTTAAATATGGAATGTTGCTATGTCCCAGATTCCAGATTCATAAATGAAGTGTAATTATTTGAGCTGAACCGTTTACTCATCATTATGATTTCAATTTGCAGCTTGCGAAACAACACAGTCAGGACAGCACTGCAGACAGTGGACGAGGCAGTATGACTCAAGACCATATCCATCCTGCAATTCGTCGGTCCAACTCGGGGGAGTTTGATGAGGTCTTCTTAGTAAAGAACGGTCTCCAAGCCAATGGTACTGCCAGAATACGGCAGTCGTCAGAGCCCATGGGTGGTTATGCGCGAGTGATGCACAACAGTGAGCCACAGGTGACCTCTGACAGCACGGCTAGTTTGGTGACTCCCTCTCCAGTAGGAAAGCCAAAGCTGCCTGCCAGAAATTTACCTGTGAACGGAACGGTGTCAATCTCCATGTCCAGTCTACCTCAGCAGTACAACCCTTCCATGGCAAATGGATCAATTCCAAGTTATGTAATGGTTGGAGGAAACTCTCAAGCAGGAGGAGATTATAGTTTGAACGAAGATTCATCCATGAGAGATTGCTCTGTTAATTCCAGTCCAATATCAGACTATACCAGAGCTAATGGAGAAACGCCAATTCTGAATTACATTATTGCTGAGAATGAAGGCCAGGAAGAATATATTCAAACCCCCGCAGTTGGTCAGGACTTCCATCCAGCATTACTGAGGAATCAAGCACCAGGCAATCAGGGAAATGTTGGATATGTCACGAGTCCAGAGGCAGCCAATCAGGGAGCTCCTTTGGGATATGTAGCAAGTCCTGAGGCAGCCAATCATGGAGCTCCTTTGGGATATGTAACAAGTCCTGAGGCAGCCAATCATGGAGCTCCTTTGGGATATGTAACAAGTCCTGAGGCAGCCAATCATGGAGCTCCATTAGGATATGTAACGAGTCCTGAGGCAACCAATCCGGGAGTTCCTTTGGGATATGTAACAAGTCCTGAGGCAGCCAATCATGGAGCTCCTTTGGGATATGTAACAAGTCCTAAGGCAGCCAATCAGGGAGCTCCATTAGGATATGTAACGAGTCCTGAGGCAGCCAATCAGGGAGCTCCATTAGGATATGTAACGAGTCCTGAGGCAGCCAATCAGGGAGCTCCATTAGGATATGTAACGAGTCCTGAGGCAGCCAATCAGGGAGCTCCATTAGGATATGTAACGAGTCCTGAGGCAGCCAATCAGGGAGCTCCATTAGGATACGTCACAAGTCCTGAGGCTGCCAATCAGCCTCTTAGCGATGTTACAAATCTACCAGCTGGGTTAGCTCATGACACTGGAGGGTATGTTTCTGCTCCAGGAACTGATTTAGAATATGTACAGACTGGTGATACTGCTCCTCTAGCGGCGTCTACTCCTCATGTCTTGACGGACAGTTGCCAAGGACCACCTTGGGGTTCAGACAGAGACAATGCACTATGCAAACCGCAACAGCTACAGAAACAAGTACCTCGTGTTGACTCGGCATATGTATCTCTGCCGCCTTCGACGGACTCGACCTGCTCTGGCAGGACAGACAGTATTCCTGCAAAGGAAATACGAAGCAGGAACAGTGATGCAAATCACAATGAGGTTGCCAATTCTGGGGTATATGTAAAACCAGTGAGTGACAATGACATTGATCGCTCCTCCGATCTAATGTCGACACAAAGGTCAAATGAGCCTCAGACTGATCTAAGTGAAGACTCTGATGAAACCTCCTCTTTGTTGCCATCAGATGGTGGTCACAGGGTGCTTAACAAATCTGGTTATGTGGTCATCGACACGTAGTCATAATCATGCTTTACAGACTTACAGTGTTTTCTTCACCACTTTTTATACCTTCAGAAATTATCATTATTATTGCATCTCTTCCTTTTGTTAGTTTGTACAATGTTGGTTTTTTTTTGTAACAAGAGCAATGCATCATTTCTTATGTATCTATCTATGCGATAGAGTTGTGCTCGTCTCAGTTAAACTGAAGAACTGCATTTCCTCCCTTTATCTTGTTCTACTTAGAAGTAGGTTCTTTTCTGTTTCGTTTATGGTATTCTCTCGACGACTGCGCCTCATAGGAGACAAGATTTAAAGAATGTATATGACATGTATGACTTACGTTTTTCAGATTATTATTCTGTAAGGAATGACCATATCTGTATGATAGTTATTGTAACTAATATAGATACTTGTTAACTTCTGGTTCGGAGATCAGACCAAAAGGCATAAGTTTAATATCTCCACTGCAATCACCATCTGGAATCATTAACATATTGAGGGGGAAATGACATTTTTTGTCTCAGTTATATTATATATAAGCCATTGAACCTGCAGATGAAACATTTGTTTTATAACCTACCTCCAGAACTGTCTTCATTCTTTCATTTCTATAGGTCATGAAATGTAAAGTGATGAATAAGGCCAATTTATGGTATTTTATGCGGCATTATATCTGCTTATCTGAATCCCTTTTTTTCTATCATAAGGCACATAAGGAACAGCACGATTTAGGATTAATACCTTACCAACATTCTCTTGTTCATTTTAATTCCACTGACATGAACGTTAGTGGGAAGTAGTGAAAAGTCACCATTTCTGTTATGCTGAGCAAGCTATGGTGGTGTTTCAGTATATCTAGATGCCCATAGCAGCTTGGGGATCACGCGGGCTCTGTCAGAGTCTCATTATCTACTCAGCACCCAGTCAGCCCTGCCTTCCAGCCCCCACACCCTCCATTGTGTTTATCAGAGTCTAGATGCGAGATCAATGTTAAAAAGTGGGGAACTTCATGAGACGACATTCAGAGGGGCAGTCTCAGTTACAATGTAAATAACACCTAATATACATGTAGCTGGCCCCTTCAGTGCAAGAGAATCCAGTACGGAGAGGATGGAGGAAAATAAGTAAATATCAGAGGAAATGGGATGGGTTGACAGATCATAGTATAGTAATTTTGCAAATGTGTGTCAATATAATAATCATTTGCTTTTGCAAATATCCATGCTGATTAACTGATTACTAGTGTCATATGGTAGATTATTGAGATTCAAAGCTCTGATTAAAACCTAGATATGCAATTTGTATCCTGTACATGTCTGGTTACGGGACAATCTTCTTGCCAATGCCTTTGTTGTAAAACATGAATAAAATGTTGGTGGACAGGTTTCACTGATTAATATTCACATGTTCTAGTACATCTAGAAGAGCATCCTGGTGTACGACAAGCTGTTATTAGCAATGTGGACACCTCTATTGAAGAAGGGGATGGCATATTGCCATTGTTTTCCGTCTATCATATGTTTTGTGAGTTGATTGACACTTCTACCTGTAGCGTTGTCTGGCGTGGCTGATACATACAGAAGGAATTGAAAAAACTCATTTGCATAAACATTCAATCATATATTAATGTATAAGTATTATAATACCAGCGTTTGCAGTTAGAGGTCTGATCAAATGCGCAGCAGGTTTGTGGCCTAACCTTTTTCTATTTATCCAAAACCAGAAGGTTTACTAGGCTTATATATGTTGATGGCAGCTGTTAAATATGTGTTTCTTCCAATACGTGGAAGGCGGAAGAAACTTTCACTATTCCCATACTGCTTCATACAGTCAGACCTCGATATTTCAAATCTAAAGAGAAATTGAAGGTGTTGTTGAGTGCCTGATGCCTGACAGTTTATACCGTAGGTATCTAAAGTAATGAGTGTCCGAAATATAGAGGTTTGACTATATGGAAATATGGCACAAATCGAATACGAAGTAACTGAACTACATAATGTATTCGATTGATTTCAGAGTCAATTTGATAGTTGATAATTATCTGTCTTTTTTATTTGAATAAAAGGACAAACGTTTTGCGGATAATAATGTCACTGAACCAGACATTTATCATATTAATTTTAGATTTATGGCTGAATTATGGCTTTGGTTTCTCAGTGCATTTTAAGATGCCTCTGAACTTTTAATTCTAATTGTAGACATCAATGGACGGCTTTTTGTGTGTACAGATTGTGCTTTACAGTACAGGTGCTACTATATTTTAAGAAATGTAGTGGCAAGATAGGTCATGAGGACAAAGCCACAAATTTGAGTGATTGTTGCGAGCAGATACAGTTAGTGTTGGGCATTCATTTATATTTATGTCATGTGTTTTTTTCTAACTCAATATTGACGTGATACTGTAGGTAAAGTATCTGAATTGGCTACCACCTCCGAGTAAGGAAAATGAAGGAGTGTTTCATGTAAATATTTCAAACAGGGTTGACTAATACATTTAAGGCAGTTTTCTAAAGATAATTATATATTTTTCGACTTTAAATAGACATGATAATCACAGCAACAAATAATGACGGGTCATTTGTTTATTTTACAAAACAAAGGGACATGCACTAGGGTTATTGCCCCTGTAATAAGGTCCCATTCCGCAGATCGTAATACTAATTAAAAAATCACAAAGCCTATTTGTGAAACTTCTGGCCTACTCCTGCCATTTTCTCCCCATGATGGAACTTAAAACACACTTTATTTTCCTGTAAGAAGTGGTGGCCGAGCTCTGTTTTATTTTAATCAGTCATGAGGGAATGGCGGGTATAGTGCAGCTGTACAATTATGGAGTTATATAATCATGATTATGTACTATACTGTAAAAAAAAAAAGTGTGTGTGTGGGCCTTTAATTATATAGAAGTCTCTCACGCGAGATTCATCATTGAATAATAACATAATCAAACAATCCGGCCAAGAGTAGAATATTAACTAAGAAAATGTCCTACACATGTAAACATTATATATATATATTAATAAGCAAAATATAAATCCATCCTTAAGGCAATGAGAGTGAACTTTACTCAGTGGTAGGTATATTGTATATAGGTGTACGAGGAGAGGATGTAATGCTTAGAAATAGCAGTCACATTCAATCCTCTGATAATTAGTTCGTGGAAATTAACACAAGTTTATACAGTAGAACAACGAGAATACAACAATAACATTATCCTAATGATACAATGTATTTTTATATTGCGATTTATTAGCCAACTACAGTACATACAAAATGTTAGCCAGTATCATTACTGGTAATTGTATTTCTTGATTCTCAATGAACTGGTAAAAAATCGGATTTAATTTGTATCATGAGGTTTTTCGTCTCAATGGTCGTGAAAGTCTAATTTTTACAAATAGTCCTGACCTTTAATTACGGGTGCATCAACACGTATCCTGAATACTGTGTCGGAAGGCATCTTAATGCTTATGGGTGTGAGAACTACTTTGTGTACTGTTGCTGTATGGTTTTCAACTGCTTATTTAAATAATGCGGTCTCATACAAGCTGAAGATAAATTGTATAAAGATTGAAATTGTGTAGCGGCGCCATCGAGTTCTTTTAATCATTATATCATGCAATAAAGAGAAGAAGGAAAATGCTGGAAATGTCTTTTCTCCTCATAGCGTAATGCCTCTTTCTTTACAAAGAACATTTTAACACTCATGAACGAATATTTTATTGGAGATTATAACACAAACGATAGAAATGTGATTTAGTACAATCAGAAATAAAATACGCTATCATTGTTTCCAAAACCATGTGACTTGTTTTCAATTTGAAATATGGACATGGGATATGAGTCACAGGGGGGCAGCATTATATGATCATTACAGAGCTGCCAACTATTAAGATTTTTTCGTAATATTACAATGCCATTTTTATGGCCTGATAACGAAATTACGAATTGCCCTCGTCAAATTACGAATTTTGAGGTTTCAGGTGGAGGGCTATACTTTTGTACTCTGTCCGAACCCTTCAGCCCGGCAGTAGGTGGTAGCACTGCTCCAGTCTTGGGGTATGGATAGAGGTCGCTATAGGCTTCCAGTCTGCGTGTGCAGGCTGGCTGCCTATATATAGCCAGCGTCCGATGGAACTCGTTGGTTCCTTTGTACCTGTGATAGGGCAAAGACCCATGTTCATATCGGCTCCGAGCCTACTGACCTGCTCCGAACTCTATAGGGAGTTCGCCCGGATTAGCTAAGCCTGTCTAGGTTATACTAAATAAACCTCTATCAGCAACCTGTACACTTGATCCGAACTGTGTCAACCTTGTTCTTGACTTAATAACATAACACCAATATCAAGGGGAACAAAGTCTCGTTTATTACACTGGTGCCGTGACCAGTTCTGAGTGACACACAGGTTAGCCTGTGCTAGCTACCAGACCACGTGCTCTTGAGAGGAGTAGGGAGGTCAGATGAGGGTGATGCCTCATCTCCAGATGGAGCGGCTGCCCGAGGAGTGGCAGTAAAGCCGACGCGTGGAATAGTTGCCCGAGGTAGGGCAATGACGCCAGTTGGGAGAGGGTACTCTCCGATGGGAAGGGTGAGAGGACTGATGAGTCGGTCCCTCGAGGACATGAATCTGTCGACGTTTAACATTGGCGGATCCGGTCAGGCAGCGCCTACACCTCGGATGGATATACATCCGGAGGAAGGACAGTTTGATGACCTAAGGGAGTCGAGAGTCCAGGAGCGACTCTAGCTAGGACCGATAGGCTGCGGATATTGGAAGGGGCGATCTGCCACCAAAATTCCAAACTGAAAGAAAAGGACGCACGACTGTTGGATTTGGTAACGGAGAACGACAAGTTAACTCAGTCTTTATCTAGAGTACGGTCTGAATTCGATACAACGAATACGGACCTAAACTGGCTGTGCGAAGCAAGGGACCGGATTGCTGAGGAAAACGAAGTCCTCCGGATCGAAATGATACGGGAGGCTGATGACTTGAAGGAGACCTGTTGTAATCTCACTTCAGAGGTTGAACTACTGAGAACCAAGAAAGCTGCGATGCAGCAGTTCTTGTTAGAGGTTCAGGAAAGCCTGGTAAATGAGAATAGGGACTACAGCAGTACCTCGTTCTCATCAGCTGAGAATGGCAGTATGTCCGGAGGTCATTTCATGAGCTTCTCAGACACACCAAACTTACCTGGTGGTCGGGGAGTAACCGTGGAAGGTGCGCTTTTGGCTTCTACCCCGGGTAGGCCCGGAAAGGCTAGAGGTCGAGGCATGGTGAGTGTAGAATTACCCCGGGTACGTATACCAGCGATAAAACAGATGGAGAAGAACATGGCTGCTGGGTCCTCAGGGTCTGGCGGATCAGAACCTCCGAATCCGTTGGCTGAATGGCAAGCAGCCCAAAATAGGAAAATGCTCCAACAACAGAAAGTGTTCGAAGCAGAGCGCCAAAAGGCATCTAGTGCTCAGGAAGAGGCAGCAAAAGGCTATCATACTCCGGGTTCATTGGCTGACTGGCAAGTCACCCAAACCGAGAAGATGTTCTATGAACAAAAAGCCTTGGAGGATCAGAGATGTGAGGTCTACTGTGCGAAAGAAGCGGCCTTAGAGGTGCAGCGCAAGCGTATGGCAGAGAATGCTGTTTTGGCTGAGCAATTAGCCGAGCAGGAGGCAGCAGTGCTAAGAGCCCGGGCGGAGGGTTTGAAGGCTGCTGGGGAGGCTGCCAAAGCAAAGATGGAGAAGGAGAAGGCAAGGCACTTGTTCTTGATGGCTTTGTCCCAACAGTGTCAGTGTATGTCTGATAGTAAGAAGAATTGGTGATACAATCAAGGGGTTGACCCTACCAAGGAGAGTATGGAACGTACCAAGCCTATCTGGACCGACTGAAGGGGCAACCGGCTCCTGCAGGAGCGTCTGGTGGAGGGAGTACGAAAAAGGCTCCTAGATGATCCATCCTGAGTGCAGCGATGCAGGAGTTGTATGATACCAATTCCGCCTTAGCCGGGATCGGTTTGCATAACGTGGGGATCGAACCTGATGCTTCGGCAGCGATCACAAAGTGTTTGTCGATCACGTCGAAGATCCGGGGCTCGACTATTGCAGCTCGGCGGATTGCTAGTGAACCTAGTCCGTATTGGCAGAAAAAGTCCTGGAAGGAGTGGCTCCTAGTACGGGGGTGCTCCGGAAAGAGCATCCATACCGAGTAGCGGAGCAGTGTGTGCTCCGGCAAGTTTCCGGACTGTGAAAATTCCTCCCAGACAGACGTGTGACATGCTGGTCCGAAGCAAGGGGCTTAGGAGAGAGGAAGAAGCAGTAGTGGAGCCGGATGTGGCCATGTTGGGGAGTATTGGTCTGGTGGGCATGGACACCCTGGTGGGAGATGGTGCCTGGACCGTTGTGCCAGTCTCCAACCCGGGGTTGGAGGCAAGGTATCTGAAGAATGATACCGTTCTGGGCGAGGTGTTCTCCAGTGAGGCAGTGATACCTCCAGGTCATGTCAGCATGAAGGGAGACCATCCGTCCACAGTCCTGAGTGAGGGACTGGAGAAAATGATCTCGGAGACTGACCTGCAGGATCCGGGGGACTTCAGTTCGCTGAGGCGGCTGGTTGAAAGGTATCAGGATGCATGGCAGGTGGAAGGGGAGCCCTTGGGCCGAACGTACAAAGTGCTGCATTCTATTGATACCGGAGATGCACAGCCATTCAAGATGCCTTACCGATGGTTGCCGTTGAGTAAGAAGAGAGTTGTTGAGGAACAAGTGAAGACCATGCTGGAACAGAAGGTGATAGTGCCTAGCACTAGTCCCTGGTCCAGTCCGGTACAGATGGTTACAAAGAAAGACGGGTCTATTCGGTTTTGTATCGACTATAGACGTCTGAACGGCGTAACCAAGAAAAATGCTTATCCACTTCCCCGGATTGATGAGACACTGGACTCTTTGGGTGGGAACCAATGGTTCTGCACCCTGGATTTGCAGTCCGGCTATTGGCAAACCGGGATGAAGGAGGAGGATAAGGAGAAGACGGCTTTCACGAGTCATATTGGGCTGTATCAGTTCGAACTGATGGGTGAGTCCATCTATAATCGACCAATGGCTCCCGGATGACCATCTCAGAATTCATCCTAATTGGGTAGGATGATGGCTCTATATCTTCTGAGTAAGATCTGTAAATATTGACTCCAAATTCCAAGCGGTTTGGATGTGGCAACCCATTTAGTGGAGGGTAGTGGGCTCATCAAAAGCAGATCTTAAAGCTGGTCCATTTTCATTAGTGTCTCATGTGAAAACTATGGCAACTGGGACCCCACAACTATAGCAATGAAATATTCTATATATGGACAGGGGACACAACATGTAACATTTAAGATATCTCTCAACTTGTAGGGGCAGGACGACTCCAAAGTCAGTCGGAAATGAGGCAAACATTGGAAAAGTCATCAAACGACATCGTGTAAGGGGGAGGATGGCCGAGCAACAGCTCCACCAGTCCGAACCACTTGTGGACCCCGAGATAGCAGCAGCTGTCGAGGGACTCCTGAACACCGCTGCTGGTGGGTCAGGAGATGAGTTGTCAGAGAAGCTCGCCGACATGGACATCGATGTGGCTCTCTCCCCGATCCGAAAATCCCCATCGCCGGCGAGCGATCAGGATTTTGTCCTGCCCCAGCGCCTTGGGTCAACCCAAGTTGACTCCGAAGCAATGGGAATTGTGTACCATCCGTCTCGGCTGGCCAATCTGAGGGTCTCTCCGAGTTTGAAGCAGTCGGTGAGTTGCCGCCTGACTTTGAAAGAGAGCGCCACGAGTGACAAAGACTCTGATGTGTCTACTGGTCCTACTACCCGGACTTGTGCAACCAAGAAAACACCTAGGTCTAGGTCGAAGTCAGCGGACCGAACCTCTGCTTCCAAGGTGACGATGAAGTCGGGTCCGGGCAAGAAACCTGCTACGAAGGTTGAGAAGCAGGAGGCCCCGAAGGTGAAGAAGCCCGGTACTTCCAGTACTAAGGGCAGTGTCCGGAAGGATGCCGTCACCTCTTCCACTGCTAGCAGTGCAGCAAAAGAGGTGAAGAAGCCGAAAGGTGGCGCTGATGCGAAAGCTGAGCCTACATCCAAGACAGCTTCTGGTCGGAAGAAATCCGAAAGTGAAATCAGGAAGTCATTCATTAAGAATGTATCTTCTCGACCACTGACAGACCTAGTAGCTTTAAACCAGGATCTGGACAAGAGTCCCTCGGTGACTGCCACAGCTGCTCTTGTGGGTCAGGGTGGTCGTCCGAAGACCTCCAACACGGTGAGCCGGTTGACTGAGAGTGTAAAAACTCTCAAGGAGCCCGTTCACATTTCCGTTTGGACACTGCACCGAAGCCCGCAGTGGTTTGTCAGTGACCACTGCTGTTGTCCCGGAGGTACCAGCTACTCCACCTGTTCTGACCACTCTGACGGATCCAACTTAAGGAGGAGCGTGCCTTGCTTCTTTCTGACTATGGATAGGGTATCCTGCAGGAGCCAACAGCTATAACGGCTGTGGACTCCGATCTCTAGTGAGTTTCACGTAGTCTTGGAGCGGCGTGAGAAGCGGAAGGAGAGAACTCCGGCTGGCAAACTTGATAAGGCCGTAGCTCAAAAGACAAAGGAGGCTAACGCCGACTCCGAACGTGGGGCCGAGAGACTTCGGCAGGAGGCAGTAGGAGTCCAGCAGACTCTTAGTGCTCGTCAGAAAAGGGAGCAGATTCGGGACACTGTCCTGATGACCGCTGTCCGCCAGGTGTCTCTCGATGCGGGACAATCTCCGGAAGCTGTGGACGCAGTGCTGAAGGGGATTGATACGATGCCTGAGAAGGAGCTCACTGCCTTGGTGGATTCTACCATCATAGCCAATGCAACGAGTGGGTATGCCTACTTTGCTCCGATGTGTGTGGGTAACTGTACCAAAGATAGTCACTCCACTCAGCATCCGTTGGAAACCAACAAGGATGGCTTCTCGGATAATGATGATTGGATCAAAGATGATCCGCTGGACCGCTCGGTTCAGCAGTATCATTTTGACATGCTGGAGAAAGTACGTTCTGCTTCGAAGAAGTACTACCACTCTACTGGGTGATCGGGCGGTGGTCTCCAAACACTCCCTGCCCGTTTGAGACGTGTCAGAAGACGGATGCCTCTCATGGGGCAGCGAAAACTTGGCATACACAGTTCGCTCAGCTGTGACGGAGGACAGGGGAGACATGATACGGCATATGATCCTGAAGCACAATGTGGCTTTGGAGGTAGCTGTCGCTTCGATCCAGTTGGCACACCAAACTGCGTGGGCGGATTTCTGTGCTGGAGTCATGGAAAACGTCAATATTGATTTCTGAGCCACCGAGAAGGGGAAAGTCAAGGTGTTCTATAAAGTGAACCCTGACCAAAGCCGTCTGCATGTTCCGGACGCAGAACTTTACGATGACTTCGTAAAGTATCAGAACAGTGGCCGGCCCTCGCGACCACCGAAGAGACAGGGCGGAAATCAATCCGGAAATGAGGCTGCGAAGCGAGCGCGGACTCAGAGTACGGAACGACCATCCGTCCTGGAGAAGGTACGGCCACAAAACAAAGGGCCTACCTTCACGTCTACAAAGACAGACTGGAGTGCTGGTCCTTCTGTTCAGAAACCCTCGCAGCCTGTGCAGGTGGAGGATACTGGAGAGGACGATGGGGAGACTTATGACGAGGCCTTCCCAGAGTCCAATCTGACTTCTGGGGAGGAGACTCAGGTCTTCGACCAGAAGGGGAAGCCGAAAAAGGACAAGGGTTCTACCAAGCCTAAACCCAAGAAGACTCCTGAGGCACCTCCAAATGGATGAGAATGCGAAGGAAGAAGACTCCGATTATGGAGATGATGACGTAGGGGGGTCTTTTGTAGGCAGGATATGATTGAGTGATGTGCTGCCACCCTGTTGTTACCATCCACCACGGGTCGGACTGACTCGGTGGGGGGGTAACCATGTATTGGACGGGAAGGAGGACGGGCAGGCCATATTCGCAAGGATATGGTCTGTCAAGAATCGTTGCGGAAGGACTATGGAGCAGATCCGGACTGGAATTCGTACCTCGGGAGGACTTTTACATCAGGATTTCTTTTTTTATAGGACCGAGTGTTGCTTTACTGTGATGGACTTGGTCTGGAGACCCACAGTTTGATTATTTTTATATCAGGACTGAGTGCTCCTATGTTTACGCTGTATGGATATGGCCTGGAGGCCAACAGCTAAGTCTTACTAAGTATATACCCCCCCGAGGAGGATACATGAACTTTTTGATCTGGTGAGTAAGGGCCGAACTCAGTAGGTCCCGAAAGCCGGGCAAAATGCACACCCACCAGGGAGTCCATATGGTATCATTTCCCTCTCTCTTTCTTTTCCTCCTTTCTTCTCCCATCGCCCCCCCCCCGGGATCCGCCAATGACAAAAGTGTGAAGTAAAGCATAACCAGGGGAAGCCATGATGCTAGTTGAAGAGATTTAATGATAGGTGGCAGCACTGTATGGTAACTCCCTAGTTTTCATACTTAACACTAGGTGGAGTGTTACCACATCTCCCTTTTTAGGATAAAGGTACATATTCTTATGATGACACTATACTAAATGTCTTGTCTATGGTATTTTGATATAAAGTGTTTGTAATGTTTGATAGCGGTAAGTCTCTTTAGGCCTGTCTTTGAATTGATGAATTCATGTATGGAATATCTATGGAAGTCTTTTGGATTTTTGATATCTAGATGTTCTCTATTGTGTTCTAGAGTCCTTCATTGGCAGACTGACCTCGGGACTCAGGGATTATTATTCCCATGAACACTTCTTAGAGGTCAAGCCTCTGGTATGTCCTGCTGCGCCCTGTTGTCTCCAGTGTGCACCAAGGCTCCTTAATTGCGTGTTATGACTGAGCCTCTCTCTGTCTCTACGCGATAGGCTCAGGGAGAGGCTGTCCTTTCCACGACGGAACCATATTGGTCCTGGTCCCGTACCCAAACGCGGTCACCCTGTTCTAATACTGGTAAAGTAACCGTTCTATGGGGTCTGTTGTAGTCTTCTGCCATCTTCTGCCTGTACATATTTTCATTAGCCTTGACGATCTCCTTGTCATGGCCCTAATGAAGATGTGAGTTGTTGTACCGATCCCGGTCGAGTTTACTTCATCGCTATTATCGCAAAACTATTGCTAACCGAATGTCCGCAATAAACGTATGCGCACAACTCTCTTGCAGACCACGTTGCCTCATCGTGACAAGTTCTTTACTGTAGATGTTTTGTTAGTTAGAATTATACTTTAACAAGACAACACATGGTGTCAGGAAGTGAATCTAAGAAGTGGAAACCAACAGAGAATCTGAATAGGTTTGAAACTTTGATGAACTTTGGAGGGAAGTAAGTGAATTTACTCTAATAATTTCTACGGTACCTGTTTTAAGCAAGCCAGGCTGGAGGTCTATGGCAAGCTGCCAGAGCCAATGTCATTCCAGGGCAATATTGACAGTAACTTGAAAGCCTTCAAGCAGAGATTTGAAATGCACATGAGTGCCAATGGTCATGATGAACTACCCACAAACAGAAGGGTGGCAATGTTGTTATCTGTAGCAGGTCAGGAGGCTATTGACATTTATAATACTTTTGAGTTCCCTGAGCCTGAACCCCCTGCTATCCCAGCTGCTATAGCAGATCCTCCCGCTGATGGGGAAGGAGATGATGATGCCGGAGAAGCTGGTGCAGAAAAAATCATCCCACAGAATCTGCAATATGAGGTTGTGATGACTGCATTTGACAATTACTGTTACCCAAAATCAAATGAGACCTATGAAAGATACATGCTTAGGGCTAGAGTGCAACAAGAGGGGGGAGAGTTGTGATTCATTTGTCACGGATCTCCGTCTCAAAGCCAAGTCATGTAAGTATGGAGACCTGAAAGACAGCATTATTAGAGATCAGACAGTATATGGAGTCAGGGATTCTAGTGTCAGAGGCAGAATGCTTAGAGAAGGACAGTTGACGCTTCAGCGAGCCATAGAAATATGCAAGGCTAGCGAGGTGTCACGCAAGCATATGTCAGTATTCGCAGACGGAGGACTCGCCAACGCAGTCCATGCTGTGAGTAGGGGTCACAACAGTAACAAGCACAAACACAACAACAGCAGGCAACAACATGAAGGAAAACACAATCATAAGAATAAGAATAAGTGCACGTACTGCAGGACCAGCCACCTGCCGAAGAAGTGTCCAGCATACGGGAAGACATGTGACAGGTGTCAAAAGCCAAATCACAGCTCCACAGTGTGTAAGACTGATATGTCAGGATCGAGCGCAGATAGGCGGAGTACTGGTAAAAGGAACATCCACGTTGTAGACGAGGGGTCCGAGTCTTCAGACAAAGATCAGCTGTTTGTGGGAACAGTCGATAAGTTTATCAGTGATGTAGATGGTGGTGGCAAGAATTGGATCATACCCATCAGCGCTAACAAACACTCAGTGCCTTTTAAGATAGACACTGGAGCTCAAGTGAACTTGATTCCCATGGAACACTACTCCAAGATGCAGGATCGCCCTAAGCTTGTGAAAAGCAAGATACAGCTTAAGGCATACAACGGGACAACAGTCAAGAACAAGGGAACGTGCATGGTGAAACTGAGCTACAAAGGATATAAGCTCAATACTACATTCTTTGTCGTTGACAACGACCTACAGCCAGTAATAGAACTGGAGACCAGTGAAGACCTAGGACTTGTAAAACGGGTCCAGACTGTAAGTGGTCCAGTATTTGGCACTGATATAGCCAAGAATGTGCAGGACCAGT
This sequence comes from Harmothoe impar, assembly GCA_947462335.1. NCBI lineage: Eukaryota > Metazoa > Annelida > Polychaeta > Phyllodocida > Polynoidae > Harmothoe > Harmothoe impar. Next base: position 37,592,418 of record OX381705.1, on the reverse strand, counting down.
ACAAGGATGTCTTCACTGGAATTGGGTGCCTACCAATCAAACACAAGATTCGCCTGAAGGAAGGAGCAGTGCCTACAAAAGACGCAACCAGGCGAGTGCTAGGTCCAATAAGAAAGGACTTGAAGACAGAACTCAAGAGAATGGTAGCTCTGGACGTCATCAAGAAAGTTGAAGAACCAACCGAGTTGATTTTTTTTTTTTTTTTTTTTTTTAAATTTTTTTTTTTTTTGCAAGATGGCGGCAACCGGCTAGAGACGCGTGCAGAAGGGCTCCCGGCTTTTTCGAGAAAAACATAAGTCAAACAAACTAATCACAAACGCCTGGAAATTCGACCAGCGTGTTACTAACACCATGGCAGTACAGGGACGAGGAGGAGGAAGGAGGCAACCCCAACGAGGGAAACAGGACGACGACATTCTATCCTTGGAAGCTTCGCCGGCTGATGTCATATTAGCAGTGAATGCCCTAGCGCGGCGCTTGACAACACAGGAAAAGGCTACGGAAGGCATATTGGAAACCTTAGCTACCCTCAATGCTACAGCGCTGGCCAATGCCAAGACCTTTGAAAACATCCACACACGTCTGACTGAATCAGAGGGAGCCATTACCAGTATTTCAACCACCATGGAGGAGACGGAAAAAGCACTAAAAAAACATGCCGAGGTGTCAAGTGCCCAGACTCGCATGTTGACAGCATACCAGTCGAGGTTCACGAAAATGGACGATGAGTACAAAAAACAAGTCGTTATTCTAGAAGGAGTAGAAGAAAACGAGGGAGAAAACCTGCATACTGTGGCTAGTGGGTTATTTAATGACACCAAAGTAGGGTGGAATATCGAGCAGGTCGAGTCAATTACGAGAATAGGGAAGACTCAGATGCGAAACAACACACGAATGCCAAACCGGAACCAAGATGGCGGCGCCCAGGGCGAGCAAGGCGAACTTCAAAACAGGCAACGTAAACCGAAAAGCAGGGCGATTAAAGTTGTGTTCTCGAAGAAACACCTCAAAGCTGAACTTATGAAGAGCTTAAAACTTCTCAAAGGGAACGTACGCTGGACTAACGTATCAGTGGGAGATGAGCTCAATGAAAAAGAACGCTGTGAGTTTATTGATCTTCGCTCGGTCTACTTCTTAGCTAAGGAATGTGGATACGATGCACGTCTTCACCAGAGGGCTGTAATCATTGAGAGAGACAGCTACCCACACTACCGTTTGAACAACCTACCCCATGAAGACCTGAATCTGGAGCTAGCTACCCAGGTGTATACTGACGACGGACTTATGTTTAGATCAAGCCACCATAGACTCTCCAATTTGTTCCCCTGTAAAGTCAAATTCAGGGATCAAGAGTTTAACTGTGTCGAGCAGGCTTTTCAAGCCACAAGGGCCAAAGAATGTGGAAGCAGGAAAGTACACGACGAGATTATGATCCAGGAGTGCCCGTACGAAATGATGGCGATTGGGAAACAGGTCAAGAACAACACAACATGGGCAAAAATAGCAGAAAGGACACTGTATGAGATCAACAAAGTGAAGTTCACCAACCCAGAGTTCAAAGAATATCTTCAAAGCACTGAGGAACTACATCTGTACGAAGCCAGCCTTCACCCAGTATGGGGGTGTGGCTATCATCTCGGCCAAGCAATGCAGTGTTCCAAGGGCAACATTCCAGGAGCAAACCTGCACGGAAAGCTGCTTGAGAAGATCAGAACCGAACAAGGCCCACGAGCTGAGACACCGGTCGCCCAGGCAGAAGAGGAGGAAGAAGTCTAGATGACTAAAATGTCCCACACCAAGAGAGACTTGTATATGTGATTTAAAATTAATAATTTGTATGTTTAAAAATTCCAGACTATGATATGCCAGTATATGTGACTTTAATATGATAAATTGTGTGTTTATAATTAAAAGACAATAATACTTTATAGACCTCCATCCAGAAACAAAGTATCATCTTCTTATTATGTAAATCCCATAGTAAAGGACTGGTAACCTCTCTCTAATAGCCTGTATACATGTATATGATTACGTTTATCAAATGGTTATAAATAAGTACCGGTAATTTTAGTTTTAAGAGTTGTATACGCGTACATAAAATACTTACCAAAGTACCGGTAACCTGCGTATATAATAGTATACATGTACATGTGAACGTTCATCATTTATTCTTAAATGGTTATTAACTAAGTACCGGTAATCTGTTACCACCACTACACTCAAATCCACTTCAAATATACCGGCAAATGGACAGTTATGTATATGTAAGACGATTTTTGTTTTCAACATAAAGTCTCAGCATCCAGGCTGCTACATGGCATAAAAGATTTTGGTTAAAAGCGCAGGGAACCCCTAAGGCACCTCCCTAGAGTGAAATTCTACATGGGTGGCCACAAGAGCCGTATGCCTTTGTCGTTTTTTTGGGGGGATTTGTGGGAATTTTTTTATATTTTTCTTGTACTCTATATAGGCCTATCGTGCACAAACCGGTGTATACAATTGTAATGAGGTACAATGAATCCACATCTCCAGATGGGTGAAATGCCTAACTTCAAAACGGGGTTCTCTATGGTGCATTTAAATGCTAGAAGCATCGTAATAAGCAAACCAATATCAGGCTAGAATTGCTAAAAAAAAGACATAGACATAATTCTGTTCTCAGAAACTTGGCTAAATCAGGACGATGAGGATGACTTGTATACTTTCCCACGTTACAATATGTATAGGCTCGACAGAATAAGTGTGTATAGGGGAGGGGGTTTGTGTGCACATGTAGATGAGGGTCTATCTTGCTCAGCCGACAAATTTAGTCATCTAAATAGAACGAACGAGGACATAGAAATACAATGGTTGTTATATTTCAAAGGTTCAAACAAAAAATTGCTTGTATGTAATATTTATAGACCCTCTGGTGGTTCTCTGCTTAATTTTTGCAACACGATTAAGGCATTATTCTTACAAATACAAAATGTTCAGACATATGACATATTTGTCATGGGTGATTTTAATGTCAATATTTTAGAAAATGGAGCGCAAAAGGATTTACTGTATGAATGCTTTGATCAATTTAACTGTAGGCAACTTTTACATTCGATTACTACCACTTCAGGTACAAATACAGGAATAGATCTTATATTCACAAATTGCTTGGATATAGCCTCAAGTGGGCCTTTGAACATACACCTGAGTGATCACCTGCCTGTTCATGTCATAAAAAAGCACGAGTACACCAAACCCATGTATAAAACTTTCACAGGTAGATCATATAGAAATTATGACAAAAATGTTTATTTGGCCAGCGTCGAGCAGTGTGACTGGACATATTTTGACGAATGTAATGATGCAACTGAGTGCTGGAATGTTTATAAAAACATGCTGAAGAGAATGTTGGATGTAACGTGCCCTGTAAAAACATTTAAAATTCAAGACAAAGCCGACCCGTGGATGACAAATTATCTAATAGAACGGTCAACCGACAAAAATAATTTATTATTAGAAGCAAGAAATTCAACTGATATTTTAACTTGGCATAGAGCTAGAGACCTAAGAAATATTGTAAATTTAGAACTTGATGTAGCTAAAAAGAAATATTATAATGAACTTTCAGAAAATAACTTAAAAGATTCAAAAAAGTTTTGGTCAATTCTCAAAGACATAATTCCTTCAAAAAAATCTGGCACGCACAAAATAAATTTGGTTGACGAGTTAAATAATTCTGTACCCACTGAGGAAACTTCCACATATATTACAGTCAACTCCCTCTATTGCGACCACCCTTGGGACTATTTAAAAGTGGTCGCAATGGCGAGGTGGTCGCAGTAGGGAGAGTTAGGGGTAAGCATATGGGGCTATTTGAAAATTATTATAGAGGTGAGAGGGGCAGAGCCTCCCCCTCCCCCTCCGCCTCTACACCTGTATAGTGGTCGGAGTGGAGAGTGGCAGAGGCCACCTCACACACATGTACAGTGGTCGGAGGTAGCAGGGGTAGAGGCCACCTCACACGCCCGTATAGTGGTCGGAGGTAGCAGGGGTAGAGGCCACCTCACACGCCTGTATAGTGGTCGGAGATGTGAGTGGGAGAGGCCACCTCACACGCCTGTATAGTGGTCGGAGGTGTGAGTGGGAGAGGTCACCTCACACGCCTGTATAGTGGTCGGAGGTGTGAGTGGGAGAGGCCACCTCACACGCCTGTATAGTGGTCGGAGGCGTGGGGTTGAATATTTTTACTTTGATGTCGGACCACTAGGCAGGTGATTGAGTGGGGGGAGGGGGAGGGGGCTCATGATGAAAAAAAGAAATATAAATTAACTCTTGGGCAGAATGGTCGCATTAGAGGGAGAAAAACATGCTTTGGGACTGGGATTTAAGTGGTCCGAGGGCGGGGTGGTCGCATTAGAGGGGTGGTCGCATTAGAGGGAGTTTTATATATTAAAACAAAGGGAAAAACGGTTGGGACTTTGCAAAACTGGTCGCAATGGTGAGGTGGTCGTTCTAGAGGGGTGGTCGTTAGGAGGGAGTTGACTGTAATAAGTTTTTTGCACAAATTGGTTCAAAATTAGCAGAAAAACACACAGACCCGTTTGATTTCATGGGCACCAGGTGTCAGCAGGATATGACAGACATGGTCTTCAGTGACGATGACATCATCAAATGTGTACAGGAGCTTGATACATCCAAATCATCTGCTATACAATACTTGCCCACCTCCATATTTAAGGAGGCTGTATTACATAATCCATCTCGTTTTATTAAAATTATCAACTTGTGTCTAAGGGATGATATTTTTCCTGAAAGCTGGAAAATTGCGACGGTGACCCCACTTCCCAAAGGGGGTGACCGGACCAATGTCTCTAATTATAGGCCCATCGTGTCTTGCCAGCCCCAGGAAAGATATTTGAACGACTCATCCACACGTCAATGTCAGCCCACCTTGAAAATAACAAAATTTTGACCGAGAAACAGGGAGGGTATCAAAAGGGAAATCCACACTCGACTCAATTTCAAATTTTGTAGATGACATTTTAATAAATAGAAATAAAGGGAACATTAGTTTAGCAGCCTTTATTGACATCAAAAAGGCTTTTGATTCCATAAATTACTCGATATTACTAAACAAACTAGAAGAATATGGGATTAGAAATAAAAATCATCGCCTTGTAGAAAATTACTTAGAAAATAGTGTAGGGGCACGAATAATACGTGTACATATAGGTCCGTGGAGTCAGAGCGGGAAGTGCCTCCATCGGACACTAGGTGGCAACACCTACGCCATGTCCTTTCGGTTATCCGATAGCGGAGCCAGGCAGGGCACTCCAGACGGCGCTACGGAGGAGTGCCACGTCGACACTGCTTGGTCCGCGCTCAGCGTATATAAGAGGCCGAGGTTGGCTACTTCAGGGAGTTCGTCCCAGGACGAGCTCTGACCCACACCTTTCGATACCTTCATTACCTTTTCGATCGGGGCACCTACACCCCTCCCACACTCTGGCTCCTGCACCAGTCATGCTGGCTCAGGACCAGATCATCCAGCGTTGCTGACTTCGAACTTTCGATAGAACACTGTACATCTTCGAATGGTTAAACCAAGTGAACCGAGCAAAACCTTCGTGTTACTTTAAGGCTGTGATCGAATAAACCTGTTGCATTCAAACCGAATTTGGAACCTGTGTTCGCGTGATACTTATACAACCCCTACATTGGTGCCGTGACCAGTTCGGGTGAAACAAAGAATAGCACAGTCAGTTCGGGTGAACATGGCTGAACAGGCAAAGGGTGGAGCACCACTTCACCCTATTTCGAGTCCGGATCCGGAGGTGGTAGCGGCCCTTGAGAAACACTATGGGCCAAGCCGTTCGAGTTCCACACCAGAACCAAGGAGAGGCAATCCTGATTCTATTCGAAAAGATCTAGGGTCAAACCTGGAGGATTCTTTGTTCGAGACTGGCGGTTCGAAGAGGCACATTGCTCCTATGCCAACACAAGGCATGAGCATTCTGCATGCTGAACGACACCAAAGGCAAAAAGTGACACGTCGTCACTTCGCCGAAGAGAAGAATCGATTCGAAGAAGCAAGGATTGCAGAGATGGACAGGATGAATGCGGAGCCTTGAGTCATCGGTTGGTACAGCTCCGTAACAAGAATGAGGAGTTGGACGGCGCGACAATGGAGAAGCAGAACCGCTTAGACACAACAAAGGCGGAGCTGGAATATATGGAAGACCAGTTCTCTCATCAGCAAAATGTCTTGCGACGGCGGACTGAGGTTCTTGAACAGCGTCAAGATAAGACTGTACAAGAATCAGACGAACTCCATGAGACGATTAGAGAGGCAACCAAAGCGATGATGGAAGAAAAGGACCGTGTTACTCAGGAACTGAAAGATTTACAGTTGAAACGAGAGAGGGAGTCAACTCGAAGTGGCTATTCGGGGTTCGATCATGTCAATGATGGCATCTACAACTCAACGTCTGGTGGGGGTGGTACTACTACCTCATCCGGAGGAAGACCGAGAAGGGTGACCATCGATACAGGTGATTCGGATGGAAGGTCGTCACAACGTGAACAACGCTCAACGTCATACAATGATGACTATTCGAATCCCCCCAGCCGGTCGAGCTCTCGAGAGAGACCAAGCCGTTTCGGTTCGAGTGATAGATCTTCGAGATCTGATCCGAATGAGCATTCGAGTGGCCCCACAAGGAGGTCAGGGAGATCTCCTACAAATGCAGGTAGACGAGTCTCTCGACGTGAATCAATGTCCCCAGGGATGAAGTTGATTTACGATTCGAACCCCTGCATTGCTGAGATGGGAGTTGACTGTGTTAGCAGACAAGCTGATTATGCTGATATCGTAGATTGGAGCATTGAGCAGTCTCGCTTGTTGCACAGGGACAACCACAATGCTGCTAGACGCACTGCAAGCACTCCAGTTCCATTCACAGGCAGGCAGCCATGGCAGGACTGGTTTGCAGACTTCATGGACGACATGAGGTATAATTGGTGGTCAGAGCAGGAATCGTTGGACGAGCTTCTTCGGGCATTGAGAAATGGGCCTGGCAAGTTAGCTGTGTCGAGATGGAGAACGATGCATGATGCCGGATCGTTTACCCAATTGGTGGAATGCGCCAGTAACCTGATCGGTAATGTGGGTAATGAGGATCTGCTTCGGTTGTTTCGAAAAAGGACTCAAAAACCAAATGAGTCTCATCGGGTGTTCGGTCTGGAGTTGCAGGGTCTCTTGCAACGAGCTAGACCACGATGGCAGTTAGATGACCCACAGTTCCTAGATGATTTGTTCTCGCAATTCATTGAGGGGTTGAGGGACTCTGATGAACGAACCGCAGCCTGTGATAGTTGGAAAGCTGGAACTTCTCTTACCGATTTGTTCATGGCCATAGAAGACTATGACAGGAAACGGCATCTGCTATCTTCGAGAGTACTTTCGAGAACTTCCAGTATGGTACAAGACCCACCAGCCTCTGATACAGAGGAAGGTGATTCTGGAAGGGAGGAGGAGATTGGCGCAGTTGCTCAAGAGAACAGCGGCAAATCTTATTCCAATTCGAATTCGAAGCGCTATCCGAAGGCTGACAGGAAAACACCTCCTGCAACCTCTGGAGCCACCAGCGCACCTTCGACTACATCCTCAATTCCTAGTTCTATGGAAGAACTCCTGTTACGGTTGACTGACTTAATGTCTGGAAACCAGCAATCAGCAGGGAGGAATTCAAAGCCAAAAGTGGATAAGACCACCAGGAAGTGCTACAGGTGTCAGGCCCTGGGACACTTTGCAGCAGAATGCCCAGTTGAGAAGCCGGTACCAAAGCCTGAAGAGAAGAAGACGGAAAACTAGAGGGGGTTGCTCGGGATGGCAATGTAGTAACCCCTAAGGTGAATGTATGCCAGCTTATCACCAGCGGTGCAAGCGATGAAGTCCGAGGTACAGAAGAGATTGGAAGCTTGGAAGAGGGGCCTGATCAGTCCCTTCCAGGTATGTCCAATGAACCCAGAGAAGTAGACATCGGAGAAGGAAGTACTGGGGGAGCGACAAATCGGATACAGGAGCTGGAAGTAGTCAGCAGTGCCCGATTGTCCCCGGATCATCCCTGCTTGAAACACTTGAAGCGGCGGGGGGTAGATCTTGGTGTCACCAAGGATTTCGAACGCTTCACCGTCAACCCATCACCACTGGATGGGAAGAGGTGGTATTTGACTGTAGCAGTGAAGGGAAGGTCTGCGGAATTTTTGGTTGATACTGGGGCTAGTCACATGATCTCCAAACGATTCCATGATCTTGTAGCCGATGAACCAGATAACTTCACAACGAGGGTAAAAGCTCATTCGGCCGACGGTAGCTGCATGCAGACGTTTGGTAAAGCGTTTTTCGAAGTCAATATAGGTGGACAGGATTATCTTCTGTCGCCTACTATTGCTGATCTGAGTGATGATGGCATCACCGGATTAGATTTCCCAGCGTTGTACGGGGCAATGTTGGAACCTTGTAGGGGGATGTTGAAGAAAGAACATCTGTACAAGATGGCCGTGCAATGCGTGTTGAGGAAAGTATCTTCTGTAGCCTCGGTGGTACAGACGGTTAAGATACCCCCAGGACAGACATGCGATGTGCTGTTTTCGAGTGACAGTATCTTCCGAGATCAGATGGCGGTGGTTGAACCCGATGTGGTGAGACTAGCATCCATTGGACTCGAGAGTGCAGATACTTTCGTAGGCAATGGCAGCAGGAACTTGATTCCTATTTCGAATCCTGGAGATGAAGTCCGTTATCTGATGAAAGGTACTCCCGTGGGGCAGGTGATCGTTGCACAGGCAAGCACCAGTATACTCTCAGAAGATACCAAACCGAACCTTGAAGGGATGTTCGAATTGCGTCCGGAACTCCAGAAGTTGGTGGACGATTCGAGCCTGGTGACGGGGGAACAGAAAGACCAGTTGAGACGGGTATTGATGGAGTATGATGCAGCCTTTGGGGAACCCACTGGCTTGGGGCGAACTGATATGGTGCTACATTCCATCAATACAGATGAGGCTGTACCTTTCAAAATCCCTTATAGACGCCTACCTTTGAAGAAGAAATTGATGGCCGAGAAGGAAATCGCTGATCAGCTGAGATTAGGGGTGATTGTTCCCAGCACTAGCCCCTGGTTCAGTCCTGTTCAGATGGTGACTAAGAAAGACGGCACAATTCGCTTCTGTATCGATTATCGAAAATTGAATGGTTGCACAAAGAAAAACTCCTATCCTCTTCCCCGTATAGACGAGACTATTGATTCCCTGGGAGGAAACCAATGGTTCTGTACGCTGGATTTACAATCCGGATACTGGCAGGTTGGAATGAAGGAGGAGGATCAGGAGAAGACAGCTTTTTCGAGCCATGTCGGTCTTTTTTAGTACAATGTGATGCCGTTCGGGTTGTGTAATGCCCCTGCAACATTCGAAGCCATGATGGAATCTCTGTTGAGTGATCTGTTATGGAAGGAATGTTTGGTGTACCTGGACGACGTAATTGTATTCGGGAAAACCTTTGATTCGTGCCTGGCTACCCTAGTCAAAATTTTTGAGAGGTTGATAACCAATGGTTTGAAATTGAAACCAAAGAAGTGTCACCTATTTAGGACTTCAATTAACTATCTCTGTCGGATAATATCCACTGAGGGCGTTAAGGCGGATCCTGAGAAACTAGATGTTGTGTCGGAATGGGAAAAGCCGGAAGGTCCTAAAGACATACGGTCCTCTCTTGGCTTCTGTAGCTACTACAGAGACTTCCTACCGGGGTATGCCAGAATAGCTCAGCCTATGCAGGCTCTAGCTCACTGGACTCCGGGTAGAAGGAAGGAACTTTTCCCATGGGGTCCTGAACAAGATCTAGCATTCGAAGCCGTGAAGAACCTATTTCGAACCACCCCAGTTTTGAAGTATCCAACAGCTGATGGACATTTCATACTGGACACTGACGCCAGTAACGACAGTATAGGTGCTGCTCTGTCCCAGATTCTGGATGGGATAGAAGTGCCACTGGCTTTCGCTAGTAATACCCTCAAAAAGGCCCAGAGGAATTACTGTACTACTAAGCGCGAATTGTTGGCGGTAGTAGTATATACGAAGAAGTTTAAGCACTTTCTGTGGGGAGGTGACTTTACTTTACGGACAGATCACTCCTCCTTAAGGTGGTTGCTAAACTTTAAGGAAGCAGAGGGAATGATCGGTCGATGGCTGACCCATTTGTCCGAGTTCGGGTTGGAAAATAGCCAAATCCAACATAGAACAGGGAGCAAGCATATCAATGCTGACGCCCTTTCGAGAAGACGCATACGGAAATGTTCTAGAATGGATTGCGATGATTGTGGAGCCCATAACGCTGTAATAGCTGGAGTTCGAATGCCGTATGATGTTGGACATTCTAAAGCAATGGAATGGTCCACGGAAACCATCAGGCAATTCCAGAAGGGTGATACTGTCATTTCAAGACTAGTAGAACAGGTCTCCAGTGGTGTCCAACCACAAAGACCAACAATTTCGATTGAGAACCGGGAAATGAGACAACTACTTGCTCAATGGTCTGAGCTAACTGTTGTTGACGGTATCTTATGTAGGTGGAAAATAACACCATACAAGACCAAACTTCGACAGATCGTGATACCCGCTGCTATGTGAAGGGATATCATGTATTTCGTACACGGGCACCAGACCAGTGGACATTTTGGAAAGAAGCGCTCCCTTGCGCGACTGTCCAGAAGGTATTACTGGCCCGGCATGAGTAAAGATCTGCTTAGGTGGATCTCCACTTGTCCGGATTGTTGTCTGAATAAACCAGGTGAAGGCCTGGGGGAATTACCACTAACTCAAGAACTGTGGGGAGTTAGATTTGCACGCATAGCAGTTGATATCATCAGTGGCCTCAAAACCACTCCTGATGGAAACACGTGCATGATGGTGATCTCTGACTACTATTCGAAATACACTAGAGTGTTCCCTCTGAAGGATCATAAAGCCCATACATGTGCCTGGGCATTTGTAAAAGGCTGGGTGCTTCATCTAGGCGTGCCCTTGATGTTGCACAGTGATCAAGGCAGAGAATTCGAATCCGAGTTATGGGCAGCAATGTGTCATAACCTTGCTATATGCAAAACAAGAACAAATCCGTACAGGCCTTAGTCTGATGGTCAGGTAGAAAGGTTCAATAGAACCTTGATACAAGTCCTGAAGCCTCTGGTCAACAGTCAGATGGATGATTGGGACGAGCAATGCGAGTTTGTGGTACATGCTTATAACAGTACGGTGCATGCTTCCACCGGTTGTTCCCCCAATCTATTAGTGTTCGGAGAGGATTTGATTATGCCTGCTGACTTGGTGTTTGGCGTAGCTGGGATAAACGCTGAATTACCCTGTCAGGTGATGTTCGTGGAAGCATTGAGGGATCAATTCAAGTCCGCATATGAGATGGTTCGATGTGAGCTAAGCAAATCTGCATCATGGCAAAAAGTGGGCTATGACGTAGGTTTGAAACTTAGGTCCTTTCGAGTAGGGGATGAAGTAGTTAGGCTACATGACCCCCTACAGCAGCTGAAATTGTCACCCAACTGGGATGGTTCATTTACTGTGGTTCGGATTGTTTCAGAATCTACATTAGTGATCAAATCCATGTTGGGGCACCTGTATAAATCCAATGTAGCTCATCTACGTCGGTTGCATGGTGATGTTTCGGCAATTCGAAGTCAGGGGAGCATTCGAAGTCAAGTGGCACTGAGCGGAGAGCGACCACCCCTGAACAACATGGTCCTGGTAGACCTAGAAAACTAGTTATACCCTCAGATGAAGGAAAATCAATGCCCCCTGGTATTGGTAAAGTGAAGAGGAGCCGGGGTAGGCCTAAAGAAAATTTACCAATAAAAACAGTTCGAGCTTCTGGCAAGAAGGATAAAAAACATGTAAAAAAGTCTCGGCAAATGAAGGTCTGAAAGGGAGGAGGGCTGTCCAATTGACTACTGGACATCCTGTCGAATCTTCCCGGATGACCAGGTCTAAAGAACCCAAGGTAGGGTTAAGACGCAGTCCATGGTTTAACGAGGGGACTGCTGTGACCTAATTTGTATACACAACAGGAAGATTCGATCCCATGATGGTAGTACAGACCTAATTGCTGTCGAATGATCAGAACTAGGGCAGGTGCTGGTTGTATGAATGTCCCCGAGGGTGGCAGACGGATCAATCCGGCGGGTATTCTTACGTTACCCGTAATGACATTTGCCTACACTCCTGAAGAATTCATAACTAGTGACAGCTATGGTTCTGTGGAATTGACTCAATAAGGATTACACTCCGGTGAGCTACCCGTTCGATCAGTGGCGGGAAACGCGAGCATCTCCCGCTACGTTATCCGTTAGAAAAGGGCTATCCGGTCAGGCGTGAACGCTGATTGGTTGACCTTCGCTCCCGCGGCGGGCGTGGCGGCGCGAGACAAGAAGGGCAGCCGCCATATTGGAAGAGCGCCAAGAAGACGCGCGGACGCTGCAGGGCAAAGGAGGAGGATAAAAGGGGTCTTGGTACCGACAAAAGTCTCCCGAACCACATCATAACACGTCCAAACCTGGTTAGTTCCCGCTCATAGTGTCATTTGGACACCCTGAGCTTCACTCTCCGCAACATCTTCGACTTAAACTTCGTTTTCGTAGAAAACATTCGACTTCGATGGAGGAGCAGTACACCCCTGGTGAGGGCCTCCAGTCCGACGACCTGGATCTATTCGGGGACGTGGATGATGGCCAGTTCGACAGCGTGCAGGAATCGGATTATGAATCCGCATCCGAATCAGCAGGGAGTGCGGTCACCGTCCGAGTGGCGGGGATCGGCCACTATTCGACGGCTGAGCAGGATGCTGTGGCCATGCCACCGCCAGCGACAGTCAACATGGGGCCGTTGCCGTGGCGCAATACCCCAAAACGAGTAGCTTCGAAGGATATCGATAACTCCACATCCACGCGGCTCAACGCGGCAGGAGACCTGGAGGAGGACAACATGCCAGAACTGGAGGAGGTAGGTCAAAAGATGCCTATATTCATCCAGTCTCTGATGAGGAAATGGAGGATTACTTTCGTAAATCGTTGGCTCAACAGCAGCTGATGGAGGTGCTGGAATGTGATCCACCATTCAATACTTCGATGCAGCTCCACCCCACACACATGGCGATGGTGCTGGACAAACTGGAGGAACACGAGTTCTACCACCATGACAGGAAGTGGCTGGAAAGCTATGAGGAGGCCATTCGGGGTGCCTACAAGAACGAGATCTTCGGCCAAATTCTACTAAGGTGTGGTACAAACTTTAGAAACCTCCAGCGAGCCAAACTAGTGGAGGAACCGGTCCCCTCGAGCGATGGAAGCACTAAAAGTACGAAAGGGAAGAAGAAGAAACTCACCAAAACCAGAGGTAGTCGTAAAACTTCCCGTTCGAGTACCCCTCCAGCTACCCCATCCACATCCGGAGTGTCAGAGCCTGCTCCAGCCCAGTTCGAGTGCTCTTCGAGTACTCTCCAGTCGACCCCGACTACATTCGAAGAACCCACTTCTACAACTGAGACTAATGAATCTCAATTCAAACCCCTTCCTAAGACTCCGGGACCTTTACCGGTCCCCTTCGATAAGCCTCCAGCCATCGTTGTGTTAACACCTATGGAAGTTACCTCCGATACTCCAGAGTTGGTTGAGCAGGAAGCTTGGTTCGCTCAGGTGGTGAGAGAGTCTGATGAGCTCCGGGCAGCCAATGAACATTTGCGGCAAACCCTGGAAGCTATGCAAGCTACTCCACTCACCCGAGCTCAATCCAGGAAAAACCCCAACCCGCAGCAGAAGGGACGATCCGTGTCTGACGCTTCGGATGTGGAGGAGGGACCATTCGAACTCCCTAAGAGCCAGCGACGTAAGGTGAAAAAGGCTGAAGCACGACAGCCCTGTGTCCCTCATGTCCTGCCTCCACAAACCACAGCGATAAACATGTCTCCAACTGTGAGGTTGGTTGATGTGGTCTCCAAGAATGAAACCAGTATGGCTTCCATCCCTTCGACGCCTCCTAGGGCACCAACTAAGACGCCTTCGACGCCACCAAGAACACCGTCCAAGACTCCTGTGCAGGTTCCTATACCTGCATCCCCATCCACGTCCTCGGAATCAGGACATTCGAATACCCCACCTGTGGTCGCTTCTCCCCCTCCGGCTGCTGGGGCAACCGCCTCAGTGGATGTCCCTAACTCTCGGGCAGAAGAAATAGTATGGCGCAATGCTACTGGGGGCTTTAAAATATTTAGGCCCGAGTGTATGGAGCATTGCAAACGATCCAGGGACATGTACTCCTGCCCTAAGGGGACGGATTACGAGGGTTTGTCCGACGACGAAGAATGGATCAGGTCAACACCAACTCACCTAGCACATTCGGATGGACGGAAAATTGGTTCTGTCGGCTTCATGATTGGAAACAGTTCCTCGAATCCTACTACAACCATGAGGGACGCCCCAAGATTCGATGGGCTATGGCCCGATACCAAGCAGGGGTAAGGGGGGATTGTCCTTTCGATTCCTGTCGTCATTGGTACCAGCATGAGAATTGTCCCATGCCCACCCGTCTTCGATTCATGCGGCACCTGGTCGAGTGCCACATGCACCACCGGGCGCAGTACATCTGCGCTGACACCGGCAAATCAAATAAGAAGTGGACCCTCCGAAGGGGTTGGATGATCGAGCACCTAATACAATGTCATGGCCAAGCCATGATGTTAGCAAGAAAGAACGTGGGGGACCTCCATGCACAACTGGTGGCGGGCCTGGACAAAGTGAAGTTCGAAAACATCACCATCGAAACCCCACAGTTCGGGAAAGTACAGATCACCAGGAATTCGAAGCAGTCCGCTGTATTCCAGCGTACAGATCGAAGAGGTCGATTGGACCTAGGAAGCGCCTTGTATAAGGAGGTGTACGACTGGAGAGCTGCCAACCCCCTCACGGGGAAACGAAGTGAGATCAACAGGAGTCCGGCCACTTCCGAACCTGACTGTAAGAAAGTCAAGTCAGAAGTTTCGGCCCCGAGAGCTCCAACTCCAGGACGAGGGCGAGCGACGACGATCGAGCACCGGTCCCCACTCCAGGACCTACGTCCTGACTATGGTCCGGACTTCTCGGCCCCAAGAGGTCGTTCTCAACTACAAACCCTCCGTCCCCTGACTGCTGGTAACCTGGTTAGCAGGACCGAGTACCCTTTGATGGACCCTCCTGGTCCAAAAAGACAGACCGAGAGAGATCCATACAAGAACCTCCCTTCGGGTATCCCTGTAGAGGATGCCCTTCGTCAGCCGGACTCCCGAAACGTTGAAATGATTGACTCCGAGCACTTTGCCGCTGCCTCAGTGACTACCACCACTACCACCACAGCCACTGTGCCCTTCAGGCCCATAGTGCGTGAAGAACCAGCAGTCAGTCCGGAAAGGTGGTATGAGTTAATGGTCAGTGGTGAAAACCTTCGTCAGAGTGTACGAATCCCAAGAGACTACTTCGAGCCTGTGAAGGCCCCTGATGCAGTAGTGCATAAGGACCTGTATGAACGATGGTTGCATGAGCACCAAGCCGCCATGCAGCAGTATGCCGCCTGGGTGGGTAGGGCATCCGCGGACTATGCCATAACCATGCAGGGCAAGGAAGTGGAGAGATTAAGACTTATATTCGAGAAGCAGCGAATTGACGAGCAGGCGGAACCCGGTAAGGTGGCTGAACTTACCAAGAGACTTGAACATACGAAACGAGAACTTACGACAGCCCGGGCCTTTCAAAAGGCCGCGGAAGACACTCTTGAAGATCAGGCCAAAACCATGAAGGCACTGAACGTCAAGTTCATCCAGGTGTTCGGAATCGGACTCACTCAGTGGAGTGGATCTCTTGAAGAACTCCAGGCCATTGTGAAGGACTTATGAAGTGATTTGTATGTTCGTATATTCAGTTTCGTCTTATGACTTGTGTATATGATGTTTCGATGATATCTTAATAATCCGTTGTGTTCGTAATTACAAACGTCCATGATTGGAATCATGATTCGAAAAGCATAACCGGGTATGAGATGCATAATTGATACTTATTGTCTTTAAGAAATGTCTTCGTTGTCTACATGTGAAAAAAAAAAAAAAAAAAAGTGTTCATACTTTGAATGGTATAAGCTATACTGTCTACTATGATTCGAACCAACAACTGTAAATAATGTTCGATACCTACCTTTATCTCCAAAAAATTTTTGGATGTAACAATTGGTATTCGGATTTCGAAAGTATATCTATTTTTATTATATAGAGTCATATATTGTTTACCTCATGTAAAGGCATATTATACAACATTCTTTGGTTATAAGAGTTGACTTCACACTTATGTTGGTTTCATATATTCTATAATTACAATAGGTCACATAATTACCTCTCCAGGGACGGTTCGCCCATATAAATCTTTTCGAACCACTACTTCCGTGTCATTCCGTCCTAAAAAGTCACATAAAGTGCATTTCTTACCTACCTTAAAAAAAGTAATGATTGATAATCAATATTGTATCTCAACAAAACCATAAGGAGCTGTGATCTCGGTAGTTAGGAATAGTGTAGAACATATATATTCACATATATATTCATATCTTTATTAAAGATGGATACTCACGTATCAATCATGTTGTTATGATGTTGGATTTATGAGATCCCTGTTATGTACATAGAGATGTAAATGTTGTTTGGTGTAACAGGTCAAGCAAAATCCAGTTGTACTTTCCACATGTTCGTATGGAACATAATTCGAACCTTCAAATTGTGTGCAAGTAATGTCATTATGTACACTGATATTATTCTCCTATGTTCGAGTAGTATATTATATCAGATGTATTCAACCCTTGTTATAATCTGGTGGGGGTGATGTAGGGGCACGAATAATACGTGTACATATAGGTCCGTGGAGTCAGAGCGGGAAGTGCCTCCATCGGACACTAGGTGGCAACACCTTGCTATGTCCTTTCGGTTATCCGGTAGCGGAGCCAGGCAGGGCACTCCAGACGGCGCTACGGAGGAGTGCCACGTCGACACTGCTTGGTCCGCGCTCAGGGTATATAAGAGGCCGAGGTTGGCTACTTCAGGGAGTTCGTCCCAGGACGAGCTCTGACCCACACCTTTCGATACCTTCGTTACCTTTTCGATCGGGGCACCTACACCCCTCCCACACTCTGGCTCCTGCACCAGTCATGCTGGCTCAGGACCAGATCATCCAGCGTTGCTGACTTCGAACTATCGATAGAACACTGTACATCTTCGAATGGTTAAACCAAGTGAACCGAGCAAAACCTTCGTGTTACTTTAAGGCTGTGATCGAATAAACCTGTTGCATTCAAACCGAATTTGGAACCTGTGTTCGCGTGATACTTGTACAACCCCTACAATAGAAAACAATGTACAGTAGCTAACAACATCAAATCTACCCTGTTGCCCTTGACGTGTGGAGTGCCTCAAGGGTCAATACTAGGCCCGTTATTTTTTCTTTTATATATTAATGACTGTACTAAGGATGATGATACCCATAAAACTGTACTCTATGCCGACAATTCGGTTTTATACGTTACCGGTAGAGAGTCCAAATCGTCAAAAGACTGCTTAAAAAGTCAATGGAGGAAGGAGAAGACCCATATCTCGCTCTTCTTAACTACCCAGTGGGCAAACTTTAGTTTATTCAATGTTGATTCAATGTGTGCAGTAACATGATATCAACAGTTGATGCAGGGTTGTCATTTGGTTGATATTGATGAGGTCATCAACATTCATCATTCGTCAGTGATTCAACATTGATATGGCCATTGTGAATCAACAATGAATAAACATAATAACTGATGATTTACATTGATTTAATATTGACTGCTGATGGATCATTTGAGATTAAGAATATAGTAATCTTTTCAACCTAAATGCAGTGTTCTTGTGTAGACGCATTCCTTGCAATTTACATATTTTCATTACAACATCCCCCCCCCCATTTCTCTTAGATTAAATGCTAATTCTAGCACCATCTAGGGGAGGGGTACATGAATGACCTCTGGCGATCACACTAAGAGGCATTCATAAGCATTTCAAACTAACCTGGTCAGGACTAAGGCTTTATCTATTATTCTTAGCAACATAAAGGGTGTCTTACTGAAACCATGCATTTTTTCGTGTCATTTAATTCCAAATGTCAACCAAATGCACACACCATAGTTGTCAATGAAAATAAATGAGATTTTGATCAATTGTATACATTGAAGAGAAAATAAGAGCTTACAATTAGGGAAAATAGATGTAGCATGTAGATAGATTTGCTAAGAAATAGGTTGTGGAGGCGCCTAGTGGGAATGGTGGGAAACACATGATTGATTCAAGGTTGATATCCAAACATTGCATCAATGTTGAAACAGGTGTTGGTTGACAACATTGAAATAATAACATTGCATCAATGTTGAAAACATGTTGATCTACCCTGTAGCCCTATATCAACCAGTTGTCAACGTTGAATCAAGGTTTTGTGCCCACTGGGTACAGGGCCACACCACTAGATGGTGGCCTATCCCCAGCTGAACTGTGTATGTCGCGCAAGCTACATACCAGATTTGGCTGTCCCAGGAAAGATCCTGATCCAACGTCTGTCTGCGTGAGGCAGAATCAGGCCCAGAGGTACAATCAGCATGCCGCACCACTGCCACCACTGACAGATGGAGATACAGTGAGGGTGTGGAACGATCAGCACTGGGCACCTAAGGCCCAGGTCATACAGAAAGCTGGACCACCTAGGTCATATACCATTGAGACCGAGGAGGGACAGGTACTCCGGCGCAACAGGAGACATCTGCTGAAAGCGCAGGTACCAGAGCCGCCTGCTGTGGTACCAGATATACCAGACAGGCCACCATCACCAGCGCCTGTCAAACAACCGGTGCCTGTCACACAGACACCACCAACGCCAAAGTGTACCGGATCCGGCAGGATGGTTAAATCACCATCCAGATTCACTGACTAAACATTGCTACAGTGAAATCTCGTTATAACGAGGACGGTTATGAGGAGCAAACGGTTATAAAGAGCAAATGTGCTCTGCCACTTCCATTTCCATAGTTTTCTATAGGGGAAAAACGTCAATAGAACGAGTATTTCTAGCCAAAAATCGTTTATAAGGAGCAGATTTTGATGCATACTTAAAAGATTCATTATTTTTCAAGAAAATTTGTTACAGTAAAACTTGGTTACAACGAGGTACCTCCAACTACAGTAATTACCTTGTTGTAAGCAAGTGCTCGTTGTAACAGAAGTATGCTTAGACAGGGCACAGGGGCTTTGAAATGGCATCCTTCTGTGATATGGCGGCCTCAGGAGGGTAGAAACGGACCAGTGAGTGGGGGGAGGGAGGGGGCAGGGGCTTTGTGAGGGAGGGGGCGCCCACCCAGGCTGGGTATAGAAGCCCTCACACTCGCTCACCAACTCACACAGTCATCTAGGGTGTGTGTGGGGGGGGGGGGGGGTACAGAAGCCCTGCACTTCCCCCATTCGCTCACCACCTACCACAGTCACCTCGGGAGTGTGGGGGGGGGGGCGGAGGTATAGAAGCCCTGTACCTCGCACAAAGGCCACATTCGCTCACCAACTCCCACAGTCAACTAGGGAGTGTGTTTGTGTGTGTGTGTGGGGGGGGGGGGGGTATAGAAGCCCTGCAGCCCACAGCTGACAGGGGGGTGCAAAATCGGTTATAAGGAAGGTTGGTTATAAGGAGCAAATTCGCCTTGCCAAAAGGTGCTCCTTATAACGAGATTTTACTGTATAACCTCAACTTTAACTTTCAGAGACAGTTGTATTCAGTTCATTGACTGCAAAAATGACTTGCATTGCATTATGTCATGTTTGAATATTTGTAACGATTTAAAGAGATAACTTCCTTTCAGGACAAAGAGACTAAACTAAGACATTGAGAGCTATGATCAAAAAGACATTTGTCTACATTTATGTACTAGTCATGTTTTACTAGTCTAACATGTGATGGGGCTAGGGTTATGCAGGGTTTATATGACGGGTTCTGTTGGATGCTGTGTTGCGAACTCCGTCTGAACCCTTCAGCCCCACGGCAGGTGGCAGCATCTGCTTCGGGCTTGGGGTATGGACAGAGGTCGCTATAGGCTTCCGGTCTGCGTGTGCGCGCGCAGGCTGGCTGCCTATATATACCCAGCATCCGATAGGACTCGTCGGTCACTCTGGATCCACGCTTGGACAGAGGCCCGCGATCATATCGGCTGCAAGCCTACTGACCCGTTCCGAACTCTATAGGGAGTTCGCACTGCTAGCTTTGCCTGTCTAGGTTCTTGAATAAACCTATTGATTCGCAACCTGTAACACTTGATCCGAACTGTGTTGGCTTTGTTCCTTTACTTAATACTATAACAATATTAAAGAGGACCAAAGTATCGTTTATTACACTGGTGCCGTGACCAGTTCTGAGTAAGAGGCAGGTTAGCCTGTGCAAAGCACAGACCGCGTGCTCTGGCCGGAGCACGGAGGTCTCCTGATGAGGCATTAGCCTTGTCCCCGGAGGGGTCATTTGCCGACGAAGCGGCAGATATCCCAGCACGGGGAGCGGATGTTCTACGAAGAACAGTCGTGCCAATAGGGGGGATGAAACCCCAAGACCAAGAGGTCGGGGAATAATTAGTCATTCATTAGAAGAGATGAATCTGTCAATGTTTAACATTGGCGGATCCCAAGCAGCCGCTCCGACACCTCGGATGTATGGCAACCCGGATGAGCGTCGCTTTGACGACATGCGAGAAGCCAGGGTGCAGGGACGACTACAGTTGGCCCAGAGGGAATTGTTGACCATTCAGGCGAAGTCTATGGAATGGACAGACAATCTGATTGCTTTGGAGGGTGCAATAACGCACCGAAACTCCTAAATAAAGGAGAAGGATGCGAGGCTCTCAACCTTGCTGGAGGAGAACGAGAGACTTGCACAGAGTTTGAGCGTGGTCCGGTCGGAATACAACCATAAGACTGCGGACCTAGAAGCGGTTCGATCCGAATTCATCTCCGCCAATACGGAGTTGAATCAGATCTGTTCGGCCAGGGACACCATGGTGTCTGAAGCAGAAGGATTGCGTTCAGAACTTGCTTGGGATACGTACAGACTAAAAGAGACACGTCAGAGTCTGAGCACGGAGTGTGATGTGTTAAGAACAAAGAAAGCTGCTATACAGACGTTATGACGGTATGACTGGCATTCGTCCAATCTTAAAAGAAATAGTCTCTGTATCAGCAGGGACTGGTAGTTGGGAGAGACAAACTCCGTTGTCGGAGTTGGTAATGTCATGTGACGCACGTGGCCTAACACGTGAGGCACGTGCAGGTCGGTATACTCCCTCTCAAAGGCTGTTATGTAAGTGTCACATGCTGCCACACGTGACACAACCCCCTCAGGCCGTCACGGGCGCCCCAGCGCCGTCACAGGCCGCTGCACAAGCCTCAGGACCGTCACAGGCCGCTGCACAAGCCTCAGGTCCGTCACAGGCCGCTGCACACGGTCACATAGGGGCTTGTTGCACCTTTTGGCCAATCACTGTCAACTGACACTAACACTCAAGATGCCATGCTGGTAGCCTGGCCCCCTTAAATAGGGTCAGGTCCCAGCACTGGGCATCTCCATCCTCACTCTACACTTGGACACCACTGAGCAAGGACCTCTCCACTGACTGAGAACAAGGCTATAGGCTATGCCCTACTAGGCCCAACTATCAGACATGGTGTAGGACCCCCTTGGCTCTAGTCCAGTACTAACCTCAGGGTTATTAGGTATATTTACCAAGACCTATATTATTGTGTGGATAGGTGTAACTGAGTGGAACCTACATTGTACTTACTGTACTATTGCTGTCAACTTGTAATAAATACCAACTATACTACAAGACCTCAAGACTTAGTCAACTTCCTCACATTACAAGGAGTCTCCCAACTAAGGGGATTCCTTGTATGACAAAGTGGTGGAGAAGTCCTAACAAGATCCCACAAGCTGGCAGCACAGACTACCAAGACTCACCTCCGCAGCAAAGGACCAGCTACCCCTGGATCTCTACCCAGCAGGAGGAGGAGACCCAGCTCCAAGGAGTCATCCAGGAGCTCCACTCCAACACCCTCAGCTTCACCACACCACACCACTCAAGAGAGTGACTTCCAAGGCAAGCTTCACCTGGACACCCTAGCTGCCCTGGACAGTATCCAGGACACACAGAGTGACTTGTTCTCAAACGGTCAGCATACCCCAGGATCAGGTATGAGTGACGATGAGACAGTACCCCCAGGCCAGGCAGCCAAAGAGGAGGCTGAGGCACTTCTACTCATAGCCCAGAATGTAGAAACTCATGTGGATAAGACACTTAGGCCTGAACTAACAGCCCTACACACCACACATGAGGAAAGCACCAGCCGAGCCTTAAGGAAGGCCAAAGAGGAACAAGAGAAGGAATTAATATTACTCAGACAAGCCAACCAGGCACTGAAGAACTCTATGGAGACCCAAAAAGCTGAAGCCGCTCAAGCACTACTTGATATGCAAGCTCATCTACAAGTGACAATGAAAAACCAGCTAGCTGAGGCCCTAGCCTCACTCAAGTCAGGTGCACCCATTACCCAAGGAGTGAACCTGACTAACACTGACACCTCCTCAGCACTCCTAGATGCCTTGAAAGAGGAAAGAGTTGCAAGGGAGGCATCTTTCAGTGGGTTAAGGGACCAGCTAAAACGGGACAAAGAGGAAAAATACTGTGATATTCTACAGCCAGAAAAATTTTCACAGTCCTCTCTCACACAATCCGCCAGGAGGCACTGCACAGACTATGAACAATACTTTGATTCCAGATATGGGTACCATCCCAGTAACAGAATCAAGTATTTCTCAAACTACCTAGATGGTAAGGCAAAAATTTGGTACAAAGCCTATAGGACAGCCCATCCAACAGCAGACTATGAAGAAATGAAGGCAGCTTTCCTGAAATACTTCAAGAAAGAGGACGACAGATTTGATGCTAAGGCATTGAGGAAGCAAAATCCAAAAGAATCGGTATCAGATTATGCCATGGCCTTACAAAAGATGGCCACAGCTCACAACAAGTCCGAGGAGAGAACGAGGGAAGCCCTGCTACATGGTCTAAGGGACGACATCAGTGCAGTAGTCATCCACAGGGAAGCAACTACATGGGATAAAATACTTGAAGTTGCAGAGGAGTATGAGAACCAACAAACAGTCTCCACTGGTAACATTAACGATGAGATAAAAGCAGAATTAGGCTCAGAACTACAGGAAACAATAGAATCCATGCAGGCACAACTGAAGTCTGTGACACATGTAAACTCTATGATTGTGAAGCAAACAAAGTCACAGAAAAATGGAAACCCCTCAAAGAAAGCCAAATCAGACCCAAAGACAGTTCAAATGGATCACTCATCAGAGGATGAAGACCAAAGCCTAAACCTCATGTCAAATGAACATGTGAGGAGGCAAGAACAAAGGGCACTGAAGGATCAAGGTAAACCCAACAACAGCCAACAAAGGAACTCTGGAAATAACAGAGGAGGCTACCGAGGCAAAAACTTTGACCCAAACTTCAGAAATAGCAACAGAGGAGGACAACGAGGCAGAGGTGGATACAGCCAAAATAACAGCCGAGATCACCAAAGCAACAGTCAGGACACCAGCCGTAGAGATAACAGCAGAAGTCGTGACAACAGCAGACACCGTGATAGTAGCAGAAATCGCGACTACAATCGCCGTGATAACAGCAGAGACCGTGATTACCACCGTCGTGACCAGAGCAGAGATCGTGACTACAACAGAGGTCGGGATCAAAACCGTCGTGACTACAGCAATAGTCGTGACAGACAGCATGACTACAACCGCAGTCGTGACAACAGCAGAGGTCGAGACAGCTACAATGGCTACAGATCCAACACACAAGGCTACAACCCCCAACAGCAGCCCCAACAGCCACCTCAAGCTATCCAGCCTGACGTGCTTCAACAGATCAAGCAGCTACTAGGATCTTCAAACTCGGGAAACTAGAGACCCACAGCGCTGCTGGGCCAGTGCGTTGTGAGCCTCTCCAACCCCCCATCAAGATCCAAGATCAACAATCCCTAGGACAACCAAAGACAATTGCTAGTATAGCAGAGACAATCCCCCAGATGCACACTGGGAAATCAAGCCGACCTTCAGTGATTCACATCACACCTCAACAAGATGCATCGCAAAAGGAAATGGGTGAGAGTACCAAAATTTCTGTTGAACTTCTTAAAAATGGCTGTTTAAATGCAAGATTCTATGAACACACTGAAATACCTTGTTTAGTTGACACCGGTGCCACTATCACCTGTGTCAGGGATACTTTTCTTAGGGAAATTCAGAAATCTCGAGATGTAGAAATCAAAAAGAGAAAGTTCAATGTACACTTAGCAGACGGATCCATATGCCATGTAAGACAAGCAGCAGTATTGAAATTCAAAATTCATGGTACCAGATTCGAATTCCCATTCTCAATTATTCCAAATCTCACAAAGCCAGTTGTCCTAGGCACAGATTTCTTAAAAGCAACACGATCACAGATCGAATTCAATGTAGACCCAGAGCTACAAGTCAAGCCAGTCCGAGCTGTTAGGGAGGCTACAATCCTTCCTTTCACAGAACTAGCAGTTCTAGGACAAGTCACATCCCTCAAATGTTTAGAAGGATGTGTAGGCACATTAGACAATTTGCAGAGGAACAACAGAGTTCCATACCTAGTTCAAAAGGGAGTAGTAACACCCTCAGAAATGAACAGGCACCCAATCATACTGCTCAATACAAGCCACCGACCATACAAGGTGAGGAAGGGTGATATAATAGCCCTATTCACAGAGGTAGATCCCTCTGAGTTACATCAACCAGATACTGACATCCCTACTGAGGAACCCACACTACAAGTGCTAGACACTGAAGAGAATTGTAGTGACACAGAGTCAGACTGTGCCTCAGTATATGCAGATCCAGATACAAACCGTGGAGATGACACTGATGATGAATTGGCCACAATTCACAGTGAGGCTCATGACATTATGCCAGACATAATGGAAAATGTGCCACCCAAATGTGTACTAACAGATATTGGACAAGAGAGACTCCAAAAGTTACTCCACAAGTATCAAGATGTATTTGTAGGAAAAGACAATGACATAGGTACAACCCACCTATATACACATTCAATTCACATCAAACCAGATGCAGTACCATGTCACTACCTACCATACAGGCAGACGCCTGAGAAGCAAGCTAAGATGGGAGAAGTCTGTGAAGACCTAGTCAGACAGGGCATCCTCAGAGAATGTGCAGAGGGACCCTGGGCATCCAGATCATTTTTAGTACAGAAAGCATCTGGAGGCCAACGTCTAGTCACAGACCTACGCCACGTCAATGCTAATATGATAAACCAAGCTTTATCAACGCCACGTGCAGACGACACACTAGACATGATAGGGTCACTCAAACCTACTGTTTTCAGTAAACTAGATGCGCAACAAGGGTTTTTCCAAATTCCCATAAGAAGGGAGGATCAACACAAAACTGCTTTCATAGCAAATGACAAAAAGTATGTCTATCAAAAGATGCCGATGGGTTTGGCTACCGCGCCGGCAGGATTTTGCCATCTAGTAACTCTAATTCTCAACAAACTGAAATACAAATGTGCCCTACCATACCTAGACGACATTCTAGTCCTATCACCAGATGTAGAACGACATTTTTCAGACCTTGAAGATGTCTTCAAAAGCCTGAGAATTGGGAAACTCAAGCTAAAGAAATCAAAATGTGAATACTTCACAGATAGGATAGATTTTCTAGGAATGCGTGTCACACCAGATGGTTTACAACCATCCCCAGAAAAGGTGGAAAGTGTCAAAACTTTTCCCACCCCAAAATCTGTGAAACAAGTCAGATCATTCACAGGATTATGCCAATACTTCAAAAAGTTCATCAAAGACTATGCCAATATTGCTAGGCCACTGTACGACCTACAAACAAACCTAAAGGTTTTCAAATGGAATGAGGATGCAGACAATGCTTTCAAAACATTGAAACATGCACTCTGTACCCATGCACTATTGAGATACCCAGACTATGACAAAGAATTCAGTCTAGCAACAGATGCTTCAAATGTGAGCCTAGGAGCTGTTCTATCACAACGCAGTAGTGAAGGAGTACTGAGACCAGTAGCCTTCGCAGGTAGAACACTGTCCAAGCATGAAAGAAACTACAACACAACAGAAAGAGAGCTACTAGGTGTAGTATATGGGATACTACATTTTAGGCACTACTTAGAAAGTAGACACTTTCAGTTGTACACAGATCATGCAGCTCTAATACCACTGCTCACAAACACAGGTTTGACCCACAGGTGGGCCAGATGGGCACTGGATATCCAACAATTTGCATTCACAATACAACATGTAAAAGGAGATGACAACATTCCTCCAGATGTGATGTCAAGAAGAGAATATCCAGATGCACCACCAATGACCAACCCCCCACCACCTCCAAGAAGGAAAAGGGCAGCCACCAGAACCAAATTCTCTAAAATCCAAACCAAGATACCATTCAACAGAGATGACCCACCAAAAGCAATTGACAGACCAAAACCAGTGATCAGAGGTATCTTAAAAGAGACCACCCATTATGTGTTCTGTCATTGTGAAAGGGAATACTGTGAAGAGTATCCAGAAAACTGTTTTACCCCGGTTGAGACCAACAGGATTGCACAGATGGTGAAAGCCACATCCCGTGAACCACCACACAGTGCATCAGAAAATCAGTTGGAAGAAAAACTGCATAAAATTGCTTCAATCACCAAGGTAGTCAGATTTGCAGAAGAACAGCTGGATATGGAGGAAGAACAGGACAGAGACATTTGTGTTGTCACCACACGTTCAAAAGCAAAACGGTCGGTTGCAGAGGATACAAGGTCTAATGACCACCCTCAGCAATTAGGCCTAAAAGCCAAAAAGAACAAAGTGTCAACCAAATCCTCTTTCCCTACTAAATCCCCCATTTCAACACCCAGCACACCCACAGCCAATTTGCAGAAGCACTCAGACAGAGCAGGTACTGCACAGAAGGCTCACAAAAGCAAATCTGACCCCCATCCCAAAAGAACAAAGGCCGCCTCCACCAGCACAAACAGAGGAGCAGCCAGTTCAAAGGAGCAGACAACCAACACAGACATAGCAGTTGAACAACCAAAGAAACAGACAAAGACCAGACCTGCACCAAAATCTCCTGAAACAATCCAGGCAGAGAAAGATAAAGAAAGGCTGGCACAGCATATAATGGAATTAGACCAGATGTTAGACCAAATCCCAGACAGTTCAATCAACTCCACACTGTTGAAAGAAGAACAAAGGAAGGACACTGGACTAATACCCATTATAGACTACCTAGAGAAAGGTGACCTACCTGTAAAAAGCACTGAAGCAACAAGGATTAGGAATAATGCTCAGCACTACCTACTCCTAGACAACATTCTAGTACACATATCCCCTACATCATGGAGAAAAACAGACACAGTACCACTACAAGTTGTAGTCCCAAAAACTTGGGTTGAAAACATACTGCAACACTTCCATGACTCACCAATGGCAGGTCATGTAGGTACTTCAAAAATGATGTCTTCTCTCATACCTAGGGTATATTGGAAATCTATGATGGCTGATGTCAATCAGTATGTGTCAACATGTGACACTTGCCTAAAAGCAAAAAGGGCAGTGCACACCCACAAAACACCAATGACTGTAAGGGACTATATGCCAACCCCCATGAAGCACCTAAACTTAGATGCTGTGGGACCACTCCCAGAAACAGCCAGGAAAAACAAACACATACAAGTTTGCATAGATTATTCAACTAGATATGTCATAGCATATGCCACAAAGGATCTCACAGCAGAAACCACACAACATGAGTTCTACAAGAACGTCATATGTCAGCAAGGTGTACCAACTTCAGTTCAAACTGACAATGGCACCTGCTACACAGGCAGCAATTTTAAGAAACTGATGAACACCCAGAAGATAAGACACGACCTGTCAAGTCCATACAGACCACAATCAAATGGATTAGTGGAAAGATTCAATGCCAGTATAGGAACAGCATTAAGGACTTTCTGTTCTCAGAATCAGAAAACATGGGACCTGTACATAGAATCAATTACATTTGCATTGAACAACACAGAGTCCCAGACAACAGGTTACACACCATTCTTCCTACTTCATGGCAGAAACCCTCAAACCATTGTAGAAACTGCCCTAAACATAGAGGAAGAAATCAAAACAGTAGCAGAGCATGTATCCGGAATGATACTATCTCAAGATGAGTCTAGAAGAAAGGCAATAGACAGAGTCAAAAAGCTACAACAAGGAAGGAAGTCAAGATATGACAAAAAGCTTACACCACAAGCTATACTTCCACTAGATATTGTATATATCAACATTCCCAGAATTCTGTTGACCACAGATTCAAAGAAGCTTCAACCCCTATTCATGGGACCATATGTTGTTGCAGAAAGACCAACTCCAACCAGCGCAAGGTTGAAGAACCTATCAAATAACCTACTAGTCCCCAGACCAGTACATATTGATAGGCTCAAAAAGGTCACAACACTGAGGAAAAATGAGTTTGCACACAGACTCATTCCCCACACCTCAAAGTTTATCCACAGGATAACAAGGGATAAATCCCAAATCACACTCACCAAAGAGTCAGTTGGTCTAAACCAAATAGTACCCAGACCAGCCCACCACAAGGTGAAAAGAAACTCCAGGCAAGGGAGAATATCTAAGTAGATTACTTTTATATATTGACATGATCATATGGAATATCTATACCCACAGACTATGAATAATAGTCAAATAAGTATATAAACATTCTATATGAAGGAAATTGATTTTCCAACAACTGTCCAAATCATAAATGATAAAGTAGGGATTTCATATCAGCATAGGATATGAACCCACACAAAGGACAGAAAAGACAATATACACTATATAGGTTACAAAAACAATGTGCACACAAAGTAGAATCAAAGGACAGATTACTACAGGGTTGAAGTCTGAAACCCAAAAGGCTACACACAAAAGCCAAAAAGAGACTACCTAAAGGGATTAGCAACCCAAGCTTGAAGAAACCACAATTATCATACTTTGCATCAAAGGCTAGCATCCTTGAAAGAATGCACAATGAAAATGTTTGAACCTAAATCCTGTAAAGTACACGAAACAGAGCGTGCTATGCCAAGAGACTACTGTCTAGACACACCCTTACCCTTCAAAAGGACCCACACACCTGCCAGGGCAAATCAAACCCCCACAGATGCAGGTAGTCCACACAAATAACCCCAGACATGATTACCCCAGTCAGACAAGCCAATGCTGGTGGCACACTGCAGAGCCACCAGTGAAACAAAGCCAGGCCCTCAATGGATGAGGGTAGGGTGGGCTACATAAGAGGCCCTGACTCCATAGCCAACTCACCAGTTCTACTCCTGCAGCAGTCAGGTACACACCAGCTGGTCCTAGCCATACCAGTTCTCCTATAGCAGGAGGGACTCTGTCAGAAAGCAGACCATACCCACTCTACAATATCATACCCAGTTACTACAATCTTGGGAAAGGACTCTAGCACAGATTGGACATTAAGCCAACACTAGCTTGATCATGGAAAAAGGTACAGTTCAAACACTACATTGATTATTATATTACTATTGGGACCAACCAGGATTTCTGCTCTCAAAACTATGTACACAGAGGCAGTGCCAAGTGGATACTTCACATAAGCAAAAAGGATAGCTCACAAAATCAGCAAACCAATTTAAACCTAAGTATATTGCAAAAACACTAGTAGAAGTCTTACTGAGACATAGAATATACTTTATATTTCAGGCATGCTAAAGCCAATCCTACTACTAGTGATGATGGCCACTTCTCAGGCCATCACATATGTGCCCACCGTTAGACAGAACGTTGGAGCCATATATGAGCCATTACCTGAACCATTGGTCAATGGGCACGATACCACAACCATGATATTGGCAATACCATACCATATACCTGCTCCACCAGAGACCGAAACCAAAATACTGGACCAGGTTATGGCACTAACATTTCCTACCTTGCATGACGACAGTTCTACCAGTCAGATATTACAGCAGGCAAGGGAACTAGATCTGTTAATAGACATAACAGACAAGGAAATTAACTCTACCTTAGCATCCATCCATTTGTTCCTATCAAATCCAATTAACAGTCAAGGAAGGTACAGAAGAGCACCACTTGGGTTCCTAGCCCCACTCTTCAGAGGAGCAATAGGTCTTGCCACACTAGATGACGTCAAAGAGGTCATGGACCAGATAAAGAACATAGACGGCATTCTAGAAGCTTTTTCCAAGCAAGACAAAGAAGCAGCTATATTAATTGATAAGGTCACCCAACGCCAAGACAAATTTGTCAAGGCGTATGTTAAGGATAAAAGTATGCTAGACCAAACCATGAACACTCTAGGCCAAAATATGAATTTATGGACTCAAAATATGACCACATCTCTGAACACTTATGCAAATCACGAGCACACACAAAGAAGGAAGATCCAAATTTTAACTGATGCACTCACCATTATTGTAGCAAGAATGAACTATCTGCAAGCATTGCAGCGCACCACATCAGCACTCAGGATGCTATCAGCAGGCATTATGACTGCTGACATAGTACCACCAGCTGAACTAACGGAGCATCTGAATGATCTGGACATGACACTCAGAATACACTCACCAGGATCAAAGGTCGCCATCACTGACCTTGACTACTATTATTCCCAAAGAATGATATCCTACACCTATTCGGAACGACACATATACATCCACCTGGATATCATTGTAGCATCCACTGTCTCCACCTTCAGAGTATTTCAACTGGTAACTACACCAGTACCAATCAACACCAAGGAGACACCTACAAAGGGAGTAACCCAATTAATTACTGATGTCAAATTCTTGGCTATCTCTGAAGATGGTTCACTATTTATTGAACTAACAAATGCAGATATGCTAACCTGTCCAGGAACTAAGATCAAAATTTGTACCAAAACTAGCCCGAGAATCCATAGACATGTACCTACATGCACAGTAGCAATTTATTTGAACCAAGCTCAGCAAGTCAAGGAAATGTGCCAATTTACTATCTCACCCTTGAAGAGACCTATCTCACACGCTGTAGCCATTTCACAAGATGAATATCTAGTGACCACAAATTCTCCCACCTACACAGTTACGTGTCACGGGAAACCAGCTACTACCCACAAAGCACCATCACACTCAATCATAGGTGTACCATGCCTATGTACAGTGAATATAGATCACTATTCACTACCAAATTCTAGGTTGCCATGCAACACTACAATTTCATTTCACTATGCTTTGGAGACCATAAACCTACCTTTTCTCGCGGCTCTAAATGAAATCAAAGAAATTGGACCAGACTCCAAGGCAAATTTGCCACCTTTTCCAAAGGTCAACCTATCCAGGACACTGGATATGTTAAGGAAATCAAGTAATATTGATGAATCAACATTACTAGACCTAAACCCATTCGCAAAAACCCTGCTTGATGATGCCTCCAGCCTGGCAAAGCCACTGGAAAATAGACTAATAGAGTCCTATCTATACAAATTTGCACGGCATCCAGCAGCATCTATCATACCAATGATACTTTCGGTTATAGCTACAATTTTGGCCACATACACCCTATTCAAAATGCACAGAGGATCCACACTACTAGCTTATATGCCAACTGCAAAAGCATATAGATTTGTCACAGAGAAGCCTATGGAAAAAGCCTTCGAAACCCTATACAAGAAGGACACCACCACGGCACCAATAGAACAGGGCCCCACCCCTGTTCTAACTATCCAGGAGACCCATACTCTTATCATAGCCATACTATTCACACTCACTATTTACTCAGCCTACAGGCTGACCAAATATTTAAAGAGTATGGCAACCAAGCACTGTGGAAAGGGAAAAGTCACCAAGAGGACAAATCCCACAGTAGTACTAAAAGTCTACAAAGGAGACACCAACTTCTCCTTCCCCTTGCGTCCAGTGCCACATGAGTTTGATACAATTATAAAAGCTTCAGCCCCAACATACAGAGATATGATTATAAAAATGTACCCTCTCCCAAGACTAGTATTTGAATGGAATGGACCAGTAGTAATTACTACTAAGAAAGGAGAGACCGCATATTTACTGCCAGAAACTATCAATCTACCATGGCGTGCCAGGTTCAGCATAATACCAGCGCTCAGGGAACCTAATCTAGATTTTGCCATGTTACTACAAAATGACATTTCACCCCAGCCTGTCACCATGGATACCCATGAATCAAAGCTGGAAAACATCATAATTGACGACCAAAGAGAAAGCACCAATACATTCAAAAATGTACTCACCATACTCACCCAACCACCTACAGCTGTAACTAGTGAGAAAGTACATGGGGAAGAATAACACAATTATACAGGATTGAGATTGACCAAAACTTTTGTGAAAAGTTGGTTGGCCCTGAAAAGGACCGTTTATTTTGACATTTATAGATGCCACCCACTAGTTGTTATAGTCCCCCCATCCCAAGGCCTCCCAGGACTCGGCCAACTCGGCAGCGGCAGGAGATCCAATCCACGTATCTTCACTGAAGAGCCACTCGTTCTCCTCCCTCCACTGGACAAAACGTGCCTCCAAAGTAGACAAAGCATGCTCAGCGCTGTCTGCAGCATCACCTGTCACCGTGTAAGCACATAGGCCAACAGCCAATAGGAAGTCCCAGATGACCCCATCATTTCTGGTGAAAAGCAGTCGCGGGTCATATCCATCCAGATCACGTAGGGCCTGAGCCAACAGCTCCAGAGATGCCGCCCTGCGCATGGAAATCCCGCCAGCACCAAGGAAGTACCAGCCATGATGACGGCACACCAAAACATCACCAAAACTGGCAATGTCGTGCCGGACTTTATGCAACCACCGCGTCCTTACTGAGTCATACCGACTCAAAATACTCCTAAAAGGAGTACCAGGAGTCAGCCCCTCCAAGGTGTTTTGATCACCTAACCACAGGTCTAAGGCCTGCATGTCACCCTGCAGCCAGGCCTCAGGGAGATATGCAAGTACCTCAGGTACAGCCTCCAACTCGTCCTCCAAAATTGCCATATGCGCCATACTGTGTTATCTCAAGGGTACTCAAGGAATAAGTGATCCTACTGTGGTCTACACAGCCCTTATAACCCCTCCCCACCCCCAAATGACACTGTTCACCCTCTGAAGTGATCCCCTCACTTCAGGTGACAAGTCCATGAGAAGGCACATGATCTGCTCACCAAAAGGTGTCAACCACCGGTGTCACCGCGGCACACGACGCATCTTGCGCCGCATGACACAATAGCCTCAAGGTGCCACTCAAAAATCTGCTCAAGGTGCAAAATTTTCAAACTCTCACAATCCCAAGGTCAAAGCAAGGTCTCAGTGTGTGTCAGTAGTATCAGGGAATCAATTTTAAGGTATCCCAAAATGAAACAGCCAATTTTTGAAAAATTGAAGTTTTACAAAAAACAATTGCGTACTCTTAACCATGTCAAACTTGCTCAAACATGCATTTATATGTATGAAATTGTATTATTACAATCTAAATTGCTAATCAAACATGTTTGTATATAACACTGTATTTCACTGTATTTTACACTGTATACCTTTGTATTATGTAAGACTATTTACAGAAAAACATGAAGCAAAAAGGGAGATAGTCCGCTGACTAACCCTAGGATACTACACAAAGGACTTAAATCTCACAGCAGCGGCCCACTGCAAAGACATTTCTGATCAAAGTGTAGATCCACAAGTTGCAAATTGCCAACACCAAGAATCTTGTAAGATTCAACTATCATTGCAGAAACAAGATACCGAGTCATTTTTTTATGACATTATGAACACTTACCCTCCACCGGATAAGGACAAAATATCTGCATAAAAAGGACTGTATTTGTACATACAAACTTACAAACTTAAGTAATGCAAAATGTCAGATGACACAATTATGAACACTTATCCGCCACCGGACAAGCACATAACTATGCATAAAATGTACATTACTGATTGCTATATCACGCAAATCCATAGATAAGCGCTTATCTAGAAATAAGAAAACAAACTTCAAGCCGGTTGGCCTACTTTTATATAAAAGTGGCCTTGGTTTTTTTGGTATCAAACAAAAAAGTTTGTAAAAGATTATCATAAGATTTTGCATAATTTGCATTATACCCTGTATATTTGTATTCACATGTGAACATTGATATATCAAAATCCACTCAGTTCCACAAAGCACCTATTCACCAAAGACAGCCTATTACTTGATAACACATTTTTCATCATGTTTTAGAATTAAGACAAAGATGTACCATACTGTGTATATAATTCAAACTATGATTTGGAAAGTGTCAGATAAAGACACAATGTACTACTACACTGTATAATATGTGATGAAGAAAGTACCAAATTGGTACAAAGAAGGTTTACATACCTTATAGTTAAGATTACACTGTATATAATGTAGATGACTAGCCAAGCACAAAACCAAAATTCTCCCCAGACCTTTGGTATTTACATACTCTCACATCATCTATATTACAAAAAAAAAGTGTACTTCACTACAAAAAAAAAATCAAAAAACAAAAGGTAAATCCTATTTGCCACCAAAAATTGTGGATAAAATTCCAAAATTCACCCCAAATTTTTAGATGGAATGACAACTGACGGAGAGTTGTCCTTTTTCCCGAGGGGGAGGCACCTGTCATGTGACGCACGTGGCCTAACACGTGAGGCACGTGCAGGTCGGTATACTCCCTCTCAAAGGCTGTTATGTAAGTGTCACATGCTGCCACACGTGACACAACCCCCTCAGGCCGTCACGGGCGCCCCAGCGCCGTCACAGGCCGCTGCACAAGCCTCAGGACCGTCACAGGCCGCTGCACAAGCCTCAGGTCCGTCACAGGCCGCTGCACACGGTCACATAGGGGCTTGTTGCACCTTTTGGCCAATCACTGTCAACTGACACTAACACTCAAGATGCCATGCTGGTAGCCTGGCCCCCTTAAATAGGGTCAGGTCCCAGCACTGGGCATCTCCATCCTCACTCTACACTTGGACACCACTGAGCAAGGACCTCTCCACTGACTGAGAACAAGGCTATAGGCTATGCCCTACTAGGCCCAACTATCAGACATGGTGTAGGACCCCCTTGGCTCTAGTCCAGTACTAACCTCAGGGTTATTAGGTATATTTACCAAGACCTATATTATTGTGTGGATAGGTGTAACTGAGTGGAACCTACATTGTACTTACTGTACTATTGCTGTCAACTTGTAATAAATACCAACTATACTACAAGACCTCAAGACTTAGTCAACTTCCTCACATTACAAGGAGTCTCCCAACTAAGGGGATTCCTTGTATGACAGTAACTACCCAGCAGGAGAAGTTGCACATAGAGGAGCAAAGATTGGAGGCTGAACGCTTAAAGAAGGGGTCGATTCAGGAAGAGGCTGCCAAGAGCTACCTTACCCCGGGAAGCTTGTCTGAATGGCAGTCCTGTCAGACGAACAAAATGTTTCAGGAGCAGAGGGCACTTGAAAATGAGAGAAGGGAGGTGTTCCGACAACAGGAAGCTGTCTTGGAACAACAAAAGAAGCGTATGCGTGAAAACGCTGCGATGGCGGAAGAACTGGCCGAACAGGAGGCGGCAGTACTAAGAGCCCGAGCAGAGGGATTGAAGGCTGCCGGTGAGGCCGCGAAAGCCAAGTTAGAGCAGGCTCAACAAGAGCAGGAGGCCGAGAGACAAGCCAAACAATTGGACAAGGAGAAGGCCATGCATCAACAGTTGTTTGCTCTGGCTCAGTAATGCCAGTACATGACAGATCTGGAAAAGAATTGGTGGTTCAGTCAGGGTATTGATCCTACCAAGGACCTAGTGGCGTATGGTACGTACCAAGTGTATCTAGAGAGACAGAAACACACACCGCAAACTGGAGTGACTCCAGGGCCGAAGAGTCCGAAGATGGCTCCGAGACGGTCAATTCTGAGTTCGGAGTTGCAGGAGCTGTACGATACTAACCCTGCTATAGCGGGGATAGGGTTGCACAACGTAGGTGTGGAACAGGACGCCTCGACAGCTATTTCCAAATGTTTGTTGATCACCTCAAAGATTAGGGGATTGTCCAACGCGGCCCGGCGGATCGCTAGTGAACCTAGCCCGTACTGGCAGAGAAACTCGTGGGAAGAATGGCTAGGAGCCACAGTGGAAGATATCAACCTGAGTGGTTGGGATCAAAACGATGCGATTCCTTACATCTGTAAGGGATTGCGCCTAGGAGACCGTCTGATGGCAGTTGAGCAATGGAAAGAGGAATGCGGGCCGCAGGGTTTTTTCAAACAGCTGGTGGAGATCTGTACTGTATTGTTCGGAGGCTCCGCCCGGACGGATCCAATGGTCGCTTTTAAGAAGCGGGTGCAAGGCAAGAATGAGGCTCCGAGGGTTTTCGGACTTGCATTGATGAGACTCCTGAAGAAGGTACATCCTACTTCAGGGATCCATGACGCCTTATTTTCTAAGGAATTGTTCTCTCAATTTGTCTCTGGATTGAGGGACCCAGACGTACAACAAACAGTGTATGACACGTGGAGGGCGGATACGTCATTGGATGACCTTTTTAAGGCCATCGATATACACGCCCTCAAAAAGTCGCTGCTGGGAGACCGGGTACCAACCCGGGCCTCCGCCATCAAGGAGTGTTCTCCGGAACAGTCTGAGGGGGAGAGCAGCGAGGAGGAGGCGACGGCTTCTGCGGCTCAGTTTAAGAGGAGTGGGAAACCCTCTAAACCACCGTGGAAGAATAAGAAGCCGGAGGGGGGTGGAGACCCTCCCCCGAAGAAGGAACCGTCGGAGAAAAAGGCTCCGATGATGGACGCCGCGTTCTTCACGGCACTGTTTGAGAAGATGACGACTTCCATTCAGGGGGCTACTCAGCCCAACAGGAGGAAGATCAACCGGAGGACCGCCAAGTGTTATAGATGCTTGGAGATTGGTCATTTTGCTGCGGAGTGTACGGCTCCGAGCCCGAAAGTTCCCGGAAAGGAGGGAAACTAGAGGGGGTGGTCCGAGCTGGCGAGCGGACGGCCCCTGGTGATGAAGTACGCCAACATACCAGAGAGGTAGAACCGGGGTGGCTTCGAACTTATGGAGTTCGGATTCTGGCCTCTCAATTTGTCTCTGGATGAATGGAGTAACCAAGAAGAATGCGTACCCTCTACCCCGAATTGATGAGACTCTGGACTCGTTGGGTGGGAACCAATGGTTCTGCACCCTGGATTTGCAGTCCGGATATTGGCAAATCGGAATGAAAGAGGAGGATAAAGAGAAGACGGCTTTTACTAGCCATATTGGACTGTATCAGTTTGAGCTGATGCCTTTCGGTTTTGCAACGCCCCGGCGACTTTTGAGGCCATGATGGAAACTCTGTTGAGTGATCTATTATGGCGGAAGTGCCTGGTATATCTGGATGACGTCATTGTTTTCGGCAATACGTTTGAAGAGTGTGCGTTGAACCTCGGGGAGGTGTTAGAGCGAATTCGGTCCAATGGGTTAACCCTGAAGCCGAAGAAATGTGAACTTTTTCGGAAGTCCATGGTCTATTTGGGACGGATTATCTCCACCGAGTCCGACAACCCGTGGTGGACAGAAAACTAGTCAGAGTCGTTCGAAGTCGTCCGACTCTCGGACCAGTACCAAGGTGACGAAGCAGTCCGGGGCCGGCAAGAAGCCTCAACCCAAGGTTGAGCCTAAAAAGCTGGATCCTAAGAAGAGTAGTACCGCGAGTACTAAGAAGACTGATCCTAAGGCTACCAGCACTATGGGGCCGAAGGATCCGAAGAAGAAGGATCCGACGTCTGCGACGAAGGACCCGAAAAAGACAGATCCGAAGCCTACCGGTAACCCGGGGGCAAAGGATCCGAAAAAGAAGGGTCAGACGCCAGGTAGCAGTACCGCTGCGAAAGATCTTAAGAAGAGCAAGGGGAAGTTGGATCTCCGAACGATCCTTGCTGTGCAGCGGTGAAGCCTGAAACTAACCCGAAAGGGAAGGGCAACACTGGGAAACAGACGGCCACTGTTTCCGTTCCGGACACTACGCCTCCGGCAATGGATTTGTTGTCCTTCTCGAAGGGATTGGACACGAGTGCAGCTGTGGGGGCTACAGCCGCGGCCATCGCCGGCAAAACAGCTTCTGCTGTGGTGTCGGGACAAGGTAGCGGTGGAGCGCGTCCTAAGACGGGTAACACTACGTCTGCCTATTTGGAACCTTATGAAGATGAGGCCATGGATGTTGGCGCACAGAAGGTGGTACTAATCGGGGAGGCTCTGTCCCTGGGAGTGGGTCTACGTTTAAGGAACCGGCACCTCCGGGACCTTTACAACGGGTACCAACCCCCACGGAGCCACCTCCGAGGAAAACCGAGTCAAGTTCGGAGCATCCAGAAATGGATACTTCGGATGGGGTCGGAAAGCTGGACGAGGCCGCTGGTGGGGGTCCGTCTGGAGGAGGAACAGTGAACATCCTGCTCCCACACCAACACGAGGATTGGGCGAAGGACGATGAGGCAGTCCCGAGAATCCTCCGAGAGAGCTTAGTTGGTCAATTAAGCGAAGATGAAGTGAAGCTGATGGATTTCATCCTAACTAAGACATTCAAGGGTCTCGACACTCTCTCAAAGCGATTCCCTACCTGGTTTCCGGACCGTTTAACCGCGGCCCTGGAAGGTGTTGGTGCGTTGGCCCGTAGGGAGCGCTTACTGGCCGTCACTGAACAACGTCCCGAGGCTCTGGAGACTTTGGATACGGATATGGAAACATTTTCCGAATTCAAAACCGTCCTCAGCCGAAGGGAAAAGAAGCGGCAACTGACCCCAGCTATGAGAATGGCTCGGGACGTTGCCCAAAAGACCAAGGAAGCCATCTTGGATGCCACCCGAGAGGACGAAATAGTCCAGCAGACCACTGCAGCAGTTAGGAACGCTGATACTGCTCGACAGGAGAGGGCTAACCATCGGGATCGGATCCTGGTGGAAA
Source organism: Harmothoe impar (assembly GCA_947462335.1). Taxonomy (NCBI): domain Eukaryota; kingdom Metazoa; phylum Annelida; class Polychaeta; order Phyllodocida; family Polynoidae; genus Harmothoe; species Harmothoe impar. The sequence goes on along the minus strand of OX381705.1, from coordinate 37,553,105 downwards.
CCATTCGGCTGACTTCTCTGGAGGCGGGACAACCCGTGGAGGATGTGGAAGCCGTGGTGGAAGGTTTGAAGGAGGACACGATTCCTCAAACCAAACTTCTGGCGTTGGTGGAGACTGCTCTCCGAGCCAACGCCGCGAGTAAGTTTAGGTTCTTTAAACCTATGTATGTAGGGGACTGCGTGAAGGACAACCGTTGTTCGCAGCACCCTGATCCGGTTGGTCTGGATGGTTTATCGGACGATGAGGAGTGGATCAAGAAAGATCCACTAGATATGATATGGCGGAGATGATGGAGCGTAGAGCGGAGTAGACGTGCGTCACATCGGCTCTGTACTAAAAGTTGAATAACTCGGGACAAATTTATTTAATTAGTATACAACTCGCGACAAAGTTGTGTAGTTTTTAATAGCGGTCATTTTAATACATAATTTGACCATGAGTGGAGGAAAAAAACCGAAGAAATCCGGGAAAACCGGAAAATCGCCGGAGAAGAAAACCGTTACGAAGATGGAGACGGGAGAATTTGATGGCGGAGCTGCTCGCGGAGCCGCTCTGGATGCTGATGGTGGAACTGCTCGGGGTTCCCAGACGTCAATTGAAGGTGCTGAGTCAACAGAAATGATCAAGTATTCAGGTAAGGGGATTTTGATTGACGATGAGATAGTTTTGGTGAAAAAAAATGCTCATGTGACAGAAGAAATTGATGTGGAAAATGTAGTTGTAGAGAAAGTTGATGTGAAAGTTGATGTGCCGACAGAAAAGTTCATCTTTGCCCCTGGAGAGGATCCTTTCCAAGTTATTATCAAAAAACTGGTAAACTTGGAAACTACACAAGTCACAGAAAAGAAACTACAAGATTTGCTGGAGGAATTTAAATCTGACATTACAGGAAGATTAGATGCCATCAGCAAGGAGAATGATTTGCTCACAAAGTCGAGTCAATTACTGGCGACTAAGTTCAAATCCCAGGATCGACAAATACAGAACCTAAAGCGTCGCATAAACACCCTGGAGGAAGATAAGAAATCAAAACATCTTGTCATTGAGGGACTGAAAGAAAATGAAGGTCTGAACCTAAGAAATCAATTGGATGAACTATTTCAGGATATAGGAGTTTCTTTTAACTCAGGAGATACTGAGTCATGCTACCGTATGGGGGTAGCTCATGAGCAACAAAAGAGGCCTAGGCCCGTAATGGTGAAGTTTACAAGCAAACGTCACAAACAACAGATCTACTCTAACATCAAGAATCTGGGGAAAAAAAATGACAAGTGGAACAATGTATCTCTCACAGATGATCTCTCTCCACAGCAACAGGATGAAAAAAGGGACATGATGGCAATTGCTGCAAAATGTAGATCAAAGGGTAAGCAAAGCAAAGTAGTTGGTAGTTCCTTATTCTTTGAAGGGGAAAGGTACTCGTTTGACCAACTAAACAAGCTACCTAAAGAGTTTCGTCTAGAGAATGTGAAAACAACTGAGCTGAAAGAAGGTACTATGTTTCATGGTAAATATAGTTATCTGTCGCCAGATTATGAGTCAAAAATTCAACACAATGGAGTAGACTATGCTAATGCTGAAATAATGTATCTAGCTATACAAGCTACATTCTGTGAGAATGAATCGCTAGCAGAAGAAATCGCTGTCTCAATGTCTGCAGAAGAAGCAAGAGATCTTACAAAGGATCTGAAAATGTCAAAAAAATGGGACAAAAAAGAAAAAACAAAGGCGATGAAATTGGTTAATACCCTTAAATTCTCACAACATGAAGATCTTGCAACTCGATTGAAGGAGGTAAAGGGTTTAATCTTTCAGTGCTCATTTGATAGGTTCTGGGGGTGTGGAATGAGTCTATCTCAGCAGAAGTATGTAAAGTCCGCTACAATTCCTGAGAAAAACTATCTAGGATCACTACTAATGGAAGTCAGAGATGAGCTGGACATTACTAAGGATTAATGCATTAATTTGCATTATAATAATGTATTATTGAAGTTATTTAATCAAAAAGCGCAACAGGGACAATCAGCACGTGCCATTGTTTATGTTTACATATTCAAATGACTCCAACGTATCTAGGGACGCGGCGGCGTAGCGACCGCCGTAACAATACTCGTTGCCTAGCGACCAAGCGCGCTATGACGTCACTGATGATTTGAACGTCGCCACTCGATTGACTTCCGGAAACAATTGTTGACAGACGGAATCGCTTATTAAGGTAGTTTTAACTGCACAACAACACCAATATAGCAATATGGAAGATAAAAAATTTGTTATAGTATCTGATGAGCGCGGGGGAAAGGACGGTGAACTACAATACTTTGCTGAACACCTTTTAAAGCGGCCTGAAATCACGATTGACGTTCGAGTTTTGCCAGGGGCTGGTCTAGAACGACTCTGCTACCGTGCCGACAACTTGATTGAACAAGACCCTCTCCCAGAATATTACATTTTTGGGGGAATTTGGGACCTTATAATAAATATTAATGGCCAGGTAATGTTCAATCACACCAACAGGGATCAACTAGTACACAAAATGATATCGAAACTTGAAGGATCCGTGTCGTATCTGCGTAGAAGGCACCCTTACACCAGGATTCATCTTTGCGATTTCATTGGAGTGGACCTCAAAGCAACATGCCACAGTACTTATGCTCATGATTCACAAGCCATACTCGACAGTGTTGTGAGAACATTAAACGTGTACGTAAAAGAAATGAATGATGAATATGGATCAGATACGCCACAAGTCTCAAGTGTAGTACACTCTTACCAGGACGGCAGACCCTACAATCGCTATTTCATGCTAAACGACGGTGTTACCGGTACCCTGGAGACTATTGAGCTCTGGGCAGTGGAGCTGCTCAATACGATGAACTACTAGGTATAATAAATAAATTATATTCTGGCATCGATTAATGGCAATCTACAGTCACAAATATGAACAAGAGTATATATTTCACCATTCTATTAATAGTCATGATAATCTCCGTACACTGTATATTTTGATTCATGATAAACTGTGTAAACAACTGAACACATTTTGACTAATACAGTACGCTGTCGGTGGTCAAAGTGAGGCTAGAAGGATGATACGTAGACGTAGAGGGAGAAGTGAGCATACATAACCAGAAACGTCAGCCTACAACCAGTCGATACAAGTGGTAGAGGTGGACAACTATGTACAAGTGCTACCGTTTGGGCTTCTTCAAGTCATCTGAATGAGGACATCTACAATCGTGTACATATCTGCAATCTATAATTAATGTAATTTGGTAAATGAATTAATGAACAAATGTCAAATAATTTCTAGAATGTATTAATATTGTAAATATGAGTGTTTATGATAACTAAGAAAAATGAATTACAGTGATTGATGGGAATAACTTACAAAATAATTTGAATTTAAAAATTGGACTTCACCAATATATTGAGTTATTACACAGAGTCCATTATTGGACACCTGAGGATATCTTGATTAATTTTTATTTTTTCTTGTCGCATAGAATTGAGTATTTAGCTCGTCTTTACAGTTTAAAAATTTATAATGATAATATTGATTAATATTATTAAATTATAAATATGGGTATAAATTATGAACTATTAATAGTCCAGTGAGCTTTTACAGCAAAACAATATGTAATTAAAACATTACATAAGGATTTCTTTTGTACAGAAAAGAGCCTCTCTATTATACATCATCTCCAACCTAAAAATACAAGTACGACGAATGTCGATGTTCTGTATTTTAGTTAAGTATATGTTTGAATGTATATTTGTGTGTTTGAGAATGTTAATTAGGATGATACCCATCCATGAATGCGTTGTGTATTGTGTGAAGCCTGGCTTTAATGGGAATACAAATTCTGATCCTCATTTTTAATAACCAAAATGAAGATATGTCAGTTGCAAAATTGGCATCTTTAAAAGGGGACAAATTTATACATTTAAATACTCGAAGCATTAGGACAAAAAAGACAATAGATGAGATGAAACTAAGATTTTGTGGCACTAATTTTGAATTTTTATCAATAAGTGAAACCTGGCTTAAAAATGAGGACACAACGACTTTACATGATATTAAGGGTTTCAATTTATATAGGTCAGACAGATCTTGGAATGATAAAGGTGATAATGGTGAACCTAAAGTAGGAGGTGGAGTAGCTGTGTATGTCAATGAAAGATACAAATGTTCTACGGAGGATCTAAGAATGTATAACTACTCGAATTCGAATATTGAGTCTCAATGTGTAATTATTGAAAACTCCTCACATGACAGTAGTATAGTTTGTACGATATATAGGCCACCTCAAGGTAACCCAGATACATTCATAGAAACATTAGAATCTATTGTGAGTAAAATTGTTGAAATTAATGACAAAAAGGTTTTCTTTCTGGGAGACTTTAATATTGATTTATTGGATCCTCAGTTAAAAGGTCTAAGCAACAAATTATTGAATATGATGTTACAACATGGTCTTGTTAATTTGATAAAAAAGCCAACACGTGTCAAAGATAAAGAAGCATGTCTAGATTTAATATTTACAAACAATGACTATGTTCAATCATCTGATGTAATCCCTTTTGATATAAGCGATCATTATATTGTTTACTGTCAACTTATGTTGACAGCGGGCAATAAATATGAGAGACAGAAATTTACCGGTAGAGCTATGAAAAATTTTAATGAAGATTTGTTAGCGGAACAATTACATGATGTAAATTGGACTTCCTTTTATGGAAACACTGATGTGAATTGGCTGTGGGATTTTTATTTAAGTACTATAACAGAATTATTGGATAATATGTGCCCGTTCAAAGAGTTTAATGTAAAGTGTCCAAGAGAAGAATGGGTGAATCCAGCTCTTCTGGAGGAAATTGCAACTAAAGATAATTTATTATCAAGGTCATATAAAACCAAGCATCCTGTTGATAAACAAATAGCTAAAGATGCAAGGATTGCACTGAATTTAAAGGCACACTCAGTAAGGGAAAAGCATGTTAATGATTTAACTGATGAGTATAGGAATGATCCGGTTCACTTTTGGAGGGAGATTGGAAAACTTTTGCCAGGGAAGAAAAAAGATAAAAGTAAAATTCAACTCACTGATACAAATGGGGAAAAAATATTAGATCCTGATACTCCAAATTATATAAATAATTACTTCTCGAAAATTGGACCTAAACTTGCAAATTCCTTTAATACGGATTGGACATATGATGGAATATATTATGAAGGGATTCCTTTGAATGAAGTATCAGCTACTGAGAGAGACATTGATGAATATATAAAAGGGATTAAAACTACAAAGTCCTCTGCTGTGGAAGGTATCAATTCAAAGTTTCTCAAATTTATATTTGGAAAAACAAAAAAACAAATGCTGCATTTGTTCAATATTTCGCTGAGTACTGGCATTGTTCCAAATGACTGGAAAAATGCTACAGTTGTTCCAATCCCAAAAGGTGGGGATCCAAGATTAGTAAATAACCTGAGACCAATTTCTTTATTGTCCTTGCCGGGTAAGATTCTTGAGAAAGTGGTTCACAAACAACTAATGAGTTTTCTTGAAAGTAACGATCTTCTCACAAATCTACAATATGGTTACAGAAAAGAAAAATCCACAATCTCATCAGTTGGTAGCATAACAGATGATATACTGTCAGATAGAAATGTGGGAATTAATACAATAGCCACCTTTTTCGACTTAAAAAAGGCTTTTGACACGGTTAATCACAAAATTCTATTGCAAAAACTTCAAAATTTAGGTATTTCAGGAAATCTTTTAAAATGGATGGAAAATTATTTATTGGACAGGAAACAGCAAACAAAAGTAAATGGTGATTTGTCAGAAGTACAAGATGTTGTTTGTGGAGTGCCTCAGGGCTCAATTTTGGGTCCATTACTTTTTTTAATTTACATAAATGACGTGCAAAAAATTTGTAAAAATGTAAAAATAAGTCTTTTCGCAGACGATACGGTTATATATGCAAGTCACCCTTTAGAAAGTGTTTCAACACAGTATATGCAAGAGGGTATTGATAATTTTGTAGCTTGGTGTGATAAAAACAAATTGACTGTCAATATTGAGAAGACAAAATATATGGGTTTTGGAGGAACAAAATGTTTCAAAAATATAAATCTCAATATTAAGGGAGTTAATTTGAAAAGAGTACCAAGCTACAAATATCTGGGAGTTATACTTGACCCGAAGCTAACTTATGAAGTTTTTATAAGGAATCAGTTAAAAACAATTGCTTATAGAACTTACCAAATGATTAAGATAGCTAGATTCCTAAGTTCAGATAGCTTATTAAAGATTTATAAGGCTTATATTATACCAATATTTGATTATGGAAGTATCTTGTATGCTAAATCAAATGATTCTCTCTTGTTAAAATTACAAAGGTCACAAAACAGGATTTTAAAGGTTTGTTTAAAATTGGACAAAAGAGCTCATACTGATGAAATTCATGCTGAAGCAAATGTCAACTATCTTGCGGATAGGAGACAAACTCAGATATATATGGAGGGATTTAATAGAGCAAAAAAGAACATTCATGTTAGGCACATGACTAGATCACTAAGATGTACTGGGGGTATTTTGTTAAAAAATAAATTGCCGCATACAGAAGCATATAAACGTAGTTTAGAGTATTCAGTATCTACGGCGTGGAATAATCTTGATGTTAGTTTAAGAGTGATTGAATGCAAGCAGCTCTTCAAAAGCAAAATCAAGGGAAAAATGAGAAAACTAATACCCTGCAAGCAGGGGGTGGGTTAAAGTTACTTATGTTCCACACAGGAAACTAATTTCATTTTACTGTCATATATTTTAATAATATTTAAAATAATAAGTGATATGTTGTAGGAACTGGTGTCAATAGCTTCTTGCTTTCACAGTCTCATTACTATAAAATCACATGAACATGATGCATTAGAGTATAGTATACAAAAGTGAAAAATTTGAGGTCAAAATGTAAAATGTTATTACAAAGAAGTAATCATTCAATGTATAAAAGTCAGTTAATCACAGTACTATTTCCATAGTGTATGGGTGCATCCTTTTTCAATTCTCAAACTGTAAGTCCTGTAAGTTTTGTACATATTTCAATACATGAAAATGAATTGAAAAAGTCATTAAGGTACATTGTACCAAGGAAGGTTGTAAAAATATTTATAACATAATTAATGAAGACTAAAATTGGAACATTGGAATTTCATATTTATATGAATTATTAATGAAATATATATTAATTAAATGCTGGAATATTGTCATAATGGTTACATAAAATGAATTGTACATAAATTCAAAAATCTGTTGTTAAGCATACATAACTAGTAACATAGCTGTGATTAACAATTAAAATACCTTATATACATTACATATAGTAATTTAGGGTGGCTGACTAAAACTAGATTTTCTAAGAAGCAGCCTATTTGTCAGTAAATTGAAATGGATGAAAACTTTGTCAAGGGAAGCAGTATAATAATTCTTACATCATTGCATTGTGAGATAATTGTGTATACATGAGAATATCATATTGGAAAATGTAACTGTGAATACAAAATGTTGATTGCTGACGAATAAATATTTAAAATTGAATTGAAATTGAAATAAGTCGGTACAGTTGTACCACTTCGAGTTGTTGGAAAAGGTGCGGGGCGCGAAGCTAACATACTGCACCTTCCATCAGAAGACAAAGTTGTCATGGGCGATGGCGAGATGGGCTCCGGACCTCCCCTGTCCCTTCACAACTTGTCAACATATTGACGAGACGCGTGATGCACCCCGAACTTGGCCCACCAAGGTCAGGTTCACACGGCACATCACCGAGGCTCATGTATGTCATTACATCCGATATGACTGCATGAGTGTGGGATCAAAGGGCAGCAAGGCATGTCCTAACGGAGGTCGGTTTGCTTGTCATGCAGACATCATCCGACACATGGCCAGCAATCATAAATTGTCGCTGGAAGCCGCGGCTGAACGAATCCAGACCGCACACCAGGAGGTCTACTCCAAGTTCGGAGTGTCCGATCGCATGGAGAACCATGACGTTGACTTCGGTACCAACAAAAAGGGAAATATCCGGGTATTCTACAAAGTAAACCCGGATAAAAATGCATTCCACATTCCAGATGGTCCGCTCTATGACACGTTCGATGCATATCGGACGCGTACGAGCAACAAGAGGCCTCCGAAGAGACAAGGTCAACCTTCGGAGACAGCCGCTGCAAAGCGGGCCCGAACGGAGAGCTCGGAGGAGCCTTCCGTGTTGGAAAAAGGGGCGCCCGGATACAAAGGGCCCTCCTTTAACTCCACGAAGACTGATTGGAAGTCGGGTCCTCAACACGGACCGACTCACACCCAGTCCGGTCCAGAGGATCCGAACACCACGACGGAAGAGAGCTTCGATGAGGCTTTCCCCAATGCAAAGAGATGCAAGTCTTAACCCAAACCGGAAAGACGAAAGCGACGGTCAAACCAAAGCCGCCTAAGACACAGAGTCCCCCTCCGGAGACTCCTCCCGATGGTGCTCTGGTCCTACAACGCCGAGCTCCATCGTACTTTCCTTGGGCCGACTTCAGGTCATATGAAGCCGGTCAGGAGACACTGTATCAGTGGCAGGATAATTTTCATACCCTGCTCACTACCTTGAGCCAGGAGGTGACGATGCTATCGTTAAACTGTGTGCATCACCTCCACGAGAAAGAACTCGCAGACCAAAAGGAGGCGGACGAGGACAAAGTTCGGGAAGAGCGAGAGAAAGCTCGGACCGAACAAGATCAAGCTAAACTTGATAAGAAAAAGCAGAAGAAGGCGGCTAAGAACGCCCAGGAGAAACCTGGGACACTGACGGAGGAAGACGATGAGTCCCGGAGGAGGAAACGTTACTCGGGACAGGAGCACCATACGATCCAGGACCTGATACACCAAGTTTTTTATTGACACTACATTCAGGACCGAGTGCTCCTTTTACTAAATCAGTCCGAAGATCGCCTGGAGGCAGGACTTAAGTTTTTTTAATATGTCATCATGCTCCCGAGTAAGAGCAAATGAACTTTCTCGATCCGGTTAGTAGGAGCTGAATGAAGTAGGTTCCGAAAGCCGGGCGGAATGCACCATTGCATGCCAGGAGGATCCGGATCGCCACCGAAGAATACGTATGATGTCTTTTTACTATTCTAATATTATTACCTGTTCTTAATTAATAAGGAAAGTGATAGTGTTTATCACTTATAATAATATTATAACAACGAGTGTAAATAGCTCGGGGTCCTGGAGGGACGAAATTTTTTTGTGATACCATACTTTTCAAGTGTTCATATTCTCAGGTGTACCTAGAGTCGATATATATAGGTTAACTCTATTTATCCAAGGGAGTAGAGTGTAATTTTTGTGTAAATAATAACTTATTGTGTTCATCAGAACAAGTCATATTGTTAAAAGTGTAGCTGTATTAGAGCCCCTAAGGTGGTATCTATAAGATAATGCCAGTCCGAAGTGTTTTCGGACTTTAACCTTAATTAATTACCTCCCGGTTATTATCTGGTAGGGGGTAGTGTAGGGGCTAGGGTTATGCGGGGTTTATATGACAGGTTCTGTTGGATGCTGTGTTGCGAACTCCGTCCGAACCCTTCAGCCCGACGGCAGGTGGCAGCATCTGCTTCGGGCTTGGGGTATGGACAGAGGTCGCTATAGGCTTCCAGTCTGCGTGTGCGCGCGCAGGCTGACTGCCTATATATACCCAGCATCCGATAGGACTCGTCGGTCACTCTGGATCCACGCTTGGACAGAGGCCCCACGATCATATCGGCTGCAAGCCTACTGACCCGTTCCGAACTCTATAGGGAGTTCGCACTGCTAGCTTTGCCTGTCTAGGTTCTTGAATAAACCTATTGATTCGCAACCTGTAACACTTGATCCGAACTGTGTTGGCTTTGTTCCTTTACTTAATACTATAACAATATTAAAGAGGACCAAAGTATCGTTTATTACACATGTATATCACTGCCAAAGAGCATTAATCAAGATAATTTCATTACAGAGACTTTGAAAGAACTTTCAACAACTAACTGTTCATATATAGAACACTTTTAGTTACAGGTCCAACATATGTGACTTTATTACAAATAGCATCTATTGTTCAACATTGTACTTTCTACCATAAAAAGGGGATGTACCGATCCCGGTCGAGTTTACTTCATTGCTATTATCGCAAAAACTATCGCTAACCGAATGTCCGCAATAAACGCATGCGCACAACTCTCTTGTAGACCTCGTTGCGTCATCGTGACAAGTTCTTTACTGTAGATGTTTTGTTAGTTAGAATTATACTTTAACAAGACAACACAGTTGTTGTTGGCAAAGTGGACCTGATGTTTCTCCCCATTAGGAGCTGACAGAGGACTTGGCCATTCTGAAGTGGTGCAGTGTGGTAAGTCAAGAATCCTGTGCTGGTCGACGTTTTTTTCATGATATTCTTAGCAGTCTGAACTGCTCGCTCAGCTTCCCCTTTCGACTGAGGGTACATTGGTGAAGAGGTCACATGGGTAAACCTGTATTTCAGTTCAAAGTCCTTAAAGTCCCGTGACAAGAATTGTCGACCGTTGTCTGCTATTACATAGTCTGGGACGCCATGTGTGCTGAAGATTGATTTTAATGCTTCAATGGCATGAGCTGATGTGGTTTGTAGCAGACGTCGGATCTAGATCCATCGAGAGTAGTAGTCTGCTACAACTACAGTGAGGTCACGATATATCGACCACCTTCGTTTTGGATAGAAACGGCCGGTTTTCCAAAACGGCCGGTCCTTTGGATCATATACATGGATGGTGGTTTATTTTTCTTTGGGGGGGGGGGGGGGTCGGGGAGGGGTGTGTGGGTCCAACAAACATACCTCCCCTACCCACCCACCCATCTCCATTACCTGCCTTTCTATCAGTGCTCTGATTTAACATTTTCAGAATATAATCCAAACTCCATATATAAAAAGCGTGACAAAAGGCTAACAAAACTCAAACCCAGACAAGCAGAGACTGCTGAGTACATAAATGGATTGTACACATAGCCTACATATATATCATTTTATTGTTTCATGTTAAAAGTACAACCCAAACTCTTTTTATGCAAAGTGTAACAAAATGCTGACACAACTCAAACACAGACAAATATTGCATACACTACTGAGTGTCTCCTTTTAATACTAAAACAACACACAAAATACTTGGAAACTGGGGTGGGGCTGGGTGGTTAAGGTACACCATACTCTCCAACCCATCTACCAACCGATTTATCAAAGTAGATTATAATACAAAATAAGCACTGGGCACCCAAAACGGCGACCGAAACCGAAAGCACGAATAACTGACTTATCAATGACAATTAGTATGTAATTAAAACTGTCCTAACTGATAAGAGGCCGATAACTGAGACAACCGACTTATCAAAGACCGATTTATCAAGGTCTCACTGTATATAGCTAACACCTTTTTTAGGGTGTTTACCTGTACCGCTGAGGACCACGAAAACGGCCGATTCTCTACTCACTTTAGTATTTTTCCTTTTTTTGCTAGAAATTAATCGAATATAAGAAATATTCTTACACCCCAGGAAAGCCGGAGCTCATGGCCATCAGCCTAGCCATTGGGTTACCAGAACAATCCAAATTTTTATAGCATTATAATAGTTGTGACAATGTTAGGTTGTTCGAGTATCGACCATACTGGCCGTACGATATTTGGATAATCGCCACTCTGGCGCGGACCACATGGTGATGCTGACAATCTGAGCATAATCTTGGAAACAGCAGTCACTGCACTGAGTTGGCATATTTGAGGGGTCTCTGGGTTAGACATGCCTTCTGTCATCTTAAATCTGTGGCTTATAGCTTTGAAATAAATTATTCTGATATCCTTGGGGTGTAGGGGGGACTTTTCCGTACATCTGGGTGCTCAGCCCCCCATTCTAACATTATTTTAAGTATATCTGCTAATCAAAAATAACATTGAACAGCTCGTATTGGCATGAAAAATCATCATTATCATCAGGGGCCTACACACATCTTGAAATACAGCATTTTACCTCTTAAAAGGTTATTGCATGTTAGATCATATTGTTAGTAGTTAAGAACGGAAATTAGATTATGTAAGGACATATCTCTGGCTAAGTAATGGGTGTCCTGGATGTAAGGGGTAACAGAATATTCATAAATACCAATACAGACCAATAGGCCTATCGTGTAATGTCATGGCTTTAATATCTCTTTAGATTTTCTATTCTATATTGAATATTAAAGACAGAATGGACCATGGGACCATCATATTACCCTTGGCACCAATGGTTCTATAAAGAGTGAGGCATTACTGATCCAATGTTGGAAGATGACATGGCTCAAAGATAGCCTACCAATGTATACTACAGGTTTTTAACATTTTTAGAATAGAAATATGCTTCATAAGGTATAAGGGAGTGATCATCTTTTATCAACAGAACAGGGGGGGTGGTTTGGGGGGGGGTCAAAAAAATGTGGACCCCTCTGGGGGTAAAAAAAATGTAACCTGTTGTCGTGTCCGAGTAGAGAGGCGGCAAACGACCGGGACGCCGTATAGTGGCGCCCCCCTGGTGATCAGTTTGATAACTAATAAAACCCATTTCCAGCGGACCGGCATGCGAGCACGGTGGATCACCAACTCTGTCTCTGGTCAATCCTTTCAAATACCACATTTTGGCGATGATTGATGTGATAAATGAACGAAGTTTGATCTGTATGTGGACAGCAGGAGTTCAATCAGACTGTGACAATGCAGGTTGGTGGTGGTAGTAATAAGTGAAAAAGCAAGTCCGAGTGCCAAAAGTTCAATGCCGGTTCAATGCCGGTTCAATGTTAAATCAGGAGCTGGAAGTCAATGGTTAAATCCAGGAGCAGGTTAAATCCAGTCAATGCTGAAGTTGTTGGTTAAATCCAGGAGCAGGTTAAATCCAGGAGCAGGTTTAATAAATCCAGTCAATGCTCATGTTGTTGGTTTAATCCAGGAGTCAGGTTAAATCCAGGGCTCAACTCAGTAGATAAAGGAGTGACTCAGGTTAAAGTTGAGTCTGTGGTTCAATCCAGGAGTAGCAGGAGTCAGGTTAAATCCAAAGCTCAACTCAGTAGTTAATTAAAGGAGGTCAAATCAGAAGTATAGGCCTACTCAGAGTTTGACAATTTTTCAATATGGCCACGGGCATGGGTTTTGGTTTTGGGAATGGACCCAGTGTCCCCCAGTTTGACACTGTGGGGGAACAGGAAACTCTAGGTCAGAGATGGACATTGTGGAAGGGGCGCTTTGACATCTATGTAGTCGCATCTGAGATGACAGATGCCAAGGTGATCCAGGCCCGCATGCTACTATTCGGCGGACCTGGTCTGATGGAAATATATGATACATTCACAGAGAAAGCAGTAGGTGCGAACACTGACATAAACAAGGTGACATCTGGACTCTTTGATGAGTACTTCAAGCTGAAGAAGTGCTCTTCTAAGGCCCGCCAGAACTTAAATGGGCACCAACCTGGAACCCGGAGAGGCGGTGAACAATTATATCATACGGTTGAAGGCCAAGGTCAAACACTGTGACTATGGGGATGACGAAGCCAATCAGGTCCGCGACCGGGTCATCTGGCACATCAGTGACACATCCCTAAAAGCCAAGTTGTACAGGGAGGATGACCTTACCCTGGCAACACTGATAAAGGTTATCGGAGAGTACCATGACAAGAATGCCCTTATCCTGGTGCCAAGCGTACCAGCATTGGAGACGGAAGGGTCAGCAACCATAGGTCAGGTAGGAAAGCGACCTGCCAATTGTGGTAGTATTTGGGTAGCAGGAGTGCCACAGACAGTGAAGCCTACAGGCCATTCCAACCCATCAAATTGACATTGCCCACACTGTAATATTGGCACAAAGTAACTATAGATCTATAGCCATGGACCCAATGGCAGTATCACAAGCAGACCTGCCGAGAATGGACTGGGACTCCCCAGTGCTGAGGGAGGCATGGAAGAAATTTGAAGATCATGCAGATCTATTTTTCTCTGGCCCCCTTCGTAAGACTGAGGAAAACCAGCGTGTTAGTTTCATCCTGATATGGTCCGGGGAGCGGGGCAGAGAGATATTCTGCACGTTTCACTTTGCCCCTGCAGTTGCAGCTGTGCCTGCTGCAGATGGACAAGCCCCTATTGCTGCGGTAGCAGGGGAGGACAAGACCGACCTCCAGACTGTATATAAAACGTTCCGGATGTACGTAGCGCCAAGTTCGACTATTTTTGTTTCGCGCCACAAGTTCTACACTAGGGTGCAGGGGCCGACTGAGTCAGTTGACAGTTTCCTCATGGGACTAGGACTGTGCTTTTCCAGCAGCGTTTGTGGATGAAATGCTATGTGACCGACTGGTGCTCGGCACCAACAGCGATAAGAAACGGTACCTGGATAGCAGAGATGACGTTGACTTGTTTGCAACCCTGAACATTGCTTGTGCTCTGGAGAGCTCTCAACGGCACTTGAAGTGCATGGGTGGCTCAGAGGCTGCAAGAGTCCAGGCAGTGGGAATATCCGAGAAGAAATTGGTTCCCAACAGGCAGAAGTATGGCGGCCATGGCAACGTTAGTGGTGGCAAACAAGCTCTGCAGAGAAACACAGCTGATTTGTGCCCTAAGTGCAACCAGGACTCTCATCCCAGCATGAAGAGTTGCCCTGCCAGAGGGAAGAGATGCAGTAACTGCAAGAGGTACAACCATTTTGCGGCAGTGTGCCACGCACAGGCAGTCCACACAGTGCAACCATCCCCAGATGACAGTGCTAGCTATGCAGGCGGGGATTTCTTCATAGATGTGGTCAACTCAGCGGTGTGCACCAAAGACCAGGCTTTTGTCCACATCCAATGCCATGGCGTGACCATCAAGTTTAAGGTAGACACCGGGGCACAGGTCAACGTGCTACCCAAATCCGTGTTTGACAAACTGTACGTCCAGCAGCCGCTCATGTTGAGTAAGACCACGCTTCATGGATATGGAGGGCAGTCCCTAAATACATTGGGGGTCTGTGATCTAGAATGCACACACAAGGGTGATAGGCAGTGTTTACAAATCCATGTCGACGCACAAGCACCCCCGCTCCTTGGACTAAGGACGTGTGTGGACATGAATCTGGTACAGCTTGTACTGTCCATCGATGAACAGGAAGCTGGGATACGAGAGTATGATACGAGTGGTAACAACCCTGCTATCAATGCCCTGATTTCAGAATACGCTGACATTTTTGAGGGGATAGGAGAGTTTCCTGGTGAGCATAACATCAGTTTGCAGCCAGGAGCTGAGCCAGTCATACATGCATCCCGCACGGTGGCTGTATCCATCCGTGACAAAGTCAAGGCTGAGCTGGATCGTATGGAGAGTCATGGAATAGTTACGAAGGTCACCAAACCCACAGACTGGGTTAGCTCCATGGTGGTGGTTCACAAAACAAATGGTGAATTAAGGGTATGCTTGGACCCCAAAGATCTGAACAAGGCAATAAATCAACCACACTGCCCAGTTCCAACCCTGGATGATGTCACTAGCCGACTGTCAGGATGCAAATATTTCTCTACGCTGGATGCCTGCAGCGGTTACTGGCAGATTCAGCTGGAAGATGTATCATCCACGCTGACAACGTTCAACACGCCGTTTGGTCGGTACAGATACCTACGTATGCCTTTCGGTATCAACTGTGCCCAGGACATATTCCAGAGGCGTGTGGATGAGACCTATGAGGGGCTGGCCAGAGTAAAGGGCATCAGTGACGATGTACTCATGGCCGGAACAACTCGGGAAGAACACTTGGAAACGCTTTGTGCAACATTCCAACGTGCTCGTGAGCACGGTCAAAGGTACAACCTAGATAAATGCCATTTCAATGTGTCACAAGTGAAATACTATGGCCACGTTATATCTGACAACGGTATTAAGGCTGGTCCCAAAAAGGTCGAGGCCATCACTCATATGGCAGCTCCCACCTCGAAGGCAGAACTCCAAACCATACTCGGGATGGTGAATTACCTCGCAAAGTTTGCACCTAATCTGAGCAGCATAACTGCCCCGATGCAAGACCTTCTGAGAAAGGACATAGAGTTTGTGTTGGATGCCCAGCGGTCCTGGCATTCTATGACCCCAACAAGCCACTGACACTGCAGGTAGACGCCTCTGAGAAGGCCACAGGAGTGACACTTATGCAGGATGGCCGACCGATTGAATATGCATCGCGAGCATTAGATGCATCCAAGGGTAGCTTGGCCCCGATTGAGCGTGAGATGCTAGCTATTGTGCACGGATGCTCCCGGTTCCACCAGTACGTATATGGCAGAAAAACGACAGTGGAGTCAGACCACAAGAAGGAATGTCCCGGAGCAGTTCTGGATTACTGGAACTATAGAGACAAACTCTCATTAGCTGATGGTATTATATTCAAGGGTGATCGATCGCATGGTTATTCCAAAGGCACTACGTACAGAGATGATAGAGAACTACAGCAACTTTGTGGAAGTTGAACACCTAACAGACACTACAGTAAAACTTTGCTATAACAAGCATGGATATAACGAGCACTGGTTTTATAACAAGCATAATTGTCATACATCTTATACATTTGTAATAAACGATACTTTGTGTCTCTATGATATTGGTAGAGTATCAATTAAAGAACAAAGTCAACACAGTTCGGATCAAGTGTTTACAGGTTGCGAATCAATAGGTTTATTCAAGAACCTAGACAGGCAGTATCTATGTGTGCGAACTCCCTATAGAGTTCGGAACTATTCCGAGTCTCTGATAAAAACTGCTGTAAAGCATTTCTTTTTGCTTTCAGAATGTCACACTCAGTGACCAGGGTCTGATGAACCTCCTGTAGGTCTTCCGTGTCCCGAATAAGTTCGGAACGGGCCCCTTCTGCTTCCGATATTACGGCATCTTGGGCCGCGCAAATCTGGTTGAGCTCCGTGTTTGCTTGGGCAAACTCGGAACGAACCCCCTGCAGGTCAGCTTGTTTCTGATCGAACTCCAAACGGACCATGCTAAGGGCTTGCACCAGCTTTTCGTTCTCCTCTAACAAGGTTGACAACCTTGCATCTTTTTCCTTGATTTTGGAAGACCTGTGTGTGACTGCACCTTCCAATGCAATCAGACTGCTTTTCCATTCATTTGACTGTTTCTGAATGGTCAACAACTCCATTTGAGCCATTTGCAGACGTTCCTGCACCCTGGCCTCTCTCATATCGTCGAAACGACGCTCTTCCGAAAGAGCAAACCTCCGAGGGGTCGGAGCGGCTGCTCTTGATCCACCGATGTTGAACATCGACAGGTTCATTTCCTCCAATGAACGACTCATTACTTCGGGACCTCTGGATCCCATTGGTGCGCCTGTTCCGGATGGAACATCCGCACTCCTGCTGGGGGTATCTGCCTCATTTGCGGCACATAACCCCTCCGATGACAAGGCTAGTGCCTCATCGGGAGACCTCGCTGCTCCGTCCAGAGCACGAGGTCTGTGCTACTGCACAGGCTAACCTGCGTTTCACTCAGAACTGGTCACGGCACCAGTGTAATAAACGATACTTTGTGTCTCTATGATATTGGTAGAGTATCAATTAAAGAACAAAGTCAACACAGTTCGGATCAAGTGTTTACAGGTTGCGAATCAATAGGTTTATTCAAGAACCTAGACAGGCAGTATCTATGTGTGCGAACTCCCTATAGAGTTCGGAACGGGTCAGTAGGCTAATCAGCCGCAATGATCACGGGGTCTCCTCACCAGCGTGGCTCAGAGTAACCGACGAGTCCCATCAGATGCTGGGTATATATAGGCAGCCAGCCTGCGCGCGCACACGCAGACCGGAAGCCTATAGCGACCTCTGTCCATACCCCAAGCCCGAGGCAGGTGTCGCCACCTACCGTCGGACTGAAGGGTTCGAACGGAGTTCGCAACACAGCGTCCAACAGAACTCGTCATATAACAAACCCGTATAACCCTAGCCCCTACACATTTCTATAGTAAAGACACTTTGTTATAACGACCCAAACTCATTCTATACTTGCTTATAACAAGGTAATTAGGCCAGAAATTGCTCCCAGTATGTAAGAATATAGTGACATTTAAAGATAAAAGAAACCCCTCCCATGCCCACATCACAGAAAGAAGCCATGACATAGCCAACCCCCCCCCCCCCCCCCGCCTCCCCCTGCCCACTCCCACCTAACACGTCCGTACCTGCCCCCCCCCTCCTCTCTCCCACCCCTGGGCCGGCCACATCACAAGAAGCCATGACATAGCCACCACCCCAGTCCCGCCTCCCCCTGCCCACTCCCACCTCACACGTCCGTACCTGCCCCCCCTCTCCCCCATGCCTGCGCCGGTCACATCACAGGAAGAAGCCAAGACATAGCCTGCCCACCTCACTATTTTTACTGAAATGTTTTCTCAAAATTTTGTGAATTAAATTAGACTATGTAAAGTAGTAAAGACCATCACAGAGCCCGCTCCCCTACTACCTCCCGACCTCCCCCGCCTTCACAAGTCTGTATCTACCTTTCTCAGGGGACTATGCTTACCTCTTTTACAACGAGCACTTGCTTACAACGAGATAATTACTGTGGTTGTAGGTACCTCGTTGTAACCAAGTTTTACTGTACCTCCAAATTAGTGATAGCAAAAATCAAGGCAGCGCTAGCACGCCATGGCCGCTGCCTCAGGATGATCAGTGACAATGGCCCGCAGTACTCCAGTGGTGAATTTGCAGAGTTTGCTGCGAAATGGCGTTTTGAGCACGTCACATCAAGCCCAACATATCCGGAGTCAAATGGTTTGGCTGAGCGTACGGTGCAAACTGTGAAGAACTTGCTAAAGAAAGCACAACAGGACAAAAAAGATCCATACCTGGCCCTTCTAGAGCTGAGGACCTCCCCTGTACATGGACTTGCCTCTCCAGCGCAGCTGCTCTACTCCAGGAGACTGCGGTCCATGATTCCTAACACTGAAAGACAGCTGAGACCAGTGGTTGTGAGCTCGGCAGCAGTGGAGGAGATGTTTGAGGCGAAGCATGCCTCTCAGGAACATCAGTAAAACAATGCTGCAAAGGATCTTCCACCCTTACACAGTGGGGAGCAGATACGGATGCGCACCACTGGCCACAAACCCTGTTGGGATAATGCCACCGTGATGGCGACACCCACCCCAGCATCACCCCGTTCATATGTTGTAAGGACCAAGGATGGTCACACATACCAACGCAATCGGAGGCACCTATTGAAGCAGTCGAATGAGACACCACGGGTCAGCGACCCTGCCGGTGAGATCAATGATCAGGCAGCATTGGGACCAGTGCCCGAGCCAGAACCTGTGGATAGAGGCCCTGAAGGAGCGAAGGCAGATGAACCACAGACACCAGCAGCATATGTCACTAGAGCCGGAAGGATCTCCAGGCCCAGGGACAGAATGGATTTATGGAAAAAGTTCTCAGGACTGAAAACTTTTTTACAGGGAGTACTCCCACGTCATCTGTCAGCACATGACACCAACTACTAAGAAAGCCTCGGCCTACGCAGTTATTGGTGTTCCATGTATGTGCCACTTACAGTTTGACTCATTGTACCTCCCAAACACCAAAATTCCTTGTAACGAATCTTCTTCAACACATTTTCTAATGCATGCGGCCAATACACCCATACTACTCGCACTCACAAACAACCTCAACATCACAGCATCATCCCTACACCACGACCCAATACACATACCACATCTACATACACAAGCCATCATCAGATCTATGACAAACATCAGCAAACTATCATCAGACATCACATTTGACCTGGAACCCTTCACCAGGAATATTTTAATAGAAGCCACCAACGCGGCAGACATCCTAGACCGACCAATCCAGGACACACCCGTACGGGAGAACATAGCTAGGTTCTTCGCTAGCCCTGTATGGAACTATATAGTACCTGTCACTTGCATTCTAAACGCCGTAGGATTCTTCTACTTATTATACGTATCCAAAGGAAGAGCACTATTTGCGACCATCCCGACTGTCAGTGCTCGACCCAACAACATTTCTTGGAAATTTATTAACCCCATCCCCCAGAGTGAAACCAAGGAGAATCACACTATTAATCTGGACCAATACGTTGACGCCCATAACATTTTTGCCCTGATATTTGTAGCTTTAATCATATACGCAGTTATCAAAACCATCTTCAAGTGTAAAAACAAGATAGCACGTCACTTTGGAGTGACAAACTCTGGACATAAGACCAACCCTACTATCACTCTCAAGATCTACCAAGGACACGTCAACCACACCATCCCACTACTATCCCTACCCTACGAACATGACTCTATCGTTAATGAATTTATACCAACCCTGACAGCCATATCCGCCCTGTCATGTCCCTATCCACGCATAAACATGACATGGAACGGCCCCATATCATTCAACATCGACGGAAAACAGAAGTCATACTATCTACCCAACCACATCAAACTACCCCCAGCGGCATGGTTTTCTATCATACCGGCCCTCAAAGACGACACAACCACCACTGGATTAACCCTAAAGACTATTGAAATGACTACATCCCTACATCCGACAGAAATCCAAGACAACATTGACATTGACCCTGACAGTGACAACACTACGTCACTTATCAAAAACCCAAAAGACATGACAACCACTGAACTATTGACAGCCATTGTTATGAAAAAGAGTGAGACAGGAAATGAAACATAAATTTAATATAGAAGGTGATAACTCAGAACGAACTTCCTCCATTGCCCCTCGACATAAAAAATCAAGTATTGCCAGAGATCATTGCATAAACAAAATACACTGCTCAATACCTATTGTTACATGTACTATCATACTATACTAAGTATTACACATGGCCTATGTAAACGCTTAGTACATCAACGTCAAATACCAAACTAATTTCTTACAGCTGCCTATTGTATAAATTACTTGTATTATAATCTAGGACGGAAGCGCGACATATAGAAACAGTACATCACATTACTACTACCACTGTACCACACTTGTATTATGTAAATAATTGATAAGTTAAAAATGCTTCCCAAAATGTATAACTATATAAATAGAACGAAAGCTAGACATATAGTACCAGTACGTTACCATTGAGTCTTTTTTTTTCCCACTGCATAACATGTACGTATGAAACACTGTATTACCTAGAAAAATGTGATTAAGAACGTAGCCATAGTCATAGTATAAGATAATAGATACAAAATTATAAAATACAAAAAAAATGTTTGTACAAATACTGTTGAAGGGTGACATAACTCTTCCTTTACGACTTCTCGGCCTGCACGAGGGCGTGCAGGAGTTGTATTGGGGGGTGCTGTCATGCCACAAAACCCCTTATCAATTGTATTACGTAATATTACATCATATTACGTCATAATTATGATTTATGATTATTAATATTCATACTTATTATTATTTGTAATGCGCACAATACTTTATACATGTTTTCAATCCATATGTCCATCAAAGTACACCTAGACGTCAGACATACCTATTTCTCATTCAGCCAAGCCAAGCTTTCCCCCATGCATAATTAATCCATAGATCACAAGCAGACCCTTATCCCCCTATACAAAGGTATCGGTCGGCCCTCCAGACTACGAGGCACCGACCGCTCACCTATACACAAACAAGTGAACTATATGTTGACCCCAAGGATTAACTGTCAACACATAAACAATGCTATAACCTGGACACCCTTAATCAGTATGGCACCGCCAGGCCACTTGAGCCGGCTGGAGACCACCTGCAGGTGGGCGACAAAGCCCCCACGTGTACATGTTACCTATTATGTAATCCATTACCCATAATGCACTGGACCCAGGCTCCCCTACCAGCGGTCCAGCGCACGCCACATGTTAAAGCCCTGTTAAAGCCCTGTTATGAAACCAAGCCTGTTAAAGTTATGAAACACCTAGATAGCTCAGAGGTAAACCCCTGAATTGAAACATTTATTTTTTCATAACAAAGCATAGAAGTATACCATCCATGAAAATAATTAATATTGTGCTAGTATCATTAATAGCATAGTGGGATAGCATAACATATTCTGACCTACGAAGGTCATGGGCTAAAAGTCCCGGGGCAAAAGGGTTTTTGGGGCGGGGCAAAAGGGACCCTGGAAATTTCTTGAATTTTAATTATTATCTTTTTTCATAATCTTTTAGCTATGTTATTACTCAGTTCTTTAGGTATTTCTTTGTTGTCATGCATGACCATTATCAAACATTTTTCAATTTTAATTGATTTTTATGACCATTGAATATCATGCATTTCAATCAAATGTCCCCCAAATTCAGGAAAAATTCCTCAAAACCCCAAAAATAAAAATTGGCTTATAAGAATTAATTTCATATTCAAATAAGCATGTCTCATTTTTTAGGCCAAACATGGTTATTTTTTCATGTTTTGATCATTTCTATGGGGTTTCACCATAGGAATTATGATTGTGAGGGGGGGGGTCCGTTTTGCCCCAGCTTCATGAAAAATATGTGAAAAAATGATTTTGCCAAAATAAATAACTGAAGGGTAATATTTTTTCCAATGACTTTGGAAATATGTTACACAATATTTTAGCTATAGAATATTATTTTTTTAGCCATAAAACATTAACATGTACCTCTTTTTTAATTCTCAGAAGCTTATAAACTGATTTCTGCAAAATTAGATCAAGATCTCTAGTTTCAGTTTTTTCTTTATGGAATCCGGAATACCATAGGTAGCATCGAATTAAAAAAACAAAACATGTTACTTCTATCAATCATATGAGCCAATTTGACAAAAATATGGAATTTATAGCTGAGAACTGAGTTAGGGATCGGGTCCGTTTTGCCCCGGGGTCCATTTTGCCCCGGTCTCCCCTACCCTAATTTACGATCAACAACTTTATTTACGACCAACAATAGATACGAATACAGTTAGATGTAGAAATACGACCAAGGCTTATTTTGCAACACTTTTCTTACGATTGATTGTATATCTTCGTTCTGAAACACCCTACGGGTCATCCAACATATGTGGCAATGATTAAAATTGCTGTAGATAATTTTTGAGATGCCACTTTTTACAGTTTGAAAAACGAGCAACTATTAAAGATTCTAGAAAATTGAAAGATGTTGTAGGGGCACGAATAATACGTGTACATATAGGTCCGTGGAGTCAGAGCGGGAAGTGCCTCCAACGGACACTAGGTGGCAACACCTACGCCATGTCCTTTCGGTTATCCGGTAGCGGAGCCAGGCAGGGCACTCCAGACGGCGCTACGGAGGAGTGCCACTTCGACACTGCTTGGTCCGCGCTCAGGGTATATAAGAGGCCGAGGTTGGCTACTTCAGGGAGTTCGTCCCAGGACGAGCTCTGACCCACAACTTTCGATACCTTCGTTACCTTTTCGATCGGGGCACCTACACCCCTCCCACACTCTGGCTCCTGCACCAGTCATGCTGGCTCAGGGCCTGACTGTCCGGTATTGCTAAACTTCGAACTATCGATAGAATCCTGTGTGTCTTCGAATGGTTAAAAGACCAAGTGAACCGAGTAGAAACCTTCGTGTACTTTTGAGGCTGTGATCGAATAAAAACCTGTTGCATTCACACCGAATTTGGAACCTGTGTTCGCGTTATACGTATACGAAACCCCTACATTGGTGCCGTGACCAGTTCGGGTGAAACACAGAATAGCACAGTCGGTTCGGGTGAACATGGCTGAACAGGCAAAGGGTGCAGCGTCCCTTCACCCTATTTCGAGTCCGGATCCGGAGGTGGTAGCAGCCCTTGAGAAACATTATGGGCCAAGCCGTTCGAGTTCGACACCAGAACCAAGGAGAGGCAATCCTGATTCTATTCGAAAGGATCTGGGGTCAAACCTGGGGGATTCTTTGTTCGAGACTGGCGGTTCGAAGAGGCACATTGCTCCTATGCCAACACAGGGCATGAGCATGCTGCATGCTGAACGACACCAACGGCAAGAGGTGACACGCCGTCACTTCGCCGAAGAGAAGAATCGATTCGAGGAAGCAAGGATTGCGGAGATGGACAGGATGAATGCGGAGTTTGAAGCCTTGAGTCATCGGTAAATACAGCTCCGAAACAAGAATGAAGAGTTGGACGGGGCAACAATGGAGAAGCAGAACCGCTTAGACACAACAAAGGCAGAACTGGAACATATGGAAGATCAGCAGGATGTCTTGCGGCGACGTACTGAGGTTCTTGAACGGCGTCAGGATAAGACCGTACAAGAATCGGACGAGCTCCATGATACGATCCGAGAGGCAACCAAGGCAATGATGGAAGAAAAGGATCGTCTGGTCCGGGAACTGAAAGATTTACAGTTGAAACGAGAGAAGGAGTCAACTCGAAGTGGCCATTCGGGGTTCGATCATGTCAATGGTGGCATCTACGACTCGGCGTCTGGTGGGGGTGGTGCTACTACCTCATCCGGAGGGAGACCGAAGCGGGTGACCATTGATGCAGGTGATTCGGATGAGAGGTCGTCACGGCGTGAACAACGCCCAACGTCATACGATGATGACTATTCGAATCCCCCCAGCGGGTCGAGCTCTCGCGAGAGACCAAGCCGTTTCGGTTCGAATGATAGATCTTCGAGATCTGATCCGAACGAGCATTCGAGTGGCCCCTCAAGGAGGTCAGGGAGATCTCCTACAAATGCAGGTAGACGAGTCTCTCGACGCGAATCAATGTCCCCTGGGATGAAATTGATTTACGATTCGAACCCCTGCATTGCTGAGATGGGAGTTGACTGTGTTAGCAGACAGGCTGATAATGCTGATATCGTTGATTGGAGCATTGAGCAGTCTCTTCTGTTGCACAGGGACAACCACAATGCTGCTAGACGCACTGCAAGCACTCCGGTTCCGTTCACAGGCAGGCAGCCATGGCAGGACTGGTTTGCAGACTTCATGGACGATATGAGGTATAATCGGTGGTCAGAGCAGGAATCGTTGGACGAGCTTCTTCGGGCATTGCGAAATGGCCCCGGCAAGCTAGCTGTTTCGAGATGGAGAACGATGCATGGTGCCGGATCGTTTACCCAATTGGTGGAATGCGCCAGTTATCTGATCGGTAATGTGGGTAATGAGGATCCGCTTCGGTTGTTTCGAAAAAGGACTCAGAAACCAAATGAGTCTCATCGTGTGTTTGGTCTAGAATTGCAAGCTCTCTTACAAAGGGCGAGACCACGATGGCAGTTGGATGACCCACAGTTCCTAGATGATTTGTTCTCGCAATTCATTGAGGGATTAAGGGATTTTGATGAACGGACCGCAGCATGTGATAGTTGGAAAGCTGGAACTTCTCTTACCGATTTGTTCATGGCCATAGAAGACTATGACAGAAAACGGCATCTGCTATATTCGAGAGTTTTTTCGAGAACTTCCAGTATGGTACAAGACCCACCAGCCTCTGAGACAGAGGAAGGTGATTCTGGAAGGGAGGAGGAGATTGGCGCAGTTGCTCAAAAGAACAGCGGCAAATCTTATTCCAATTCGAATTCGAAGCGCTATCCGAAGGCTAACAGGAAAACACCACCTGTGACCCCAGGAGCTACCAGCGCACCTTCGACTACATCCTCAACTCCCAGTTTTATGGAAGAACTCTTGTTAAGGTTGACTGACTTGATGTCTGGAAACCAGCAATCAGCAGGGAGGAATTCGAAGCCAAGAGTGGACAAGACCACTAGAAAGTGTTACAGGTGTCAGGCCCTGGGACACTTTGCAGCAGAATGCCCAGCCGAGAAGCCGGTACCAAAGCCTGAGGAGAAGAAAACGGAAAACTAGAGGGGGTGTCTCGGGATGGCAATGTAGTGACCCCTAAGGTGAATGAAAGCCAGCTTATCACCAGCGGTGCAAGCGAGGAAGTCCGAGGTGCAGTAGAGATTGGAAGCTTAGGGGAGGGGCCTGATCAGTCCCTTCTAAGTATGTCCAATGAACCCAGAGAAGTAGACATCCGAGAAGGAAGTACTGGGGAAGCAGCGAATTGGATACAGGAGCTGGAAGAAGTCAGCAGTGCCCGATTGTCCCCGGATCATCCCTGTTTGAAACACTTGAAACGACGGGGGGTAGATCTTGGTGTCACTAAGGATTTCGAACGCTTCACCGTCAAACCATCACCACTGGATGGGAAGAGGTGGTATTTGACTGTAGCAGTGAAGGGAAGGTCTGCGGAATTTCTAGTGGATACTGGGGCTAATCACTCCATGATCTCTAAGAGATTCCATGACCTTGTAGCCGATGAACCAGATAACTTCACAACGAGGGTATCGGATTAGATTTCGCTGCGTTGTACGGGGCAATGTTGGAACCTTGTAGGGGGATGTTGAAGATAGAACATCCATACAAGGTGGCCGTGCAATGCGTGTTGAGGAAGGTATCTTCTGTAGCCTCGGTTGTACAGACGGTTAAGATACCCCCAGGACAGACATGTGATGTGCTGTTTTCGAGTGACAGTATCTTCCGAGATCAGATGGCTGTGGTTGAACCCGATGTGGTGAGACTTGCATACATTGGACTCGAGAGTGCAGATACTTTCGTAGGCAGTGGCAGCCAGAATTTGATTCCTATTTCGAATCCTGGTGGTGAAGTCCGTTATCTGATGAAAGGTACTCCCCTGGGGCAGGTGATCGTTGCACAGGCAAGCACCAGTATACTCTCAGAAGATACCAAACTGAACCTTGAAGGGATGTTCGATTTGCGTCCGGAACTCCAGAAGTTGGTGGACAATTCGAGCCTGGTGACGGGGGAACAGAAAGATCAGTTGAGACGGGTATTGGTGGAATATGATGCAGCCTTCGGGGAGCCCACTGGTTTGGGGTGAACTGATATGGTGCTACATTCCATTCATACAGAGGAAGCTGTACCTTTCAAAATCCCTTACAGACGCCTACCTTTGAAGAAAAAATTGATGGCCGAGAAGGAAATCGCTGATCAGCTGAGGTTAGGGGTGATTGTTCCCAGCACTAGCCCCTGGTCCAGTCCTGTTCAGATGGTGACTAAGAAAGACGGCACAATTCGCTTCTGTATCAATTATCGAAAATTGAATGGTTGTACAAAGAAAAACTCCTATCCTCTTCCCCGTATAGACGAGACTATTGATTCCCTGGGCGGAAACCAATGGTTCTGTACGCTGGATTTGCAATCCGGATACTGGCAGGTTGGAATGAAGGAGGAGGATCAGGAAAAGACAGCCTTTTCGAGCCATGTCGGTCTTTTCCAGTACAATGTGATGCCGTTCGGATTGTGTAACGCCCCTGCAACATTCTAAGCCATGATGGAATCTCTGTTGAGTGATCTGTTGTGGAAGGAGTGTTTGGTGTACCTGGACGACGTGATTGTCTTTGTGAAGACCTTCGAATCGTGCCTGGCTACTCTAGTCAAAATTTTCGAGAGGTTGATAACCAATGGTTTGAAATTGAAACCAAAGAAGTGTCACCTATTTAGGACTTCAATTAACTATCTCGGTCGGATAATATCCACTGAGGGAGTTAAGGCAGATCCTGAGAAACTAGATGTTGTGTCGGAATGGGAAAAGCCGGAAGGACCTAAAGACATACGGTCCTTTCTCGGCTTCTGTAGTTACTACAGGGACTTCCTACCAGGGTATGCCAGAATAGCTCAGCCTATGCAGGCTCTAGCTCACTGGACTCCGGGTAGAAGGAAGGAGCCTTTCCCATGGGGTCCGGAACAAGATCTAGCATTCGAAGCCGTGAAGAACCTATTTCGAACCACCCCAGTTTTGAAATATCCAACAGCTGATGGACATTTCATACTGGACACAGACGCCAGTAACGACAGTATAGGTGCTGCTCTGTCCCAGATGCAAGAGGGGATAGAAGTGCCACTGGCTTTCGCTAGTAATACCCTCAATAAGGCCCAGAGGAATTACTGTACCACTAAGCGCGAATTGTTGGCGGTAGTGGTATATACGAAGAAGTTAAAGCACTTCCTTTGGGGAGGTGACTTTACTTTACGGACAGATCACTCCTCCTTAAGGTGGCTGCTGAACTTTAAGGAAGCAGAAGGAATGATCGGTCGATGGCTGACCCATTTGTCCGAGTTCGGGTTGGAAAATAGCCAAATCCAACATAGAGCAGGGAGCAAGCATATCAATGCTGACGCCCTTTCGAGAAGACCCATACGGAAATGTTCTAGAATGGATTGTAATGATTGTGGAGCCCATAACGCTGTAATAGCTGGAGTTCGAATGCCGTATGATGTAGGACATTCTAAAGCAATGGAATGGTCCACGGAAACTATCAGGCAATTCCAGAAGGGTGATGCTGTCATGTCAAGACTAATAGAACAGGTCTCCAGTGGTGCCCAACCACAAAGACCAACCATTTTGATTGAGAACCGGGAAATGAGACAGCTACTTGCTCAATGGTCTGAGCTAACTGTTGTTGACGGTATCTTATGTAGGTGGAAGATAACACCGTACAAGACCAAACTTCGGCAAATCGTGATACCCACAGCTATGCGACGGGATATCATGTATTTCGTACACGGGCACCAGACCAGTGGACATTTTGGAAAGAAGCGCTCCCTTGCACGACTCTCCAGACGGTATTACTGGCCTGGCATGAGTAAAGATCTGCTTAGGTGGATCTCTACTTGTCCAGATTGTTGTCTGAATAAACCAGGTGAAGGCCTAGGGAAATTGCCACTAACTCAAGAGCTTTGGGGAGTTAGATTTGCACGCATAGCGGTTGATATCATTAGTGGCCTTAAAACCACTCCTGATGGAAACACTTGCATGATGGTGATCTCTGACTACTATTCAAAGTACACTAGAGTGTTCCCTCTGAAGGATCATAAGGCCCATACATGTGCTCGTGCATTTGTAAAAGGCTTGGTGCTTCATCTAGGCGTGCCCTTGATGTTGCATAGTGATCAAGGCAGAGAATTCGAATCCGAGTTATGGGCAGCAATGTGCCATAACCTTGCTATATGCAAAACAAGAACGAATCCGTACAGGCCTCAGTCGGATGGTCAAGTAGAAAGGTTCAACAGAACCTTGATACAAGTCCTGAAGCCTCTGGTCAACAGTCAGATGGATGATTGGGACGAGCAATGCGAGTTTGTGGTACATGCTTATAATAGTACGTGCATGCTTCCACCGGTTGTTCCCCCAATCTGTTAGTATTCGGAGAGGACTTGATTATGCCTGCTGACTTGGTGTTTGGCATAGCTGGGATAAACGCTGAAATACCCTGTCAGGTGATGTTCGTGGAGGCATTGAGGGATCAATTCAAGTCCGCATACGAGATGGTTCGATGTGAGCTAAGCAAATCTGCTTCATGGCAAAAAGTGGGCTATGACGTGGGTTTGAAACTTAGGTCCTTTCGAGTAGGGGATGAAGTAGTTAGGCTACACGACCCCCTACAGCAGCTGAAGCTGTCACCCAACTGGGATGGTCCATTTACTGTGGTTCGGATTGTTTCAGAATCTAGAGTGGTGATCAAATCCTTGTTGGGACGCTTGTATAAATCCAATGTAGCTCGTCTACGTCGGTGGCAGGGTGATGCTTCAGCGCATTTGAAGTCAGGGGAGCATTCGAAGTCAGGTGACACTGAGCGGAGAGCGACCACCCCGGAACGACGTGGTCCTGGTAGACCTAGGAAACCAGTTATACCCTCAGATGAGAAAAAACCTATGCCCCCTGGTATTGGTAAATTAAAGAGGGGCCGGGGTAGGCCTAAAAAAAAATTACCAATTCGAGCTTCTAGCAAGAAGGATAAAAAATGCCTAAAAAAAGTCTCGGCAAATGAAGGTCTGAAGGGGAGGAGGGCTGTCCAATTGACTACTGGACATCCTGTCGAATCTTCCCGGACGACCAGGTCTAAAGAACCCAAGGTAGGGTTAAGGCGCAGTCCACGGCATGGCCAAGGGACTGCTGTGACCTAATTTGTATACACAACAAGAAGCTTCGATCCCATGATGGTAGTACAGACCTAATTGCTGTCGAGTGAGCAGAACTAGGGCGGGTGCTGATTGTGAATGTCCCCGAGGGTGGCAGACGGATCTATCCGGCGGGTATTCTTATGTTACCCGTAATGACATTTGCCTACACTCCTGAAGAATTCATGATTAGTGGTACCCATGGTTCTGTGGAACTGACTCAATAAGGATTACACTCTGGTGAGCTACCCATTCGACCAGTGGCGGGAAACGCGAGCGTCTCCCGCCGCGTTATCCGTTAGAAAAGGGCTATCCGGTGAGGCGTGAACGCTGATTGGTTGACCTTTGCTCCCGCGGCGGGCGTGGCGACACGAGAGAAGAAGGGCGGCCGCCATATTGGATCAGCGCCAAGAAGACGCTGCAGGGCAAAGGAGGAGGAAGAGGGGTCATGTTACCGACCAAAAGTCTCCAAAACCACATCATAACACGCACCAACCTGGTTAGTTCCCGCTCATAGTGTCATTTGGACACGCGGAGCTTCGTACTCCGCAATATCTTCGATTTAAACTTCGTTTTCGTGGAAAACATTCGACTTCGATGGAGGAGCAGTACACCCCCGGTGAGGGCCTCCAGTCCGACGAGTTGGACCTGTTCGGGATGGATGATGGCCAATTCGATAATGCTCCGGAATCGGATTATGAATCCGCCTCCGAATCCACCGGGAGTGCAATTACCGTCCGTGTGGCGGGGATCGGCTCCTATTCGACGGCTGAGCAGGATGCCGTGGCCATGCCACCTCCAGCGACAGTCAACATGGGGCCGTTGCCGTGGCGCAATACCCCAAAACGTGTAGCTTCGAAGGACATTGACAATTCCACATCCACGCGGCTCAACGCAGCAGGTGATTCGGAGGAAGACAACATGCCGGAGCTAGAGGAGATGAGTCAGAAATTGCCCATTCAAGCAGTGTCTGACGAGGAGATGGAAGACTTCGTACGAATATCGCTGGCCCAGCAACAACTTATGGAAGTGCTGGAATGCGATCCGCCATTCGATACCTCGCTGCAACTTCATCCCACACTGATGGCGATGATGTTGGATAGGCTGGGGAGTGAGGGCTTTTATCGCTACGACCCTACCTGGTTAGACAGTTACGGAGGAGCGATTCGAGGAGCTTTCAAGAATGGAATCTTCAGTGACATTTTGTAAGAATGTGGTACGAACTTTCGAAATCTCCAACGAGCTAAACGAATGGAGGAATCGGTGCCCTCGAGTGATGGGAGCACCACGAGTACGAAGGGGAAGAAAAAGAAACTTACCAAAACCAGAGGTAGTCGTAAAACTTCCCATTCGAGTACCCCTCCAGCTACTCCGTCCATGTCCGAAGTATCCGAACCCGCCCCAGCTCAGTCCGAGTGCTCTTCGAGTACTCCCCATTCAACGTCATTCGAAGAACCAACTACTACAACTGGGACTACTGAGTCTCAATCCGAACCTCTTCCGCAAGCTCCGGGACCTTCACCAGTCCCATTCGAAAAGGCTCCAGCTATCGTAGAGTTGACTGTTATGGAAATCAACTCGGATACCTCAGAATCGGCTGAGCAGGAAGCTCGGTTTGCTCAGGTGGTAAGAGAGTCCGATGAACTCCGGGCAGCCAATGAACAGTTACGGCTAACCCTGGAAGCTATGCAAGCTGCCCCCAGAGCTCCACTCACCCGAGCCCAGTCTAGGAAGAACCCCAACCCACAGCAGAAGGGACGGTCCGTGTCCGACGCTTCGGATGTGGAGGAGGTGCCATTTGAACTTCCTAAAAGCCAGAGGCGTAAGGTAAAGAAGGGTGAGGCACGACAGCCCTGTGTCCCTCATCCTCTGCCTCCACAAACCACTGCGATAAACATGTCTCCAACTGTGAGGTTGGTAGATGTGGTATCCAGTACGGCTTCCACTCCTTCGACGCCTCCTAGGGCACCAGCCAAGACGCTTTCGACTCCTCCAACAACCCCGACCAAGACTCCGGTGCAGGTTGCCATACCTGTATCCCCATCCACGTCCTCAGAATCAGGACATTCGAACACGTCACCCGTGGTCTCTTCGCCCCCTCCGGCTGCTGGGGCAAACGCCTCAGTAGATGTCCCCAACTCTCGGGCAGAAGAAACGATCTGGCGCAATGCTACCGGGGGTTTCAAAAAGTTTAGGCCCGAATGTATGGAGCATTGCAAACGGTCCAGGGACATGTACTCCTGTCCTAAGGCAACAGACTGTGAGGGTCTGTCCGATGACGAGGAATGGATCAGGTCCAACACCACCTCACCCAGCACCTTCGCATGGACGGAAAACTGGTTCAATCGACTACAGGATCGAAAACAGTTCCCCGAGTCCTACTACAACCATGAGGGACGCCCCAAAATTCGATGGGCTATGGCCCGGTACAAGGCAGGGGCAAGGGAGGATTGTCCTTTCGATTCCTGTCGCACATATTTCAAACTATTCCACTCGTCTTCGATTTATGCGGCACCTGGTCGAATGCCACATGCACCCCGGGCGATGTACTTCTGCGCTGACACTGGCAAGGCAAACAAAAAGTGTTCGGGACTGTGGACCCTCCGAAGAGGCAGGATGATCGAGCACCTGATACAATGTCATGGCCAAGCCATGACGTTGGCCAGGAAGAACGTGGGGGACCTCCATGCAACACTGGTGGCGGGCCTAGACAAAGTGAAGTTCGACAACATCACGATTGAGACCCTCCAGTTCGGAAAGGTCCAGGTGACGAGGAATTCGAAGCAGTCAGCTGTCTTCCAGTGTACAGATCGGCGGGGTCGACTAGACCTGAACAGCGTCCTGTATAAGGAGTTGTACGACTGGAGAGCAGCCAACCCCCTTACGGGGAAACGAAGTGAAACCAACAGGAGTCCGGCCAGTTCCGAACCTGACTGTAAAAAGGTCAAATCGGAAGCTCCGGCTCCAAGAGCTCCAACTGCAGCACGAGGGCGAGCGACAACGATTGAACACCGGTCCCCACTGCAGGACTTGCGTCCTGACTATGGTCCAGACTTCTCGGCCCAGAAAGGTCGTTCCCAACTACAAACCCTTCGTCCTCTGACTCCTGGTAACCTGGCTAGCAGGACTGAGTACCCTTCGATGGACTCTCCTGGTCCGGAAGTACAGACTGAGAGGGATCCGTACAGAAACCTCCCCACGGGTATCCCTGTAGAGGATGCCCCTCGCCAACCAGACTCCCGGAACGTGGAGATGGGGGATTCGGATCACTTTGTGCTGCCTGGGAAAAAGGACTTGGTGGTCACTGCCACCATCCACACTCCCCAGGTAGTAGAAGAGGCGAAACCGAAGGCTGACAGCTCTACAAAGTCGGTTGGGCGTAAAACCCCTGCCACTGGTTCGAATTCATCATCCGTGAAAACTGAGCCTGTGGTGGACCTGGTTCCAGTGACCACTTCGAACCCGGTTACCACCACACCAACGACAACTACTAGAGGAGTGAAAACAGCAACTGTCGCTGACGCAGTGCTCACCACTACTACCACCACAGCCACTTTGCCTTTCAGGCCCAACGTACGAGAAGAACCGGCAGTCGGCCCGGATAGGTGGTATGACCTCATGATAAGTGATGAGAACATTCGTCCGAGTGTGCGGTTTCCAAAGGACTACTTCTAGCCTGTGAAGGCTCCTGATGCAGTGTTGCATAAGGAGCTGTATGAACGATGGCTGCATGAGCACCAAGTTGGCATGCAGCAGTATGCCGCCTGTGTGGCAAGGGCATCCGCCTACTATGCCATCACCATGCAGGGCAAGGAGGTCGAGAGACTGAGGCAGATCTTTGAACAACAACGAATTGACGAGCAGGCAGAGCCTGATAAGGTGATCGAACTCACCAAGCAGCTAGAACATTCGAAGAGGGAACTCACAACGGCCCGTGCCTTCCAAAAGGCTGCGGAGGACACACTGGACGATCAGGCCAAAACTATGAAGGCGCTGAACGTTAAGTTCATCCGAGTATTCGGAATCGGACTCACCCAATGGAGTGGGTCCCTCGA
The DNA here is from genome assembly GCA_947462335.1 of Harmothoe impar. NCBI lineage: Eukaryota > Metazoa > Annelida > Polychaeta > Phyllodocida > Polynoidae > Harmothoe > Harmothoe impar. Next base: position 37,519,032 of record OX381705.1, on the reverse strand, counting down.
AGAGCTCCAAGGCTTGGTGAAAGACTTGTAAGATAATTCGAGTGTTCGTTTGTTCAGTTGTGTTTTTGATGACTTGTGCATATGATGTTTCGATGATATCTTAATAATTGTGTTCGTAATTACAGAACGTCCATGATTGAAATCATGATTCGAAGGGAAAAAAAACATAAACCAGGTGTGAAATGCATAATTGTCAAGAAATGTCTTCGTTGTCTAAAAAAAAAAATATATGAAAAAGGTGTTCATACTTTAAAGAGTGTGGCTTATACTGTATACTATGATTCGAACCAAAACTGTACATAGTGTTCGATACCTACCTGGTATTCGGATTTCGAGAGTATATCTATTTTATTGGATTATAGTCATGTATCGATTACCTCAGGTGGAGGCCAATATTACTACATTCCTTGGTTATAAGAGTTAATGTCACACTTATGTTGGTTCCATGTACATTTTTATAATTCCAATAGTTCACGTAATTACCTCTCCAGGGACGGTTCGCCCACATAAATATTTTCGAGCCATTACTTCTGTGTCATTCCGTCCTAGAAAAATCACATATTGTGCATTCCTTACCTACCTTAATATAATTAATGTAGTAATCAATATTGTATCTCAACAAAAAAAACATACAGATCTGTGATCACTGTAGTTAGAAGTAGTATAGAACATATATATTCACATATATATTCATATCTTTATTAAAGATGGATACTCACGTATCTATCTTGTCGTTATGGTGTTGGATCTGTAAGATCCCTGTTATGTTATGTTATGTTATGTAACGGGGAGATGGATGTATGGGGGTCGCTGATTCCGAGGAGAAGAGAGTCAACAACACAGGTACTTTGCAGTTGTAAGAAACCGGTTTTCTATTCAGGTGACTTAGGTTCTAGTGACAACAGAGAGGCGCATGGAGCATCGGGGCATGAGGCCTTACTGGTAACACCTAACAATAATAGCTGAAGGTATACAACGGAGGGACTGATATAAGATATCAGCCCTCAACTACCGGGGTATAGTGATACCCGGAACTCCTAACTAGAGGGAGTTATGAACGGGTCTGGATATAGGGTCTTCGAGACCGAACACATAAGGGTATGAGGATATAATAGTGAGCTCTCAATAACCCTGAGAACTATTAACATTAAGACATAAGTATTGGCTATCTCTGGATATAAGGATATCCGCAATAGCTGTGCTATTAGCTAAACTAATACAGGTATGACATACATAGAGGTATAGAGATACCAGCTATCAACATGAGTATTACAGTCTAGTATAGAGATACTAAAGCTGTAGAGCACCCCAAGACACGTCTGTCTTCTAGCTTAGAGTATGGGATACTGAAGCTTGCGGGGCGTCGCGCTGCCCTATATAGGCAGCGCGCCGCCCCGCAGCTCCGCCCCGCGAGGGCGACGGCCCCGCGAGGGCGACGGTGGCGCCGCCCCGCGGCCCCGCGAAGAAGCTCCGCCCCGCGAGGGCGATGGTGGCGCCGCCCCGTGGCCCCGCGAAGAAGCGCCGCCCCGCGAGCGCTGCGGCTCGCTGCCGCCACAATATGTAAGTGTTGTTTGGTGTGACAGGTCAGTCTAAATCTAAAAATTGTACTTTCTACATGTATGTGTAAAACGTAATTCGTACCTTCGAATGTACCCCAGTATTGTCATCATGTACACTGATATTATTCTCCTATATTCGAGTATATTATATTATATCAGATGTATTTCGACCCTTGGTATAATCTGGTGGGGGTGATGTAGGGGCACGAATAATACGTGTACATATAGGTCCGTGGAGTCAGAGCGGGAAGTGCCTCCAACGGACACTAGGTGGCAACACCTACGCCATGTCCTTTCGGTTATCCGGTAGCGGAGCCAGGCAGGGCACTCCAGACGGCGCTACGGAGGAGTGCCACGTTGACACTGCTTGGTCCGCGCTCAGGGTATATAAGAGGCCGAGGTTGGCTACCTCAGGGAGTTCGTCCCAGGACGAGCTCTGACCTACACCTTTCGTACCTTCGCTTTGATAGGGGCACCTACACCCCTCCCACACTATGGCTCCTGCACCAGCCATGCTGGCTCAGGGCCTGACTGTCCGGTATTGCTAAACTCCGAACTATCGATAGAATCCTGTGTGTCTTCGAATGGTTAAAAGACCAAGTGAACCGAGTAGAAACCTTCGTGTACTTTTGAGGCTGTGATCGAATAAAAACCTGTTGCATTCAAACCGAATTTGGAACCTGTGTTCGCGTTATACGTATACGAAACACCTACAATATAATTCCAAAAATGGCCCACCAGAATATGACCACCTCGTTTTGATAACTTGGATTACAGGCTTTTACAGCAATTTCTTGGGGGGGGGGGGCAAAAAGAAGCTGGGTCCCAAAATTCCCCATGGGGTGGGGTGGGTGTATGGGGAGGCGGGGGCAAGCCCCTGGAAAATTCTGAAAATCTATAGAGGACAAATGGTCCCTTCTAGTGGACGGGGAACAGTGGCAGATTTAGGGGCACATAAAAAGAGGGGGGCACATAAAAAGAGGGGCACATCAAAAGAGGGGGGGGGGGAGGAGAGAAGAAAAGGGGAAGAAATAGGAGGGGGAAAGAAAACTCTGAACCTTTCTGGTAGCATAAGCTGGCCCTTTCAATGCAGAAACACCTTTCTTACGATTGATCGTATATCTTCGTTCTGAAACACCCTACGGGTCATCCAACATATGTGGCAATGATTAAAATTGCTGTAAATAATTTTTGAGATCCCACCAGAATATGACCACCTTGAGATCCCACCAGAATATGACCACCTCGTTTTGATAACTTGGATTACAGGCTTTTACAGCAATTTCTTGGGGGGGGGGCAAAAAGAAGCTTCTTGCAGGGGGAGCTGGGTCCCAAAATTCCCTATGGGTACCTACGGGTGTATGGGGAGGGGGGGGGGAAAGCCCCTGGAAAATTCTGAAAATCTATAGAGGCCAAATGGTCCATTCTAGTGCACTCTATTGATGTTTCCTACTGTGGTTCATACCCGGGGTGGACGGGGAACAGTGGCAGATTTAGGGGGGAGGGGCACATAAAAAAAGGGGGGGAGGAGAGAAGAAAAGGGGAAGAAATAGGAGGGGGAAAGAAAACTCTGAACCTTTCTGGTAGCATAAGCTGGCCCTTTCAATGCAGAAACCTGGGCTTTTCTCCCCCCCATCCCCCAAAAAAAAGAAAACAAAAAAAAAGAAAAAAAAAAAGAAGAAAAACCTATCCCATATATTCCTGCCAAACATGGGGGTACCTCGTCTATTGGTATCCGGAACACAGACCCTCCTGACTGTAGGCCCCTATCCCACAGGCCCACGGAACACAGGCCCCCAGCCCACAGGCCCTCCGGATCTGGGGCCCCCTGCCTTTAGGCCACCCTGACTACAGGCCCCCGGTCTGTAGGCACAATTTAAATCTCACGTCCATTTCATACGTCCAGACCCCATTATCTCATTCAAATTCATCACGTCCAAAACTATCTCTTACAAATCCCTCACGTCCAACCCCTCTCTCACATCCAACCCCTCCCTCACATCCAACCCCCCTCCCTCACGTCAAACCCCCTGCCTCACGTCCAACACCCCTCCCTCACGTCCAACACCTCTCCCTCACGTCCAACACCCTTCCCTCACGTCCAAACCCTTATCTCACGTCCAACCCCCTTACCTCACGTCCAACACCCCTCCCTTACGTCCAACAACCTTCCCTCACGTCCAACACCCTTCCCTCACGTCCAACACCCTTCCCTCACGTCCAACACCCTTCCCTCACGTCCAACACCCCTCCCTCACGTCCAACACCCTTCCCTCACGTCCAACACCTTTCCCTCACGTCCAACACCCCTCCCTCACGTCCAACACCCCTCCCTCACGTCCAACACCATCTCCTCACGTCCACTACCTGATCCTCACGTCCACTACCTGATCCTCACGTCCACCACCATCTCCTCACGTCCACTACATGATCCTCACGTGAGGAGGGGGTTGGATGTGAGGAGGGGGTTGGACGTGAGGGAAGGGTTGGATGTGAGGGAGGGGGTTGGACGTGAGGAGGGGGTTGGATGTGAGGACGGGGGTTGGATGTGAGGAGGGGGTTGAAAGTGAGGAGGGGGTTGGATGTGAGGGGGGGTTGGACGTGAGGGAAGGGTTGGATGTGAGGAGGGGGTTGGACGTGAGGAGGGGGTTGGATGTGAGGACGGGGGTTGGATGTGAGGAGGGGGTTGGACGTGAGGAGGGGGTTGGACGTGAGGAGGGGGTTGGATGTGAGGAGGGGGTTGGATGTGAGGAGGGGGTTGGATGTGAGGAGGGGGTTGGACGTGAGGGAAGGGTTGGACGTGAGGAGGGGGTTGGATGTGAGGGCGGGGGTTGGACGTGAGAAGTGGTAGTGGACGTGAGGAAGTGGTAGTGGACGTGAGAAGTGGTAGTGGATGTGAGAAGTGGTAGTGGACGTGAGGAGGAGGGCAGAATAATTTGTTAGAGACAGTGAAATGGACGTATGACAGGGGTTGGACGTATGACAGAGTTGTGGACGTATGATAGGGGTTGGATGTATGGCAGGTTGTGGCCTAGGCTATGGACAGGGGGCCTATGGCCAGGGTGCCAAAAGACCGGGGGCCTAAGATCCGGAGGGCCTGAAGGCAGGGGGCCGGTAATCAGGGTGCCTAAAGGCAGGGTGCCTAAAATTCAAGTCCCTAAAGTCCGTGTACCCTTTCTGGTAGGGCTCTTACTAGTAGTAGGGAGTTGCATAAAATTTCAATTTTGAGTAAAAAAGAAAAAATCTTGTATAGCCATATCGAGCATTGTGACAGCTTTTCAGATCTGTTTGATTCATCTTCCTATCACTCATAGGTCCGGAGAAATCATGATGGACGTATCAAATCTTGGGGGCTATACAGGCAGTGCTTAAGCTGAATGCATTTCTGTGATGTAAAACAGACCAATATCAAGGCTGCCATTTCTTCATATTTTTGAATGAAATCTTTTACACATAATGGGCTCCACAAGTTCACCCTGTCCTGTAAGCACCACATGACCTCTGACCTACTTATGATTGACCTTTGACCTATCAAGTAAGGTTAATCCTAATTAAACATACATGTTTACCCATATGATTTGGAGCTTCATAAGGGATAATTTCAACACTGCTTTTACCTGTTCATGAAGCCAGTTTATTAACATTGATGTATTTACCCCTGACCTATATCCATAAAACCCCTACTAGAAATGATGGTTTTTATTATTTTGTTTACATCATTTATGAACTTGCTTCAAACACTTGTGCATCACTAATAGATGATTTTTTCATATCACATCTAGGCCTTACATAAGATGGAATATTTATCAGTGACCCTTGACCTAGTTTTTATATAACCCATCTTGATTTCGATAGTGCACTGCTCCAAGTGCCTATGCAATTCCACAAAACAGGTCAGGGAGGGGTTGGGCCTGGCCAGATATAGCTGGATTTCACATATGTGATCAATAACACAATAACCAACATCCCATTGGGTACAATCTTCAACAATCTATAATTATTCACCATTATTTCAAGTGATACATGTGAAAAAAAACTTTCAGTGTACACTGGTCCAAGAATACTTAACTTTCTCCCAGAATAACTGTATTCATAGTGACCGCCATTCTCTTGTGGTTAAAATGAGGTGCTGGCCATTTTTGTAAGTGAAAAATTGAGGTCAACAGAGTGCTTAGAGTGGAGGGTCCCTGTAAGGCCACTTCTAGAAAGACCTAAGATTGGGTCACAGAAACACGCGGACGCGAACTCCCTACTCTTAGGGCTACCGGGGCACGAGTGTTGGCCTCTAGGCCCCCTAATCTTTAAATAGGATCTTAAGAAATGGCCATTATGGCATGTCACATGTCGCGGCCGGTTGAGGTTGTCAATATCGCATGTCGATTTTAAGAAATGGCCATGTCGCCGTGTCGATTTTAGGGGTCCACCCGCATATAAGGGAGTGTTCATTTATTATTTACAGGGGGGGTGGTGGGTTTGGGGGGGGGGGGCGTAAAAATTTCCGACCCCTCCTGAGGGGGGGGCGTAAAAAATTCTGACCCCTCTTGAGGGGGGGGGCGTAAAAATGTAAGCCCCTTTTTAGCAAAAAAGCCCGCGCATTACTATAGTTCAAAGGGGGGGGGGGGCGAAAAATTGTCGGCGCCTTCGGCGAGGGGGGGCGCGAAACGTTCCACGCACTCTCGAGGGGGGGCGTAAAAATTTTTTGCCCCTCCGCGCGAAATCTCACCACCCCCCCCCCTGCAGAGATGCCAACCGTCCCGAATTGTCCGGGACAGTCCCGGAAATCGACCCTCTGTCCCGTGTCCCGCCCGCAAGGGTGTGTGTCCCGGAAAATTCAGATCAAGAGCTACAAAATGATATCTTATATGTTCAGATACTCCCACTGGTTACAAAGTTATTAAAAGTCAAAAAGAAATCACCAAAATGCAGCATTTTACTTCTGAAATTTCAAAATTTTCTTGGAGGGTAGGGTCACTAGGGATGCACATTTTTGTGGTAAAATCTACAAAAGTAGGAGGAATATCAATATGCCTAAAAGATCTGAAAATGTCTCAGAATGCACCATTTCACATGTAGAATTTCAAAATTTTCTTGGGGGGGCATGCCCCCAAACCCCCCTAGTTTGGTCGCTGCGCTTCGCTTGCGAAGTTGCTGCGCTGCGCTTGCAAAATTTGGGTGGCCAAAATTGTTGTCCCTGAAGCCCAAACTCTAATGTTGGCATCTCTGCCCCTGTAATTAATAAATGAACACTCCCTAATATTGAACGGTCCCTAAACCAAGTATTGACATGGCTCGATAGTCCACGTGCGTTTGTTTACGTTGTGGGCTCGGCGTCACTGCTGCATGGCAACGGGGAACTCTCTAACGAAAAGGTCAGATTAGATGGTGTTGTTTCCGGTCTGCAGTCGCTAAAGTTATGAGTTAAAAACAAGGAAAGGTCTTTTAATCCGTGTCAGTATTATTAGTGTTGGATAATCAGTATGACACCGAAAAGCCACAGAGTCAGTATTACCAGGAGTCAAGTGCTGTGAGGTGTTTGACAACAATGGTGGCCTCAGACATGTCTACAACAACAATGAAGCCGCCAAAAGGTAAGCCAGCAGTCACAGACTCACACTCACAGTCACTGTTAAAAAATGTCATCGCCAGAGCAAATGGCAGCTACACTACAGTTTCTAAGGCTTATATAGGCCTAGTTCTGTAGCATATAGATTTATTAAACCTCAACCTAGCCTAGTATATATGCGTTTTACGTCTTGCATTTGGCTCTTAACATCACCGAACGTTTCTTCCAAGACGTAAGGGAGTGATCACTTTTAAACAACGGGGGGGGGGGGGGGGGGGTAGAATAAGTAGCAGTTTTTATTTTTTACCAAATACAGCTGTCCCATTGATTTAAACCAAGGAGTGCCGTATTTAACACCCCCCGTTAAATAACCCATGGCCGTATTTAACGGCCTGTGACGTCATCAAAAACGGCCGTTTGTTTACACTTGAACGGTGTAGGAGAAAGCTATTTCAGCTAAATTAGGCCCTCCCCCCCTATAATAATATAATTTGAATCGAAAAACATAAAAAATAAACACAAAGGCACACTCATTTCAGTCTGTTGACTGGGTTATTTCACTTGTCGAAGGTGGGGCCGCATTTCACTCGGCCTGCGGCCTCGTGAAATACGGCCCACCTTCAACTCGTGAAATAACCCAGGCAACAGACCAAAACTCGTGAACCTTTGTCTATTTATTTTTTATGAAATACGGCAGTGCTATTGATTTAACCAAAGATCGCCGTATTGCACACCCCCTGTGAAATAACCCATGGCCGTATTTCACGGCCCTGTGACGTCATCAAAATGGCGGTTTGTTTACATTTGAACGACGTAGAAAAAAGCTATTTCAGCCCTATTTAGGCCCTTCCCCCTGTAATAATTTAATTTGAATCGAAAAAGGTAAAAAATAAATAGATCTACAAAGGAACACTCGTTTTAGTCTGTAGCTGGGTTATTTCACTTGTTGAAGGTAGGGCCGCATTTCACTCGGCCTGCGGCCTCGTGAAATACGGCCCTACCTCCAACTCGTGAAATAACCCAGGCTACAGACCAAAACTCGTGAACCTTTGTGTTTTTATTTTTTTGAAATACAAGACTTCCTATGCTTTAGCATTGAAGGGCCGTATTCAATGCCCACATTGAATACAATGTGGCTGTATTCAATGGGCTAGGAAAATATTGTTTTTTTCTTTATAAAATGGCTTCAAATAAAAAATAAACACAAATGCCAACTACATTGATACCATCTCTGATGTATTTCACTTGTGGGGGCTGGGGCATATCCCACTCAGCCTGCGGCATCGTGGGATATGGCCCCCAGCCCCCAATGGGCGTTGGCATTTGTCTATGTATCCGGAGGGCGTTTACACTGACGTGAGAGGATCGGGAGGCTAAGACTAGGGGGGGGGGGTTGCCCATAGAAGCGGGCCCTCGCGATTAGGGATGTCATTGGTATCGAATTTTATGAGTTATCAGTTATTCACTATTTTGATGTCGATTTAGGCTGAGCTGTTTTCCAGGCGACCTGTCACCTATACCTGTCATTGCGACCTGGTACAGTAATTTAAGCGACCTGGCGACTTTTGGAAATATTTGACTATAGCAAAAATGGTGTAAAAACCGACTTTGCGACCTGGGGCCCTTAATTTCGGCGACTTTCCGACCTGAGGGGGGGACCCCTCTACACCCCGGGGGGGGGGGGGGGGGGTGATATAGACCTCTCATAAATTCCAAACTCTAATATCTATGGATTTCAGCCTTGGTCAAAAAATTCCACCTGTTGTGAGCGAAAAGCCTGCGTATTACTCTACTACAAAGGGCCGTAAGTGCACAATAATAAATACTATTCAAGGGACTGCTCATTTTTTAACAAGAGCTAGGGGGTGATGGGTTTTCGCGCAAAAAAAAATCGAAAATCGGCTCGCACACAGGCCCTTTGTCTTTGAAGCATAGTAATGCACTGGCTTCTTGGCTCAAAACAGGTAAAAAAAATGTTGACCCCCCCCCCCACAAGGAGGGGTCCAAATTTGTTACACCCGCCCCCCGATCAAGGGGTCCAAATTGTTTGCCCTCCCCCCCCCCCCCCCAAAAAGAACCACCCCTCCCCCTGTTGTTAAAAAATAATCACTCCTTCATACCTTAGGGTGCGTGCACACTTAGGATCACTTAGGCCTATGGTGCAGATACTTTGCAAATTGCAGGACATGTAGGCGCAGGGACACGTTTAATAGGGTGAAAATCGCAGGACACTTAGGGTGCAAAATATATAGCTCTGTTGTGTTGAGTTGAATCGCAAAAGTGATAGCAATTTGAGCAGCCCGCAATTATAAAATCATGATACAGTTGTATCAGAGTTGTATCAGAGTTACATGAGGCTGGACTTGTGCCTGGGGCCGTTCGCACATAACATAACAACAAAGACCAAGGGCAAGGATGTTATCTTCCTAAAACCGATACCAAAAGATAGAGGAGAGTCATAGCTACAAAATGAATGGTTGTTTGACTATATAGACCAATTCTAAGCGACGTCACACGCCATGTCCCATGGGCGATAATATAAGAAATTGACACTTGATGCAGTGAGTTGCAATTGATCTATACGGGGTACTGAATCTAAGTTACTGTCACTGTCAGAGTGTCTACTCCAAATGGCCACTGACAGTGTCACTGGCCCTGGGGCCACTAACATGGAAGCACAGGAGCTGCAAGCCCCAGTGCTACAGAGCAGTGATGGAGCTGTTAAACTGACCACCCAGCTGGTGGTAGATGAGCTACTGTGTTTTGTCATGAACAAAATGCAGGTCCTACCCCCTGACACAATTGTACAGCTGTGTACTAGTGTGTTCAAGTCAGAGGAGATTGAGACCTCAAAGAAGACCCTCATCAATCTGTGTGGGGAGATTTCTAGAAGAATTAAAACCAGACAGGGAGATAAGAAAGATGTCCGAAACATAGAGGACATCATTAGCCTACTACAGGAAAAGGGCCAGGAAATACCCACTTTTGTGGCCTTAGATCTGGCCAAATTGCCACCCATATCATTTGATAATGTGGATGTATCTGCTCTGTTGAGAAGGATCGAGAAGAAGTACGACAGCTAACTGAGGCTATGTCTACCCAACAATCTACCTGTGAGGGGCTGAGAGCTACCTCAGTTTCGCAGGATGTACGCCTGAAAAGGGTTGAGCGACAAATTCACATCCCTTTTTATAAGGATATTGCCCTTGATGGTGAGGCTCTCAAGACCATCAGGCGTCAAGAAACCGCCATATGCAAAGACCGCGGAGAAGTGGTAGGGCACAATACACATGCCTATAATGGGAAATCCAGCCAGGGGCGACACCAGCCTGCCCGACCTAGTACAGTCTCCACAAGCAAAAGTCAACCTCAGATGCGGGCCTCAGCTGGGGATTATGACTCTGACCAAACAGTCGTAATGTCAGTGGTTCCCAGCATGCAGCAAACAGTGCCTGTAAAGGTGACCATGCAGGGACCGCTTGCGTCAACTACTACGAGCACGCAGGGACTGCCGGCGTCAACTACTACGACCACGCAGGGACCGCCGGCGTCAACTACTACGACCACGCAGGGACCGCCTGCGTCAACTACTACGACCACGCAGGGACCGCCTGCGTCAACTACTACGACCACGCAGGGACCGCCTGCGTCAACTACTACGACCACGCAGGGACCGCCTGCGTCAACTACTACGACCACGCAGGGACCGCCTGCGTCAACTACTACGACCACGCAGGGACCGCCTGCGTCAACTACTACGACCACGCAGGGACCGCCTGCGTCAACTACTACGACCACGCAGGGACCGCCTGCGTCAACTACTACGACCACGCAGGGACCGCCTGCGTCAACTACTACGACCACGCAGGGACCGTCTACGTCAACTACTATGATGCCACAAATGGCACCAGAAGTGCCTGAAATAATAGAGTTCATCAACAAACAGTATGAAGCCTGGTCAACTGTACTTAACGGTAGAAAAAGGATCAATAAAGCATCTAACAAAGCCACTCCAAAGCCTGTTCAACGACCACCGACCAAAGTGAACAAGCGAACAAAAGTAAGCGTGGTTGGAACTGCTACAGGTGTGGCTATTCAAGCCGTACAAACCAAGCCGGTCAACGTATTTGCCACGAATTTGGCCCCTGGAATAACAGAGGAAGCTCTTCAAGATTATCTTAAGGGGAAGTTGGATCTAGCCGTGACCTGCAAAAGGGTTGTGAATCCAAGTGGGAGGTATAGCTCCTTCCACATATCAGGTGAATGCATGGACCCTAAGGTGTTCTATGCTCCTGAGATCTGGCCTGCCGGAACATATGTCCGGCGGTATTTTAATGAGCGACGGAGAGCTCAACATGGTGCTTGAAATGCTGAGGTTCAGTAGAACTCAGGGTTTTCATGTTTCTTTGTGTATAATCTGTACATCCTATATATTACTAGTCACACATTATGCCTTTACACATTACCACTTACAATTGCCGTGGCCTTGAAACTGGGCACAACCAAAACGACTACAATAATAGATTGGTGCTCGAACAATTATTTACTGACTCTGATATAATATGCCTACAGGAGACATGGTTGTGCAAACAAGATCTGGACCGACTAAACTCTATTAACTCTAACTTCCATGGCATAGGGGAGTCAACAACTGATACTCGTGATGGTATGATACAAGGACGAATCTCAGGTGGTGTGGCCATTTTATGGAACACTAAACACGAATCTCATATATCTGAGTTAAGACTAAATAAGGACTGGGTTGTTGGTATTGAATTACAATATGAGAACAAAAGGGTAGTTATCATTAACGTTTATATGCCCTACCAAACTAGGGAAAATGAAGATTTATACATGGACCGGTTGGCCCAGCTTGGTGCTATTATTGAGGGTCTTGACACGACATGTGTGTATTTACTTGGAGACCTTAATGCGGACATATCTAGCAGAACCTCCCTGTTTGGTGACCAGTTGCTGTCGTTTTGTAATGATACAGGTCTTATTCTATCCACCAAAAGTAGGTTACCCGCTGACACATTTACGTCTAAAGTGATGCGTGGCACACTACATCTTGGCTAGACCACTGTATCAGCTCGCGTGATGCTGATGATGCTATAGAGAAAGCTCTGGTACACTATGCTCTAGCTACAACCGACCACATACCAGTGTCGATTTGTGTTAATATTGAGTCTGTCCCTTCTGTAACTAATGCTACTAACAATTACAGAAAAGGGGGACCACAGTGGGCTCGTATGAAACAATGTGATTTTAATAACTATTGTCTCCAAACCGAAATATCTCTGGGCGCAATACATAGACCTACTGAGGCTCTGGAGTGTAGAGATATTAACTGTAAGGACGGGTCCCATGCTGAGGCCCTAAACTCCTTCTACGATGACATTATTAATGCCCTATCTACAGCCGGGGACTCTGTATCTACGGCAATCAAGAGCCACAGGGACAGCAGACCTGGATGGAACTCGCATGTTGCCGAACTACATGATGTTGCACGGGATGCCTTTCTTATGTGGAGAGAGGCTGGGAAACCTCGACATGGGCCAATCTTTGACTTGAAAAGGAATACAAACACTAGGTTTAAGTATGCCCTCAGGTATATAAAAAGACATGAAGACACTATGCGACGGGATTCTTTAGGGGCCATCCATTAATTACATACGCACCAAGGGGGGGTGGGGGGGGTTAAGCCAAATGCGTACAGATGCGTACAGGGGGGGTGGGGGGGTCTAGACCCATTTTGGCATACGCATTGTGTACGCATAGGGCCTAATTTTTGATCATTTTGGAGTAAAATTGGTACCCTTTTAGGTCCAAATATCCAACCAAATTTTGAATTTTTTTTTTGAGAATTCTTACAGATACTACTCCTCTGTAGTAGTTGCAGAGAAAAAATTGGAATTTCTAAGATTCTAATGAATCTTCTGTGGAAAATGAGCCCCCCCTACCACTATGGGCCCTTTTTCATTATGACCCCTGCTATATTTATCAAGCCCCCCTCCCCCAGATGGCAATAAATGACTCGGCCCTAAGCTTGACCATCCCCAACCAGGCATGGAATTATCCTTGATTTAGGGAGTGTTCATTTATCAGGTACAGTGGGGTTGGTGGGTTTGGGGTGGTGTAAAATTTTCCGACCCCTCCTGAGGGGGGGGGGGCGTAGAAATTTCTGACCCCTCTTGAGGGGGGGGCGTAAAAATTAGGCCCCTTTTTAGCAAAAAAGCTGATGCGCTACTATAGTTCAAAAGGGGGGGGGGGCGAATAATTGTCAGCGCCTTCGGCGGTGGGGGGGAGGGGGGGGTCACAAACTATTCCACGCGTTCTCGAGGGGGGGGGGGCAAAATTGTTCGCGCCTCTGTGTGTAATTCTTTTGGTTTTTTTTTAAGGCCAAAGGCTTCATCCCTGTGATTTGTACAAATCCAATGAGAAAATATTATAACATTAATAGGGGTGGGGGGGGGGGCTCTCATTCAAATCATCTAAAATGAGAACGGGTTAGGATGGCTTCTTAGACTTTTCTTCAAAACCCTCAAGGCCCCCCCCCATTTCATCAGTAGAGAGTGAGGGGGGGGTTCAAAGTGAAATGAGTATGTACGTATGGGGGGGGGGTACTTAGTAGTTCAAATGCGTACATGGTGCAACAGGGGGGGTGGGGGGGGTATATTTTGGGCAAAAATGTGCGTATGTAATTAATGGATGGCCCCTTAGCAGGAAACTTATTACAGAAAGACGTTGACTCTTTTTGGAAAGAGGTTAAATTGCTCAACAATTGCAAAACCCCACTACCTACAAATATAGATGGTGTGGTGGGAGAACAGGATATAGCTGACCTGTGGAGGAAGCATTACTGTTCTTTATTCAACAGTGTAAAAAGTGATTCCCAGAATGTGGACTATGAGCTGGGTTACTCTGATGAGATTACCATATCTGTTAATGAAATACGCAGTAGTATTATGAAATTAGACAAGTATAAATCTTGTGGTGCTGATGGTATATACGCAGAACATTTAAAATACTCTAGTCAATGTTTGTTGAAAATGCTCTCCTCTTGCCTAACAGGTTTTTTGTTACATGGATCTCTACCAAATAGCATGCTGGCTGTGGTCCTGGTCCCAGTCATAAAAAATAAGACAGGGAAAATAAGCAGTAAGGACAATTATAGACCTATAGCTTTGGCAAGTATTATATCCAAAATACTGGAAATGATTCTGTTATCAAGGGTAGAAGACTACTTTATTACTAATGCCAACCAGTTTGGGTTCAAAAAGAAGCATGGCACAGATATGTGTATCTATGCACTGAAGGAGTTAATACTAAAATATAGATCGCTCAATGCTACTATGTTTATGTGTTTCCTAGATGCGTCAAAAGCTTTTGACAGAGTTAACCATGCAAAACTATTTAGTAAGCTAGTTAAACGAGGAGTTCCTGGTTACATTGTCCGTATACTAATATATTGGTACACCTCTCAGAGGGTCTCTATTCGATGGGGCAGTGCTATGTCCGCAGACTTCACTGTCAGTAATGGTGTTAGACAGGGGGGCATACTATCTCCTTACTTGTTTGATATATATATGGATGACTTATCCAATAAGCTAAATGGTTGTAAAACTGGTTGTATTAATGGACCAAACGTGGTAAATCATCTAATGTATGCTGATGACTTGGTTATATTTACTCCTGCTAGTCATGGTCTATCTAGCCTGTTAAAGGTCTGTGGACAATATGGTATTGAAAATGATATCAATTATAACCCTCTTAAGAGTGCGCTAATGATAGTCCGGTCCCCTATGGGCAAAGAGATGAGGATGCCCATTTTTACTCTAAATGACTCTATTCTTAAGGAATGTGAGGAGGTCAAGTACCTGGGTCACATCATTTGTAATTCACTTAAGGATGATAACGATATTTTACGACAGCGCAGAACGTTATATGCTCAGGGCAACATGCTTGTACGTAAGTTTTACATGTGCAGTGTTGAGGTTAAAATTCAACTATTTAGGGCCTACTGTACACCTTTGTATACTGCTCAGCTATGGAGTTGTTACAACAGGGCTTCTATGCGAAAGTTAACGGTAGCGTACAATGATGCACTCCGTATGTTACTTGGCATCCCAAGATATGCTAGTGCCGGTGAGACTTTTGCTGTTTGTGCTCTTCCGACATGTGGTGCTACAATAAGGAGAGTTTTATATGTCGACTGACGGGGTCAAAAAATGAGTTGATCAAAAGCTTGGTGGATCCAAGAAGTGATACTCAGTACACTTCCCATATCTGGAGATGCTGGTATCAAGATTTGTACATCTACTTTAATATTCCTTAGCTGTATTCTTATTTCTGTATCTATATGTATGTGTGTTTTATAGCCTATGGACCTTTTGTACAACGATTGAGTCTGAAATAAAGATTTGAATTGAATTGAATTGTTCAACCTGTGCTACCTATTCAAAGTTATGTTACAAGTTAGGTTAAATGAATACGCTCAAAAAGTGCCGTATTTTATGCTAGGAAATATGGTGTATATACATTGTATGTATTTCTAGATGCGAATATGGTGGATCTTATTACAATACCGTATTAGACGTAATAAGCGCCGTGGGGGCTTAAACAATTGTTTTGAGTCGAAAAATCAGTCTCAAATAGTCATTCTAAAAAAGCGCCCCCCATGGCTGTCAATTCAGACTACTGGCACACGTCAGTGGCCTCTATATAAGGCTTTTACTCACCCCTATGACACATTTGGCTTGGCCTTAACACCTGTACAGATTTGAAGTGCTCTATGTCACACACAGGTGTGAAAAACAGTAACTAAATTGGAGGACAACATTTTTAAAAATCAGAGAAAAGGGGGAAGGGGCGCTTATTACGTCCTGTACTGCAACAGGGGGGGTGGTGGCTTTCGGCTCGGAGCGTGCAAAATTTCCGGTCAAGGGGTCAACATTTTTTACCCCTCCGCCCCCCTTATGGTAGAAAATCGGCTCGCGCGCAGGCCCTTTGAAGCATAGTAATGCACGGGCTTTTTGGCTCAAAACAGGATTCATTTTTTTGCCCCCCCCCGGTCAAGGGGTCCACATTTTTTTGCCCCCCCCCTGTTGTTGAAAAATGAACACTCCCTAAGTAAGGGTTTATCGAAAAGCCGATTCCAAAACCAATTGTCGGATCAGTCTGTGATTGCTCTTTGTACATTTATAAAGCCTACTCTCATAGCAGCGATGATTGACCCAGGGGCACTACTGTGCCTCAGGGTCTTATACAACGGTTCTGCAGAAAAATTAAGACATTTTTCGCAGCATTTCTACCTTGAATAATTTTGTCAATAAAAATCACTAAATCACAATTGTTACCTTCATATGATGCTGTGACAAATCCCTATTGATAGGTGCTCCAATGTTGCTCAAACCCTTTTTCTAATCCCTAAAAAGTGTCACTTTTGGTGTTTTTTTAGCCAGTTTTCTTTAGCACTGTAGGTAAAATCTTGAATCTTGAATAGGACAAACCTCCCCCAACTGCCCTCCCCCAGCGTGTTGAGCCCATTGATTTCTATGTTGAGGGACGCGGGAACGCTTTTTTGAGACGGTATATGAGACGCTTGGACATCAGCGCCAAAACCTACACCAGAGACGTTCATTGACTGGGGGCTGGGGGTTGGGACATAGGTTTGGGACATGAGTTGGGACATAGAGCAAAGTGTCCTGGGTCACACGTGATGCCAATCACCTATACCATTCATTCTTACATTTTTAGTCCCCTCTGCCCCACGGGCCAAGTCAACGAGTGCCCAGCAGACTAGCAAACCCATCTACACTCGAACGCTGAAGGCAAACACCACGTCCACTGCTAATAGTGCGTACAAGTCACGCTCAGATACATCCCTCACTAACAGTATCCGGAACTTATCCATCCGGAGCGGCAGTGCCAGTAGCAGCCGTTCCAGCGCCTCCAGCGGCAGTGTTAGTGGGGCGTAAGTGGCAGCATTTGGAAAGATGGAGATAATCTGAGTGCTCTCATATCAAATTCAAAGCATGCTTTCAAAATCAATTCAGGGCCATCAAAGCAAAGCACATCCGTGATATTATCAGAGAGCGCTGTATAGCCCCTTCACGAATACCAGACTCTTCTATGAGGTTATAGAGAATGTAATCAGTACATACACCGTAATCAGATAAACATGCCAAGATGATAGATGTTACATTTTGTAGTATAATATCTTGGACATGTCAAATCACATGTTTTGTATTGTGTAACAATGATCACACTAACGACACAATATAACATGACAAAAAAGAATTACATGCTTGCATGGCTTTCAGTCGACGGTTCAACAGTGCTGGACGTGGAAGTAAAAACATTGAGGAAATTGCACACCAGATTGCCAACAAACACTTCAAAAATATTGTGGTGATGGCTGGAGCGGGTATCAGTACAGCAAGCGGGATCCCCGATTTCAGGTAGGCGCATTTTGCTTTTAAATTAGCAAACCACAAGTTGGTACATTTGATATCAAATTATCTGGTGCTATGAAGGGTTAAGTGGTATACAAAATGAACCTTAGAATCTAGCATCATCAAACCTTGATATCCATGCATATGAATATAAGCAAAATGGCTTCACCAGACCTTGATATCGGTGTAAGTACGGTAGTATCAAAAAACCTTTGAATTTGGCCCTATGTCGGAAGCATATGAAATGAACCCTTGAAACTGGCCCGCTGTAAGTAGTATACAAAATTAACCTTTGGATCTGGCCCTATGTAGTAGTATATGAAAATATGTTTGGGCCTGGCTTCATCAAACCTTGATATCTATCTAAGTACATGTAATATAAAAAATGAGCTTTTGAATCGGACCCTATATGAAGAAGAATAAGAAATGAAATTTTGTACCTGTCTTCATCAAAATTTGATATGCAGATTTGTACAAGTAGAATACAAATGAATATTTGAAACTGGGTCCATGAAACTATGTAAGTAATATACAAAATGAACTGTTTTTTCTGGCACCATCAAACCATGACATCTATAGTTAAAGTTGTAAACGAAATAAAATTTTGAATCTATTGCTATCTGTAAATTTATATTCTGTATTTACTTTCTTGAAATTAGTCGTGTCTTTTAAAAAATTCTTTTTAGGACACCTGGCACAGGGCTGTATGACAACCTTCGCCAATATAGTATTCCCTATCCGCAAGCCGTCTTTGATATAGACTATTTTGCAAGGAACCCTAAGCCATTCTACGCCTTAGCAAAAGAACTTTACCCAAGTGGGAAATACCGTCCCAACTACGTCCATTACTTTCTTAGACTGCTCTATGAAAAGGGAATTTTACTCCGAGTGTACACACAAAACATAGATGGTCTAGAACGATGTAAGTAAAAAAATACTGTTCACCAAACTAACATTATTTAGGATAATTTGCTTATTATACTATGACTCAAGATATTACTCATTAATAATATTTTAAGATGCTTTATACGTTCAACATAAAACTTACCATTTATTTTACGGTGAATTTACTCATCGGATAGGAGATATATGAATAAATGAAAACATACATAGACAAATGCCAACGCCCATTGATACTGTCTCTGTTGTATTTCACAAGTGGGGGCTGGGGCAGTATCCCACGAAGCCGCAGGCTGAGTGGGATGCGCCCCAGCCCCCACGAGTGAAATACATCAGAGCGGTATCAATGTAGTTGGCATTTGTGTTTATTTTTTATTTTAAACCATTTTATGAATGAAAAACACCTTTTTCTTAGGCCATTGAATACGGCCACATTGTATTCAATGGGGGGCATTGAATACGGCCATTCTAGTACTTAAGCATAGTAAAGCTTGTATTTCAAAAAAATAAAAATAGTTATTTAATGAAATGTGTTTCATTTTTCCATGCAGTAGCGGGCATCCCCCCTGCAAAACTCATAGAAGCGCACGGTTCCTTTGTATCAGCTTCATGTATTCACTGCAAACAGGCTTATCCCCAGAATGAAGTGAAGGTAAATGTCGTAAATATTCTAAGAGTAGAACAAGACACTGGTTACACCAATCAAATATGTGGTGCAAAGAAAGGGCAAAGCCCTTAGTACATATCTTTAATTATTGTGTTAAAGAAACCAATTATGTCAATCATGTTTAACACGATGTACCAATCGTTGGACCATTTTCCAGGTATGTTGTGACCAACTGCTTGTATACATAGGTCTATGTCTTCTTTTATAACAACTTAGGGTGCTATACTCGGAAGTAAGATTCCCCGATGCAAGAAGGGCGGCTGTTATGTAAGTAGCCAGCGTTCTTTACTTGTCTCGTTGAAATGTGTGAATTACTGGACGCTCAATGCTATGGTCTGTATTATGTAGTACAGCGCGGTTTCTATCTTCCCTCTGATCTCATGTTATTGTACGTATGTATGTGCACTGTAGATTATTAGAAGTTGTAGTGTATGCCAAACTTGATACTACCCTAGCCAACATGATGGTTGTGAACTACCCCGGTATGCATGACAGATTTCTTTTTCATAACAGAAGTTTAGTATGATTTATAGTTGATTGGAATTTAAAATAACAGACCCTTTGTGTGTTTTCTCAGGGAACGGTGAAACCCGATATTGTTTTCTTTGGTGAGGACCTCCCACGACGGTTTTATTATTACCTGCGAGATTTCCCGCAGGCCGACCTTCTACTCGTCATGGGGACATCGTTAGAGGTATGGTATTGCGATCAATAGTTTAGGTTCTCTATGTAGCATAGACCTCTACCAAAAGCACTATACTGTCTGACTAACTCAACAAGCGATGTTTTATAAACTGAAAATGAATATGGAAATATGATCCCATTTTTTAGATTTATAGTTGTCATCTCCGTCCCTTCAACATGGATGTGTGTTTGAAAGAATCTAGATAATGATTCAAGTTCAAGTTCAAGGGTATTTATTCACATGAAGACTCACAAGTATATATACAAGAGTAATGGAAATTGATTTGCATGTGTACAATTAGATATTATACATGTCTAATATTTTCAGATCATTTTAGCTTTGATCCATAACAGTTCATAACTTAGTCAACATATCGAAAAGGCTGCATCTAGACTAATAACAGTCAGTTCTCGTCTACCACCGCTATACCATTATAATTATAAATATAATGTTATGTACATACATCATAAATGGTTGTAATTTTCTATCACATATATTCGTTTTGCTAAATACAATTATAATAACTGTAAATAATGATGATTTGTATAATAAAGTAGTAAATGTATTTACTACTATGGGAATCTTTACAAAAATCTTCCTTCTATAAAAAGTAACGGTTACCCTACAAGGACCTGAGAATATGTACAATTAACCACGACAGAGGGCACCAGTCACGCTACCATTGTTAATATTACATAACTCAGGTCCGAGGAGGTTAACTGAACTCCCGGTCCCTGCACTCTAATACCAAAATAACACCATCCACGTTATGGTATTTAAAATATACCCCCTAACCACCGATTTTGGGTGTAAAATACCCCCCTTTTAGGACAAAAACGCTGACTTTTTAGCCCCTAAAAACACCCCTTTTTTTACAAAACGCTGACTTTTTTCAGCCTGTAAACAACCCTTTATTTTCTCCAAAGAACACCTCCAATTCAAAGAATATTAGTATTTTGGATCAAAGACATGGGATAGGGGCCTACACTATGCTTAGGCCTATGTATGGACCCCGGGGTATGGACGTAGTTTAGCTTTACATGGACCTAACCTCGGTTTTAGCAGACTTTCAACAGATGGCTAAGTGTTATAATTGTACCCCCCCTTTGTTAAAATCACGGAGGTGCTGAAATATATAGACCCCCTTTTCTATTTATCACGGAGATTGTGGTAAAAAACACCCCCTTTTCTGATTTCCACGGACGTGCGGAGTGAGTAAAAAAGTACCCCTTTCTCGGCGTTTTCATAACATGGATGGTGTGGTTTCTCACCCCAAGTGCAGGGACCGGGACTGAACTTAAACCTCGGTATGTGAAGGTATGCAATATAACCAAGGTGCGAAGTCCTTTGTCTTAGCCCTACACCTTGGTTTAAGTAATAAGTCATACAAGCGTCATTAGCTTTTTTGTGAAAAAGTTACAGGACAAAACATGGACTTTACATAGCTGAGACACAATTTCAAGTCGGACTCTATACATCTTTGTGGGGTCGTGAACAATTCCTCTAGCTGGCTCACCTTAAATTTCCCTATTTTTAAAATATATACATGTAATATATTTTATATTTCTATATCACTATTAAATCAGGAATACTCTTATTAGCTATGGTCGACAACCTTTTCTCAATACGTCAAAACAGATTCAAATGTTTCATGTCGACCAAAAGCTTCTGGTAGTGGGGGGTCCAAATTGAAAAAGTTCCAAAAATGACAAAAATAAATATTTTCAGAAAATTCCAACTGTATAACATGAACGGCCTACACTTGATGTACATGTCTTTCGATTTTTATGTTTGTATTTGTTAAAATAAAAATTTTAGAAAGAAATATCATTTTTGTAGTGCGGCCCGACAATGCCGAAGGATGCATAGTAAATAGATGGTTACCCTACTTTGCAGATCAACTCAAACTCAAAAGTCTTATTTTTAAGTTTTCTAGCCATGAGCCCATGACGTGACAGCTGATTTACCATCAAAACTCGCCGATTTACCATCAAAACTCACCGACCTACCCTCAAAACTCGCCGATTTACCATCAAAACTCGCCGATTTACCAGCTATACTCGCTGATCTAACATTAAAATAATTGACAAAGATAGTTTAATGACATTAATCGCCAATTAATGTCCATGTCAACCTTCCTGTTCGGAAGTGTCAACATCACCATGACAACAGCCTCGATGTGAATTCAAAATGGCGACTTCCGGTTTTGAAATCTCGCTCACGGCCGTATCACAAAATCGGCTATAACTCATTTTCTACTGTTTTGATTGAAATTTCGATGACTGCATCGTGTCCGCGCAAAAATTCTGCTTTAGAAAAGTTACTTTAGAAGGAATTTTTGGGGGAAAAAAAGTCCTGAAAAAAAAATCAGCAATTCAAATTTCTTTGTTGTTGTTTTGGCGAGTTTTGTTGTTGTTAAATCGCCGAGAATCGGAAGTGTCAACATCACCATGACAACAGCCTCGAGATGTGAATTCAAAATGGCGACTTCCGGTTTTGAAATCTCGCTCACGGCCGTATCACAAAATCGGCCATAACTCATTTCCTACTGTTTTGATTGAAATTTTGATGACTGCATCGTGTCCGCGCAAAAATTCTGCTTTAGAAAAGTTACTTTAGAAGGAATTTTTGGGGAAAAAAAAGTCCTGAAAAAAAAATCAGCAATTCAAATTTCTTTGTTGTTGTTTTGGCGAGTTTTGTTGTTGTTAAATCGCCGAGAATCGGAAGTGTCAACATCACCATGACAACAGCCTCGATGTGAATTCAAAATGGCGACTTCCAGTTTTGAAATCTCGCTCACGGCCGTATCATAAAATCGGCTATAACTCATTTTCATCCCCTTCTCCTTTTATACCGTTCTCCCTTTATCCCGTTTTTCCGTTCTCCATTTACCCCGTTCTCCCTTCATCCCATTCTCTGCTTATCCCATTCTCCGCTTATCCCCTTCTCTGTTTATCCCCTTCTCCGTTTATCCCCTTCTCCGTTTATCCCTTTATCCCCTTCTCCATTTATCCTGTTCTCCCTTTATCCCATTCTTCCGTTCTCCCTTTATCCCGTTCTCCCTTTATCCCGTTCTCCCTCCATCCCGTTCTCCCTTCATCCCGTTCTCCCTTCATCCCGTTCTCCCTTCATCCCGTTCTCCCTTCATCCCGTTCTCCGCTTATCCCCTTCTCCGTTTATCCCCTTCTCTGTTTATCCCCTTCTCCGTTTATCCCTTTATCCCCTTCTCCATTTATCCTGTTCTCCGTTTATCCCGTTCTTTCGTTCTCCCTTTATCCAGTTCTCCGTTTATCCCGTTCTCCTTTAAACCCGTTCTCCCTTCATCCCTTTCTCTGCTTATCCCCTTCTCCATTTATCCCGTTCTCCGTTTATCCCGTTCTTTCGTTCTCCCTTCATCCAGTTCTCCGTTTATCCCGTTCTCCGTTTAACCCGTTCTCCCTTCATCCCTTTCTCTGCTTATCCCTTTCTCCGTTTATCCCCTTTTCCGTTCTTTCGTTCTCCCTTTCTCCAGTTCTCCATTTATCCCGTGTTCCGTTTATCCCATTCTCCCTTTATCTCGTTCTCCCTTTATCCCGTTCTCTCTTTATCCCGTTCTCTCTTTATCCCCTTCTCCCTTTATCCCGTTCTTCCATTCTCCCTTTATCCCGTTCTCCGTTTATCCCCTTTTCCGTTTATCCCTATTCTCGGTTTATCCCCGTTCTCCCTTCATCGTGTTCTCCCGTTATCATGTTTTCCCGTTCTCCCTTTATCTCATTCTGCCTTTATCGCATTCTCCCTTTATCCCGTTCTCCGTTTATCTCGTTCTCCCTTTATCCCCTTCTGTGTTTGTCTCGTTCTCCCTTTGTCCCGTTCTTCCGTTCTCCGTTTATCCCGTTCTCCCTTCATCCCATTCTCCGCTTATCCCCTCCTCCGTTTATCCCCTTCTCCGTTTATCCCCTTCTCTGTTTATCCCTTTATCCCCTTCTCCATTTATCCTGTTCTCCCTTCATCCCATTCTTCCGTGCTCCCTTTATCCCGTTCTCCCTTTATCCCTCCATCCCGTTCTCCCTTCATCCCTTTCTCCCTTCAATCCGTTCTCCCTTCATCCCATTCTCCGCTTATCCCCTTCTCCGTTTATCCCCTTCTCCGTTTATCCCTTTATCCCCTTCTCCATTTATCCTGTTCTCCGTTTATCCCGTTCTTTCGTTCTCCCTTTATCCAGTTCTCCGTTTATCCCGTTCTCCTTTTAACCCGTTCTCCCTTCATCCCTTTCTCTGCTTATCCCCTTCTCTGTTTATCCCCTTTTCCGTTTATCCCGTTCTTTTGTTCTCCCTTTCTCCAGTTCTCCGTTTATCCCCGTTCTCCCTATATCCCGTTCTCTCTTTATCCCGTTCTCTCTTTATCCTCTTCTCCCTTTATCCCGTTCTTCCGTTCTCCCTTTATCCCGTTCTCCGTTTATCCCGTTCTCCATTTATCCCCTTCTCCAATAATCCCCTTCTCTGTTTATCCGTTTATCCCCTTCTCCGTTTTTTTAGTTCTCCCTTTCTCCAGTTCTCCGTTTATCCCTTTCTCCGTTTATCCCGTTCTCCCTTTCTCCCGTTTTTCCCTTTATCCTGTTCTCTTTTGCCTTTATCCCGTTCTCTGTTTATCCCGTTCTCCCTTTATGCTGTTCTTCCTTTATCCCGTTCATCTCCTCCTCCGTTCATCTCTTTCTCCCTTCATCCCCTTCTCCATCCCCTTCTCCGTTAATCCCCTTCTCCGTTCATCCCCTTCTCCATTCATCCCCTTCTCCGTTCATCCCCTTCTCTGTTTATCCCGGTCTCCGTTCATCCTGTTCTCCCTTTATCCCGTTCTCTGTAAATCCCATTCTCCGTTTATCCCGTTCTCCATTTATCCCAGTTCTCCCTTTATCCCGTTCTCCCTTTATCCTGTTCTCCCTTTATTCCGTTCATCCCCTCCTCCGTTTATCCCTTTCTTCCTTTATCCCGTTCTCCCTTCATCCCGTTCTCACTTTATCCCGTTCTCCCTTTATCCCCTTCTCCGTTCATCCCATTCTCCGTTCATCCCCTTCTCCGTTCATCCCCTTCTCCCTTTATCCCGTTCTCCCTTTATCCCCTCCTCCCTTTATCCCGTTCTTCCGTTCTCCCTTTATCCCGTTCTCTATTTATCCCGTTCTCCGTTTATCCCGTTCTCCGTTAATTCCCTTCTCCTTTTATCCCTTTATCCCCTCCTCCCTTTATCCCGTTCTTCCGTTCTCCCTTTATCCCATTCTCCGTTTATCCCCTTCTCCGTTTATCCCCTTCTCCGTTTATCCCCTTCTCCATTTATCCCTTTATCCCTTTTTCCCGTTCTTTCGTTCTCCCGTTCTCCAGTTCTCCCTTTCTCCAGTTCTCCATTTATCCCCTTCTCTGTTCATCCCCTTCTCCCTTTATCCCCTTCTACATTTATCCCCTTCTCCGTTTATACCGTTCTCCCTTTATCCCGTTCTTCCGTTCTCCATTTACCCCGTTCTCCCTTCATCCCATTCTCTGCTTATCCCCTTCTCTGTTTATCCCCTTCTCCGTTTATCCTCTTCTCCGTTTATCCCCTTCTCTGTTTATCCCCTTCTCCGTTTATCCCCTTCTCCCTTTCCCCAGTTCTCCGTTTATCCCTTTCTCCGTTTTTCCCGTTCTCCCTTTCTCCTGTTTTTCCCTTTATCCTGTTCTCCCTTTTCGCCTTTATCCCGTTCTCCGTTTATCCCGTTCTCCGTTTATCCCTTTCTCCCTTCATCCCGTTCTCCCTTCATCCCGTTCTCCGTTCATCCCCTTCTCCGTTCAACCCCTTCTCTGTTTATCCCGTTCTCCCTTCATCCCGTTCTACCTTCATCCCCTTCTCCCTTTATCCCGTTCTCTGTTAATCCCATTCTCCATTTATCCCAGTTCTCCCTTTATCCAGTTCTCCCTTTATCCCCTTCTCTCTTAATATCGTTCATCCTGTTTATCCTATTCTCCGTTTATCCCCATTCTCGGTTTATCCCTGTTCTCCCTTTATCCCGTTCTCCCTTTATCCCCTTCTCCCTTTAATCCTGTTTATACTGTTCACCCTGTTTATCCTGTTCTCCAAGAAAAACTGTCGACCATAGCTCCCCTGTGTTTCCCAACTCAGATCTATGTCTCATTGTCCCTTTTTCCTTTGGAAATCTCTATGTCCTTGTTTGCCTACATGTAGACAATATTATGCAAATGTACTAGATAGTCTATGTAGTCAACATGGTTCTTACTTATGTGACAATGAGCGATTTAGGATCTTTCTTAACAAAAGATCTACCGTATTCAACGTAAAAAGCGCCCTCCCCCTAATAAGCGCCCCACCCCCTTTTTGAAGCATTTTTAGACTAGAACAAAGGGTCAGATTTCGCGATTTCGGCGACATTTAAACTCTTAAGTACTAAAAACGTCATTAAAATAATTTTATAAGCGCCCTGGGCGCTTATTACGTCGAATACGGTAAAGGATTTAATATCTGGGATGTTTCTTACTTCAGGTTTTAACGAATTCCAAATAATCGAAAATGTATATTCAACACTTTTTTATACAATTTATTTTTTGGCAAACTATTACTCAGCAGAGGACCAATTGGACAACGCAAATTTACATTAATTTTCCTTATATACTTTATATATATGGAGAGCACGGTTTTAAAGTGACTCACAGATATTAACTCTCGGTGAGTGGGTATTTATTTAACCAGTGGCCCTTTATTATTTCCAGGTGGAACCATTTGCAGGAATCGTAGATTCTGTGCGCATGTATGTACCAAGGATTTTGTTTAACCGAGAGGCTGTTGGCCCATTTGAGAAGAAGAGGAGAATGAATGACATCGTTGTTGAAGGTATGTGTGAATAACACAACATTTTCCATAAGAGCAACGCTCACTTTATTTCCGTAAAATTACATTGGAAATACAATGTTCGATCAAGCAAATAACGCAAAATTTTAATATAAAACCTATTTTGTGACAACATGTCTGTAAGATAAATTTATAAACTCGTTCACAGGGAATAAGAAGGACCGGTTCAGGTGGCATGGACCGAGCTCAGCAAAACCGGAACAACCTTAATCTTTGTAGGCAATTCAGTCGTGGGGGGCGGGGGGGGGGGCGGGGTGGTACCACCTTTTTATATTTCTTTAAGTAATATGAGTCTCATCGCGATTACCACGGAACATTTTGTACATATATCTCATGTAATAAAGAAATATCCGACGTACCCCCCTATCTAGATTTTCTGGATATCCGTTGCCTAAATGCTAAAAACCTGCAACATACATATATTTTTCAACAGCATAAAATGAATTATCGTAAATGGGTTTCAAGTGTTAAAGAAGTTAATATCAAATTCAATAAAGATTAATCTCGTACTTTTGGTATCAGATTTCAGCCTCAGATTCATGGATAACTTAGGTAACCCTCAGTAGGTAACTGACGTAGTGTACAGTTACGTCATCACAATGTTCACACAAGCAGCATTTATACTAAATGCGACCTAGCTCTTATATCACAGTAGTAAGACATTGTCCACTGAATTAGCACATAACGGACCGACAAGTGAACAGAAAGAAATGAAAGACATGGAGTGAATTGAAAAGGTCCCTAGTTACATGTCGATGCTTACCCTCAAAATGTACCTATTATCCTTCCACTAAATTCTTAGAAAATGGTTTTTACTATTTTAGTTCGTCAATACTCACAGCTGATGCATATGAGCCATACATTCACAAAACCATGTATTGGTTCTCCATAATGGAAGGACAATAGTACAGTTTTGAAGGCTGCATGCATTGTTAGATTTTCACTGACAATACATGCTCTGCTTTTGACGCATTGTCATGGAAGTAGCTCTAAAACTTTGCAATGAATTGTACTTTTTTTTATTGAGGTAAAGTGCAGTTGAAATATGATAGTTATCGGTAGTTGCTACGATTGGTTTAGATAGTTGTCAAATATCGTCTCACTAGTGTAACAAAACACAGCAATATGTCATTTTGTACAGGTTATGAGGCATTCCATTATGTGTTTCATTTTCGTAATTTCTATGCTAAAATAATGTGGCAGTACTATTAACCAATCGCATATGAGTTGATTCGCATATAGATGAACTCTCCTTCCTTGAATAATGAACAAAATACATTTGTTGTCCCAACAGACTACAGTTTTCGTTACTGCCGGTCCACAGGTAACATGTCTCCATGTACATGTTGGGTAATGTCCCTGTAGTAGCATGGTGTCGGCACTTGTCATGGAATGCAATTGTACTATTGACATTTTTCGTTTACACATTCGTTCATCATGATATATCCATGAAGTCATTGCTTTCTCTGGACATAACATATACACCATTTATGATTCATCTGCTGTTTTTTCTTTCAAAGGTATTCTTTTATATTGTTGCTGGAACCTCTTCAGTGTATACTAAATATGCAACCGTACAACGTTCATTGTCTGTCACTGTTTCACCAGTCACCAAACAATATTGAATATAAATAACCATGTTCTCTAGAGCACAAGATTGATCAGAATCAGCACATTGATAAGCATGTATGTATTGCAGAACCGTTGGTGAGGAATACCTTATTATAGGCTTATATCTTACACAACACACCTCAGATGATGTACCCACGCCATTGCATCTGTTACTCAAATATACTGTACCGTCGCGATAATGCGCCTGGTTTAGATAGAGCGCCAGTATTGTCTAAGCGCCTGGGGTAAAGGGGTCTCCAAAATTGTCTTATGCACTAAAACAGGATTTTGAATAAGCACATGTCTTGTTTAAGCACTGGGGGTAACAGGCTCGCCAAATTAAATTACCCCAGCGCATTATCGCAATGGTACGGTAGTGGTCTAGCGCATGGTTAAATGATCATTCTAGCATATCATTGTATCGTGATTCTGCTTACAAAATGTTTGACTGTGGGCCAAGAAAGTGATTGATGCAGACTAGGTTCAGCTGAAGCAGACCTTCCCTTCAACGCATCCTTACTTGTATACATGTGTATGTTTCATCCAGGATTTAACAAGATGGGTGTCTTCAATTCAATGTCATTAAACCTTCAGATATACATTTGCCCATACTTTTGGCACAAAGATCATATTGGGACAGTGTACCAACCAAACCATAGTGCAATACATTGAGATAACAGAAAGTGCAGGCAAGGAGTGCACATACCAAGAAGAGAGGATAACAGTGTGCCAACCAGACTGTAGTGCAATACATTGAGATAAGAGAGAGTGCAGGCAAGGAGTGCTCATACCAAGAAGAGAGGACAACGGCGTGCCAGCCAGACTGCAGTGCAATGTGAGACAGTATACTGATAGAAGAGGGACAGAGACATCATAGAAGAAAGAAGCCGGCTGGGAACTGATCACTCCAGGCAGGCAATAAGATCCAGGAGAGAGATAGCAGCACCAATCCAACATGTAGAGGCAAGAAGAGAGGTAACATCGATAGAAGAGGAGGAAGAATACACAATCGTACCCGGCTGGATGGAGGGGAGGAGTTTGATCCAATAGGCGCCATGTTGGAGGGAACAACTCCACAGCCAGGGGTGTCGGGAGTAACATGTCAGCCAATACATAGTAAACTGACACAACACCATCCAGACTGCCCCAGCTGAGAAAAAGGGGGGTCAGCTGGGACAGAAAACGGCCAGCAGCCAATGGTCACAAAGGAGCCTGTTGGGGCTGATGGAATTAGCTCAAGGCGCATGGGAGAACCAGAAACAGAGAAACAGTGAAAAGGGGAGAACCTAAGACAAGACACAGAACAAACAGAAATGGGGGGACTTTTAATCAAGAAACAGAACATACAGAAGTAACACAGATAGAGGAACAGGGGAGCAGAAGCAAGGGAGAACCAACAGATCAGTAGCAATTGATATTAAAAAGCGCCTTGAGCCGGACACCCATATATAAGAAACTTTAATTGAGGGAAGGGAATTATTAAGAAGAAGAGACAGAAAAATAAGGACCTATCAACAGAAGGAGTACAAACAGAAGCAAGTACCACATGACCAAACAGAGACAGATGAGGCAGCAGGACAGTCCAATACAGAAGGGGGGATAAGAAGTAAAATAGAAAATACTGGAATTGAAGATAATATATACAGGAAACAGAAGAAGAAGCACCACAAAACAACACACCAATAAAAAGGGTAGGAATAGAAGAATGGCCACTCAGAAACAGCAAAGGAAATAAGAAGACAGAAGAGAGGAGGAGCACCCACACTGCCACAACCAGGACAAGTTTTGTAACTTGCAGCAGAGACTGGGTGGAATAGGCATGGCAAGGATCCATGAATATAGAAGCAGCAGGCCTGGAGGCATCAGAGCCTGCCACACATGGGTTATAAAACAAACTAAAAGGAAAGAACAAGTAAGTCAATACCAGGAGTGAGTCCATCAAATAAAAGAAACACTATGAATAATAGATGACTAGAAAGGGCAACAGGATAGAGGGAGACCCAGACAGAGATAGGAAAAACACCAATATCAATGCCATGGTGGTATCGGGGGAGGTGGCAACAGGAGTAAGTAGCATACTGTATACGGCAGCTCAGGAGGAAAACGGGGACAGTGGCAGCAGGAGCACAGAGCACGGCATGCACACTACCCTGGAGTAAGGCTATACACCCACACCGGAGGCACACAGGAGAGTGCAGGAGGCACATATACATACAATAGTGATGATCTGAAGCAATGTAATTAAACCAGATGCAGGAGAATGGTTATGATTGACAATTACCTACAAACACATTATTGGTTAAGCCAAAGGATACAATGGAAGAAACTGTAAGCATACTTTGTAATTATACTGCTTAAAATGAACTTTATATATATACATGTTTGGGAGGAAGGCAGACCCAATAACAAAAGACCATAGGGAATCTTCCATGTCTCAAATAAGATGGGAGAATATTATAACACTGCTGAATTATACTGGAGCATTATGGTAGGTGTGGCATGATTTAAGTAACCATTCTGAAACAGTGAAATTGTCCCAGAAATTTAAATGAAATTTAACTTCTCAGGACTATAGGTACAGTGGGATGGCCCTGTACTGGTCACCAGACATTATTTTGATAGCTCAACAATGTATAGCACTGTGTTGGGTAGAGCCCTATGGCAGTGGACAGGAAATCACATTTGGCTTGTTGGAACAGAAATATTCAATGGGAGGTGAGCAGCTCACCAGCAGCCCACAGGAGCATACATGTAGGAAAACCACAGTGCAAGTCATAACCACATGCTATAACCACCAGTGAAAGGCTAAAAGGAACAGTGTTAAAAATTACACAAAAAGACAATATGAATGGCTTGTAAGAACAGATAGACAAGAGAAATATTATCAGTATGGGAGGTACATGTATACAGAGATATACATAACAGAGTGATCACAAAAGACAGCCGGGACAGATAGACAAACCATTATGGATTTCAGGAGAAGGGAGCAGGCACAGTGAGATTAGAAGCCTGCCAACATCAATAACACCCAGGGAGCAGCTCAGGGGTGCACAGTGTGTTGAGAGTGAGAGACCTGTAGGAGTTAACCCTTTCAACACTGGATTTCCTGTAACTCAATGCAATTTTGTGCAATATATTGGCTTACCGTGTGGAGGGGGTTAAAGCATAAGCAAGGAGGGACTGACAGGAGCATGGTGCATAATATATACTTTAAGATATGCTGAGAATAGAAGCATAGGAGGGGTGCATTGGTCACCGCTGGCCCAGTCATTTTGGTGAAGTCCAAGTATAACTTTTAATAAGAAATCAGAAGTGGAGTTGGAGATCATATGAGATAAAGAGCAATCAGGAAACCCCATTGGAGGTACCAAAACTCTGGGCTTGATCATAATAGAAAGGGACAGAGTGTGGACTGGACACTTCCACAAGATAGACTTGTATTGGAACAGTAGTCATGCAGGGAAATGAGTATCTGATTTAGATATATAAGTGATGGAGGGAAGAGTACCCAGAGAAGGGGCAGGCCCAGGAGAGGAGGGAGCCAGGGACCCCACCCACATCAAAATGGCCAAAAGAGCAGCCAAAGAGCAACTCAGGAGCAATCATAGGTGAGCAGTGACGGACACACACTCTGTAGGTGCACATTAAGATGGGAAGAAAACAAAAGAAACAAGGAACAGGAAAAGGAGTAGTTAACTGGAGCTGAAGGGAGCTGAGCTGGGGAAGGTGAAACCAATGGAAGAATAGGGAAGACAGACAAGAAAATAATGAGCAGCAAAGAAATTTATATACAATTAACAGAAGATAGAAGCAGAAGTGATGGAAAGAAAGCAAGAAAAGAAAATGTGGAGAAAGGTAGCAGCAACCAGGGAGAGGCAAGGCATATGTGGAAAGACAATAAGTATAAAAGGAGGACATTTTCATTCATTAAGACACAATAAATAAGGAAGAGAGGAAGTGCAGCCAACCCAACAGCAGACAGGGGAGAGACAACTCAGTATACAACACTACATAGAAGGGGGGAGACTGGTAGACACCACACACCCACCGCACACAGGAACCCCACACAGCAGAGGAGAGACAAACCAGGGGAAGACCGGAGATGGGAAACAGAGGAAGCAGTCCCCACTA
This sequence comes from Harmothoe impar, assembly GCA_947462335.1. Taxonomy (NCBI): domain Eukaryota; kingdom Metazoa; phylum Annelida; class Polychaeta; order Phyllodocida; family Polynoidae; genus Harmothoe; species Harmothoe impar. Next base: position 37,486,592 of record OX381705.1, on the reverse strand, counting down.
ACACCATAACAGTAGTCCGGTCTGTTAAGGAAAAACACATTATTTTCCGGATAAAAGTGCCAAATTTAGTACACACATAGGCACCTAACAACAGGGACTCAGCAGCCAATACTCAATAACAGAATAGGACACCATACAGAATACAACAGGTCATGCGAAACAAAGGGTACAACTGAAACCAGTAAAAAAACAAGAAAGTTGATAGGTCACCTAAGGGAGCAAAACAAGAGACACCATTGTAGAATGACAGCAAGGTAGGGGAAGGGAGAACCAATGCAGAACAGACAACCCAGAAAACAGAAACAAAGATCAAGAGCCAGAGGACCCAGATGACAGAAGGGATGGTATGCTCGAGATAGAAGGCAGCGGCCCTCAGGAAGAGCCAACCCAACCCAACATAGGGAGGCCTAAACCGAATGCCATTCATAAAGAAAATAAGAGAACCCACAATGAACAGAGAAATTCAGAAGACACTCAGGATAGTGACTTACACACTGAACGACAGTGAGGGGGGGTCCCCAGAGGAGCAAATCCGCCCCCCCGACAGGGTGGTAGGGCCTGATAATATTGGCCAGGCCACACCCGACCAGAACAATCCGGCAATGGATCTAGAAACCTGGCTGACAGCTATTAAAATAGCAAAGACATTAGTAGATAGAAGCAACAGAAACAGAAATAGGAGAAACAGAAACAGACCATACAGAACCAGAACATATAGAAACAGAAAAAGAAGCAGGAAGACAAGAAATAAATAATAAAACAGAAGGGAAGGTCGAGGAAGGTGTGATATGTGACAGGAATAATAATACAGATTGAAAAAATAATACCAGCAGAAAGAGCCGAAATAATCCGACAAATAATACGTAACAAGGAGAGGAAAGAAGAAGAGAGGAAGCAATACAACAGAGAAGAGCATCATAGGGAAGCCAGAAGAAAGAGGGAAAAGAACATAACAACCATACAAAGTGGAGTATGAAGAGAGTAAACCCCAATATAACCACATCACAAGGGATGGTTATACTGACAGAGGCAGGAGGAGCAGCAGACCCACCACAGATGAGTCAACCGCAGAACATAAAGGGAGCACAGAGATCAGCAAAGAGCCAGAGAGAGAAGAGAGACAACCACAGAACCCGGAGGGAGTCAGACCAGATAACAGTAAAACCAATAGAGGGAACTGGTGGGTAGGAACCACCATACAGGCAGGCAATCAGTGAGCAGACGACAAACTCCACATAGCAATAGCAACAGGAGGTGCGGCTGGAGCTGCTCGTAAACTACAGAAAAGGGGATATAAAGGGAGTATATGTATACAAAGACCAATAATAGAAATGAGGAGTTAATCAGTGGATACCACAGTTTGAAACTAACAAAGGTGTGTATGGTGACATGCTTAGAAGAAGGACAGCTATTAGCAGCTGATGAATTAATCACTAAAGAGAAAATAGGGACAAGAACATACTGACAGTAAGCAGAGTACAGGAGGCAATAGTATCAGGGGAAGAGCAGGGGACAGAATCACAGCATGACATCTACACACGATGGAAGGATTGATCAGGAGTCAGGAGTCAGGAGCAGCTCTGCATGTAGGACTGAGTAGGAGCAACCATGGTTTGGGAATCAATATGCTGGGAGCAGCTCAGCTAAGTCCATCTATAGGGAAGCAACAGGGCCATAGCAAGCACATGGCAGACATGGCATAAACAGAATTGAGAGGGCATCAAAAGAAGAGCTACAACAAAGACAGAGATTAGAAGAAATAATTGGGGAAGATAGAGACAAGAGAGCAGCAGATAGAGAAGGAGAGAAAAGGAAGGAAATAAGCAGTTCATCAGGGGAAGATGGACAGATGTAAAACATAGATGGTAGAAGGGGGACACTTGCAAGTATAGGCACAAAGAGGGATCAATGGAACCAAAGACAAGATGAAGCAGAGGTAGAAGAAGAAGAAATAGAAGTAGCCTAAAATGGAGAGCCCCCCAGATGAGCCATACATGGCAGCAGAAGACATGTGGCATTGAAACAAAGACATTTGGCATTAAGACAGAGACATGTGGCACTAAAACAGAGACATGTGACATTAAAATGGAGGCATGTGACATTGAAACAGAGGCAGATCAGGTGCAGGGGGAGGGACAGAGGCACCCAACCACACCAGCATACAGTGGATAAATAAAAAGGAAAGAGTAGTATGTGGGAGCAACTCACACTTGCCCAAAGGAGTAATGGTATAGAGAGACATCTGTAGTGGTGAGGAGACACCAATGGAAACAGGGGAGTCACCCAGGGGAGAAGGAATGGAGTAGGAATAATAAGGAAACCAATACTATTATGATATGTATGGAACTGGTAGCATTTTGAAAGGGGCCAACACATTTACAGACTGCAAAAGGGGAACTAACCAGGTACCCACACAAATGGAAAGGTTATTTTAGAAGCTGGAGTAATATTGAAAAGCATACTATAAGAAACTACAGGCAAATGTATGGAGAGGATTAGACAATATAACCACAGGCAATAACCATGGTTATAGACAGAGGCTGTGACCAGCAGCAGTAGGCAGCCTGCAGGCAGGAGACAGCATGGCAACAGGGAATATCACCACAGATAAGGATGAGAGGCTAGAGTCTGGCCAAGGGCCAAGATAGAGACAACACTCGGCAAGGCAAACACTCTGAGCATTAAGCATTGGGAAATAGAGAGAAGTATTACAACTAGAAGGCTGTATAGCAGAATGGGTGGTGGAGTGCAAGACCACTGTTCATTTTTAATTCCAATGGAATAAAGCTGCCAGTACCATGGAGACAAAGCAGACATTTAAAACAGTTTGATATTATATTCTACCAAGGAACACAACCTATAGGAGATATGCAAAACATTAGGCCAGTGCAGAGATACATCAAAATAGAAGAAGAGTTAAAAGCTAGCTGTTATAGGATGATGGGTGAATGGAGGAGCAGCCCACCCAGACAGCAGCCAAGAAGTGATGCAATGTGGTTCTAACGGTACTATGGACCTGATACTTAATCATGAAAGCCCTGGATTGAGTAGGGGTGGAAATGATGGTGGACGGTCCATATGCCAGAAGCCAATCGCTAGCAATCAAAGCTCAGTAAGAAGGAAACCCCGAGGGAGACAACATATAGGCCCCAGAACAGGAGAAAAGTACAATATAATAAATAATAGAAGGACAGGAGAACCAATATATGTTACACCTGGGCAACCGCAGTATGGAAATACATAGCCTCAGAGGGGAGGAACATAGAAGGGCAATACAACAACTGAACATTAATGCAGCAACGAGGGAATTGCCCGGGGCCCACCCCCCCCCCCCCCACAGCAAGCAAAGAGAACAGGAGAGATCAGGCAAAACCCCACGGGGGCGGCCAACAAGGATCCAATAGAAATATATCAAGAGGTACACGAGTAGCGTTGCCGTGTGAGCTAAAGAGACTGCAGAACCGAATAGACATTGGATTAAAGGGAGGCCAGGCATTTCTCCCTTAACAAAACTGAAGGTAAAGCATTATTAATTTTACGTTGAATCAATGTTTATGGATTCTCAGCGCTCACATAGGCAGCAAGGCGATTAATACGCCACGAGTGGAGTCTAACTATGATGACTCGGGTGCAGTGGCATACGGACAAAGACTTACGAAGAAGCCACACTTCGGCTTGTCACTATCCTATAAGCACCACTAGTGATCTGCCTTGTGTAACGGCCCCATGTTGATGCAGAGGATTATACTCTAAGGGGTCGACACAGGTAAGGAATCTCGGAGACAAACTATAACAGGTCGGGAGCAGGACTATCCTGGCCTGAGCCGGATGTACATATTTTACCGCCGTCTTGATCCATGAACTATGAAAGGCCAGAGAGCAGGATTATCCTAGCTCGAGCCTAATTTGTATCTGTATCCACATCTTTATCAACAGACTATGAAAGGCCAGAGAGCAGGATTATCCTAGCTCGAGCCTAATTTGCATCTGTATCCACATCTTTATCCAACAGACTATGAAAGGCCAGAGAGCAGGATTATCCTAGCTCGAGCCTAATTTGCATCGGTATCCACATCTTTATCCAACAGACTATGAAAGGCCGGAGAGCAGGACTATCCCAGCTCGAGCCTAATTTCTCATCTTTATCCATGAACTATGAAAGGCCGGAGAGCAGGACTATCCCAGCTCGAGCCTAATCTCTCATCATTATCCATGAACTATGAAAGGCCGGAGAGCAGGACTATCCTAGCTCGAGCCCAATTTCTCATCTTTATCCATGAACTATAAAAATCCTGAGAGCAGGACTATCCTAGCTCGAGCCCAATTTCTCATCATTATCCATGAACTATGAAAGGCCGGAGAGCAGGACTATCCTAGCTCGAGCCTAATTTCTCATCTTTATCTATGAACTATGAAAGGCCAGAGAGCAGGGCTCACCCCGCTCGAGCCCAATCACTGTATACAAAATACATGTCAAGTGTATAGATAGATCATATTAATATGCATTTAAGGTAAAAGCTTACTAGAGCATAGAAGAGGGCAACAAGGGGACAAATAGATGTTAAAAGAAAGTAAAAGTGTGAAAGGGTAGGGATAGTACAGACATAGCAAAAGTGGAGAAACGGGGCACAAAAAGAAAACAAGACAAGAAGCCAGCAGAACAGCCGAGAAACTAGAATTCAAAACGAAAAGCGAAATATAAGCAACAAAAACATAGATTAGGAGAGAAAAGAGAAGCGCGAGAAAAGAAACAAGAAACAAATAAGAAAAGTAATGAAGAGCATTTAGAAACCAAAGGAGAGAAAGAAAAAGTAAAAATAGAAGTAGAATAGAGGCAAAATAGAAGCAAAGTAAAAGAAAAAGGTGAGATCTAGAGAGGACGATTCGTATATAAAACGAATCTACGGGGGACCCCCCTGTCCTGGGTTATAGTGGAAAACCAAAGAAGAGCAGAAACGTTTGGAAGACATATTTATTGACTTATAAATAACTTATAATATAACATATGGGAATGGCAGCCATAGAGAGGTATCACGTAAAGCCGTTCAGGGACAGAAAAGACATTAGGAGCTCCCAGGGTCGGATCAAGGCATGAGTTATCGTGGAAAAACAGTGCGGATCCTGTAGTCAGCAAAATAGTGCGCAAACAGATCAATGACATTCTCTCATCACCGCTCTCATTGGTGGATTGCAGAGACAGTGCGGATCCCAGAGTAAAACATATGACGCAGTGACATTCTCTCATCACTGCTCTCATTGGTAGAAAGTGCAGACACTGCGGATCCTGGGGTGAGGGCATGACGTAATGTAATTATGCAGGAAGGGGATGAGTCGTTGGTCACTGGGATCTCCAGGCAGTTGGGGATTAGAAATCAGCCCGGGAGGTCTGCCGGGGCTGAGATGCTCAGCTCCATATGGGAGTACATTTGTGGCATTCATAGACAGTGATTCAATGTGGATTTAGATCTACACGGCTTCTGCATGGTATTGGAGTGCTGAGGCTGTCGACCATGGCAGACACGGATGTCCCATGGAGGAGTAGCCGTCAACAGCGTGAATGGTGGCAGGCAGGTGCGGGCGTGCACGCTGAACCAATGCACTCTCCAAACAGACATATACTTGTAGACTACAATAACAACATGTACACATTGCACACTGAGAAGCATAGGACAGATATATGGTACACTGTAAGCCCAGGACATGTATAGGTTACTAAACATCAGTATCCTCCAATAAAGCTGGATCTCACACAAGCAGAGTTGTTTCTCCATGGGCAGGGAACGCCTCTACCATCTACTAGTTAACCCCATATAGTGACATAATATAAGGTGAGTTTGGAACCCTGAGTAAACACGGTAAAACGCTATATATCAAGAGGACATCTACTATAGCCCAATATGTTGTTATATCCCTACACTATGAAAGTCAAGATGTAGTACTCCACTCTACTCAAAACGTCGCTTGAATATAGACCATGGCATTTCCTGTTTTAGGTGATATTGTGGAAAAGATCAGAGGCTTTGTCATGCAGCTTGGCTGGAAGAAAGAACTGGAGATGTTGATAGAAGAATGTGAGAACCAGTACAAGGTAAGTGGTAGGACTTTAGGCGACAAAATCAGAATCTCATTTCATACTATTACGTCAGTCTTAGATGAATTTGCTAGAAATTTAACACACATCGCTTAATCATGCCACATACATTTTCCACATTAACACTTCAGATACAGGATATTTTCACAGTGTGTTGCGGGCCTTTAGTTCATTGATCGATCAAAAATGTTCACAGTATTGTCAGAATATGCATTCATTGGGGGAACAAACCATTGACCCCTCCCCCACTCTTTAAGTTAACTTTTTTTTCTCTCCCAATGAACAGAAAATATTAAATACAAACATTATATTCACCTCCATGTTCAGACATGAAATATTTTTAATCAAAAATAGTCATCGACGCTTTCGAAAAGGAACACTGTTTTATGTAAAGAGTATGTCTAAAACAGAATCCAGCATACTAGGATGTGTTTTCTCAGATTCAATGTATCTCCACAGAGAGGAACAGTCCGAGGTTTTGAACACTACCAATTGATATCTAAAGTTTTATATGCACACAATATCTATTTTGGTCCAAAATAACCCGCTGCATTGTTATTGGATAGTTGAATGAAAATTCGGCGAGTACACGTCATGTAAATTCTAGGTATAATGATTACCCAGGAGCTGTACCCAAATCTAAATCAAAATATTTAAAATTGGCAGAATCAAATAGTAAGAATTGTACATATAATAATCTTGATAGTAGTATTCCCTAATGGTTCCTGGTACAGGGCATTATAGTAAGGTTTTATTTCTATTACTATAATTAACTTGCAAAAACACATACATGCTACTCACCTCACCGCTGAGTGTCAAACTGTATTTTATTAGGAAGGATCTCCCAGCAAGTAAGTCAAAAAGTGGTGAAGTAGAATCCTATGGTGCTGGGCTTAGTGTTGTAATATGGTTTCTAGTGTGAGTAGATCACCCAGCCTTAGCTACTGCACCATGTACATACTCTTTGACGCTATTTATACTATAAAACATTCTGTATACATGCATATACCGGTATATATAAAAATACTGCACGACTTTAACCAATTAGGTAGTTCTCAAATGGAGTATATAGTAAACCTGTCTCTGTTTCTTTAGTCCAAAATACCTGATCAAAACAGATGCTAGATTTCTATTTCCAGTTTCGTAGATTCTCTTGAGTAGAAACTGTATATTTCTTTAATACTTCATCACTGTATATGCATCAATCTGAACTTCGTATGATATTCTGTCCGACCATACATCATTTAATTTACACTGATAGTGATACCCTATATCCCCGTACGGACTTTAATTAAAATCGTTTCAGTGAATGCCACTTACAATTACAGGAGGAAATAGAGTTGCTTACATTTGAACATGTAAGGTTTAGATACTGACACTCTAGGCATTCCGCAGATGTACAAAAGCGCTAAGTCTAATATTGTACTTCCATCTATTTCCAGCGGTCTCTCACTGAATCTCCCCTTGCTGTCAACGAAGGCTCGCCCCCTAGTCTCTCCATGTCAAGGGACACCTACAACGTTAACACCAATTCACTCCTCTCAAAACCATCCAACAGTGGGCTCACGCGAGCAGTCACCCACATGCAAGGCTTCTGTAAGTCAGACCAGTCCAAGCCAAAAACGCCGTCACAAGAAGTCAACAAAATCAAGGAAGATGAAAGAAAAAACATCACCCAAGCACCAGCTACAGCCAAAGCGTTCCCAGCACAAGGGGTCACTAATAACAAAAGCGGAGAAAGAGTTATTGCCGGACCCAACTCTTGCTTCAATCCAGCCCAGCTCCGCTTCACAAGAATTGCTGACGGTGCTGTTGGATCCACGAGTAAAGGTGCCGCCGGGGACACAGCCACGACCAGAACTCCCACCGAGTCAGCAACAGCAAACCACCAACAAGAAAAAGCAGAACCTAGTCAATCGGGGGGAGGGGATGGAACAAAGAGCGGAGATAGCCGAAGGAGGGGAGGGACTGAGAAACCAAATGATGGAAACTGTGAAAAGAGTCTTTGGACAGAGGAAAGCAAACCGCCACCTGGCCAGAGCCATGCGCAACGCCTGGCTGGGGGACCTTCGGTGAGGCACTCGTTTGAGGGCGTAAAGCGCCTTCTGGGGGAAGCAGCTAGAGATCTGCAGAACACCCCACTACCCGTGCTGCCCAGTGAGAACCCTCTGTCCAACAGCAGCAATCCGGTACAGCAAGACAAATCACCAAGGAGCACCAAGGACAATGACCTCAAGGGGTTCTTCACTATGCCTGACACCTCAAAACCAAAGAAGTTGGTAGAGAGACCGCCCAGGTCCAGCCACTTAGCTGAGGCTGGTGGCAGTAGTCAGCGCTCCCCGCGCTGCACAGAGTTCACCTCTCCCTCAGAAGGTAACATGGCCGTCAACATGAGCCAAGAGGAAGCACAGAGAGACGTCATGATAAAGGAATGGTTGGCAACAGGTCCTAGTGGCCCGTCCCATGAGGTGGGTGTTTCAGGTGCTCAGTCCGATGAAGATCTTAGTGGCAATATCAAACCAGTGCCGCGATCACGCTCAAACTCTGCCCATTCTACGATAAGAAGGCAAAATAATCTTGCGAATGAGAATCACTCAAGGACAATCTCACGTGAAATAGTTCGCTTGAAAATGCGTTACAACCTTACAAATCAACCCCAACCACAGATGTCATTGTTCCAGAGAACTCACAAAGTCCACAGCCATAAGACGAGCGGTGAGACTGCGCCTGTGCGTTATGCTAAAAGCCCTACACGATATGCCTTTAAACATACAAAGGGTTTGACGACAACACCCAAGGCTCCTGCAGCCACTGAGGTCAGGAAGCCTCTGTTTACAGGCCTTAGGCATGTCAACTTTAAATCCCAATCTGTCACATCAACTGTTACCAAAACCACCATCACCTCAAACTCAGCAAAAACACGAACAGTTGAGAGGGAAGCAGAGCAGGTGAAAGCCCACAGCGCTGGGGCCTTACCGCGTATATCCTATCAACACCGACAGAGCTCAGACATATCAGCTAATGCCAGGTCCTCCAGGCTTAATACACTGTTAGCCCAGACAGCTGGTAATCCGATTTTAGCGGAGGCTGGCGACGTATGATGAAATAAACACTAAATTGTAATTAGGAAATCTCAGTGAATGGCACCTATTTATTCTAACTTTATGGCTCTCTGGACTTTGAGAGAAAGTTACAAACTATATAAGATATACATAGGTAGGCTCTACTTGCAAAAGACCCAGGCTTAGGCTTCAGAAATCATACATATCTAACATAAGTATTCTATTACAGTATACTAGTACGCTGGCTAAAATTTTGATTAATATAATATCATGTTGGTATTTAAAGGTTTTAGATACATGGTGTTTTGTAATTTGGAATGAGTCATTTATTTCCTGCTGGGAGTAGGAACGGGAGGGTTCGTGGCTATTGGAAGGGGGCATAACTAAAGAGAGGCCTTCGGTTGGGAGGCAAATCTACATATATATATATATATATACGCAATTTTAGAAGTGGGGGGTATTTCTCATTTAATTTTTAATTTGGGGGAGCAAGATTGCGTAAAGCTTATAGGAGGGTTGGGGGCGGGCGGGTCAGAACGGAAAAAATAGCAGTGTGTTCCCCCAGTTAGTAATAAATGACTCGTCCCTAATATAGGCCTTGCATGGTATGAGGTGGTGTGGTTTTCATTGAGAAACGGAGTCACGTTTTGTAATGCTGCCATACCCATTAAGTAATGAAGCCACTTGTGCACAGTATTTCTGTACATATGTCAGACGTATTTCTGGAGAACTCGGGTAGTGTTTATTACACACATCAAACTATTTGTTTCATATGTGGTTATGTAAAGTCAGTGTAAGCTTTTCTGGAATCTCGCTATGTGGGATGACATTATGGTGCTAGGAGTTCAGTAGCATATTTTAATTCTGTGGATACACATATAGGATCTATTATTAACGACTGGGCAGAAATATAGTCGTATAAACATCCACCGTGGCTCTTTTATGGTCAAATCACATATTTAAATACTATTTATGAATAAGTAGATAATATATAGGGCAATATGAGCATTCAGACTAGGGTCTATATTTAATTAGGCGACAAAGAGAAACCAGATGGTAAGGTGTACATCTACGGCTATCCTGCCAAAATGGCAGACTACATAGCAGACATTTATAGTAATTCAGCTGTCTATGCATCTCTATGCACATATACAGGTTGCTGCAGGTGGTATGATAATGAGGACCTGGTTCGGGTTTTTGCTGACGAAGCAAGTCCTGCTGATGACACAACCGGCAGCAGTTTTTATCTCTCATCAACTCGGGCGCCCGCATGGAATTGGGACATTCTCCACCCTACCATTAGTTTAATAGGAGCACGCGGATTACACTGAGCATTCCCTGGCCATGTACTTAGTATTGGGCAGCGTGGTCTACATAATTCCCACTGCCTATTGAACACTACCAACCCATTGTTGAGATGTAATATATACGCATTTAAAAATACAAAATATGGTCCAGTAGTTCAATAATTAGAATCCAGGACACTGCTATGGTTATTTCTTACATGGGCCAAAAGTTATAATGACTGTTGATTATATGGGTTATATGGCGAAGCAATCAAAAGTTTATATCATGTCAGTGCAATTCGATAATGTACCTCAATTATGAAATGAAGATCTTGTATCTAATTATTATTGCCATGAGGCGCGGAATAAAACGCATAGGGTTAAACGTAATACTAGGGGGAGGAGGGCTGTCATAACCTGAATAATTATAATGTAATATCAAAGTGACCATGTTGAATGCAAAACAGATACCGAAGGAGACAACCCTGTTGTTTTCGAATGTTTCGTTATATTTAATAGAGTCCATTATCTCGTCTCTGGTGTTTAACTGTGATAATACCTGTAAATGAAAGTATTACATGTATGTTGATAAGTATACTGTGATATGGAAAAGTATTGTCAGTTTTTATTGCACAAGTTATTGATCTGCTACATATATAAAACTGTACACACACAGTGATGTTTACTTAAACAAGGACTTATCATCATGTAACAGAACACTGGGAGAAATAAATAATAATTTTCCCCGTACATATATTTCATGCTCTGAACCCACCTCAATCATCTTGCAGAATGCCATTAGTTGCAACACTGCCTGTTCTCTAGTCGGATATCTTGCTTTCGTCATTTCGTCAGTGATAATCGCTCAACATGCAGATGTATTATGTAAGGCATATATATATACATATACATATTGAATATAGACATGTATCTCTATTACACGGTTACACTTGTAAAAAAATAAAATAAAGTGTAGGAACTTGTGACTCGTATAACTATTTATTAGAGTGGGCTATGTTCTCTGTAACGCTGTGAAACTAGGTCAAGCCCACTCTTATCAGGGATGTGATTGGAAAATTGTCAGATGGTAGGAAAAAAAATAGGCCCAAAAACGTCTCTGTTTTTAGTTCAAGCACAGCACAAGTACATTTTCTTTGTAGCACTGCGATAAACTTGGGGGGGATCGAGAGGGTGGAAATCTGAAAGCTGCATTTTGTATGGGGGGTATTATAGTCACCCACATTTTTCATGCAGACCTCTTTTCTCTTTATCTATTACACCTTGATGCAATATCATGTGAACTATTTCAGGGGTGGGCAGCTGTCGCCATGGCGCCAAATAATGGCGACACTGGTCTCGAAATTGGCGACAATGCCCTCCTGACTCCAAGCTTTCCAAAATTGAAAGAATTTTGTAAATCGTCCTACTAGAACCAAATTTATGATACATTTTTAAATTGCACCAGAATACATTATTTGACTTTAATATTTTCAAAATTTCCAATTTCTAAACTGAAATGGCATGTTCATAGTGGTTATTTTCTTGAGATTTAGGCCATTTTGATGAAAACAAAGGTATTTTGATGACAACTAGACTCTTGCTAGGACCATATTGGTGAAGTGAACCCCTTTGGCAGATTTAGTGAGGGGGTGGCAGGAGGGGGGGGGGGGGAGACACATATATAGGCCCTGCCCCCCTCAAAATCAAGAAAAGTAGAGGAAAACCTCCGACCCTTTCTGTTCCCAAAGCTCTTTCTTTCCGACACCCAACCTTGGCCTTTGTCTCACCTAACCCTGGGCCTGTCTGGTACCCAAAAAACATGTTTAGCTCAGCTTTTTCCAGCCCTACCCTTAGCACTGATTATACATGTACATGTGTTTTCAGGTCCATATCCTGTATCATCTTTCAAAGTTTGGTCTGTCCCTTCTAAAATAATTTCCATCCCAATAGTAGAGAATGCACACAGATCTAAGCCATAGTAGGTCTACTATGTGCCAAAATGCATCAGATTTCACCATTTGAGGTAAAGATTTTCTTTGTTTTTTCAAAACCTTTCCCTCCAACAACAATGTTGCAGTCCCAATAAAAGAGGACAAATACAGAATGGAGCAATGATATATTTTGTGCCAAATGCACCAGAACACACCATTTAAAGTATTGACTTCCAAAAAGGGGGGGGGGGAGGGCACGTCCCCTGCTGCACTCCATGAAAAATGCCCTGTCCTTTCAACGCTTGTCCATACCATGGCTACAACCTGTCCTCTATTGGCTCCAGGGTTTTCAGATATGCCCACCCCTCAGTATTTGAGCTAAATCATGCTGTTGCAAAACACCTCAGAAATCTGTATGTGTCAAAAAAAATGGGAAAAAAAGTTTCATCACCTAAAATAAGAGATTCCTTTGAAAAACTGAAAAAACCCTGAAATTCTCCAAAAAAAAAGTGAAACTTTGGAGAACCTAATTTTCGACATGATTTCAGTAGTGTACCATTTCGATTGTTGTTCTGTTGTATTCCCTACTAAAAATGGTGATAACTCCTGTTGTAAGTTTAATGAAAATACTCGTGCGTGCGAGGCTGAGGTCTCATTAGTCACCCAAATTGGCAGTGTTGTCACCGCAAGCTTGGCGAAGTCGAGCCGCGGGTAGTTATTTCTCCAGTACCATCCATCAAAATAGGCCCTAATACATCGATTCCACCTTGAATAACCACCCCCGGCAGCAACTGAGTCAATGTTTTAATCATTTTGGCAATTTGATTCCTTTTTTCCCCAACCCTGAGCTACTTCCTTGCCGCCTGCCGCCCAAATGACGGCGGCTGCTGCGTGATTCCGCTCGTCATGTGATCACTGCAGGGCGCATGGCAGCTGACGGGGGGCGTTACTGCGGCCACTGTAGTCCTGAGGACTATGCCTCGCCACGCGCGTTATCTGCGCGTCGGACCCGTGCCATCAACACACCTACGCCCCCCCCTCTCTGGTAATAGCAGTCTTGGGAAGTCCCTAGGACTATGCTGGTAGTCCTCAGGACTACATCTATAGTCCTCAAGACTACACCTGTAGTCCTCAGGACCATGCAGGCAAACATTCAAATATTTGGAAGGGCTGTGCATAGTGGTATAGGATCCATAGTTCTAGAAATAATAGTTCCTATGACTACATGTATAGACCCTAGGACTACATCAGGTAGTCCCCAGGACTTTAAATCTAGTCTCCAGGACTATGCTATAGCTTTCAGTATTATGTTAATGTGTGAGGGGCTAGGCCTATACTAGCACTGGGAAGAGGGGTGCGGCTGTCAGCTAGTCCGCAGCTAGTCTCAGTGTGAGGGGCTAGGCCTATACTAGCACTGGGAAGAGGGGTGCAGCCGTCAGCTAGTCTCAGTGTGAGGGGCTAGGCCTACTAGCACTGGGAAGAGGGGTGCAGCTGTCAGCAAGTCTAAGTATGAGGGGCTATAGGCCTACTAGCACTGGGAAGAGGGGCGCAGCTCTCAGCTAGTCTAAGTGTGAGTATAGGCCTACTAGCACTGGGTAGAGAAGTGCAGCTGTGAGCTAGCTAGTCTAAGTGTTAGGGCCTAGGCCTACTGGGAAGAGGGGTGCAGCTGTCAGCTAGTCAAGTGTGAGGGTCTAGGCCTATTAGCACTGCATGGGTGACGAAGGTAGATCACTAAATCAACAGGGTAATATAGGGCCTATATTTTGGAACAAAATAACAATTTCGGAAAATTCCAAGATGGCCACCAAAAACTCAAGATTGTCTGATTTCTGTGTGTAATACATGGATTTTAGGGTTATCTATGGTGTAGAATGCATATTTTGGATCAAAATTGCAATTCAGAAAATTCCAAGATGGCTGTCAAGATGGCCGCCAAAAACTCAAGATTGTCTGATTTCCTTGTGTAATACATGGATACTAGGGTTATCTAGGGTGTAGAATGCATATTTTGGATCAAAATTACAATTCGGAAAATTCCAAGATGGCCGCCAAAAACTCAAGATTGTCTGATTTCCATGTGTAATACATGGATTTTAGGGTTATCTAGGGTGTGGAATGCGTATTTTGGATCAAAATTACAATTCGGAAAATTCCAAGATGGCTGCCAAAACCTCAAGATTGTCTGATTTCCATGTGTAACACATGGATACTAGGGTTATCTAGGGTGTAGAATCCATATTTTGGATCAAAATTACAATTCGGAAAATTCCAAGATCTTAGATGGCTGCCAAAAACTCAAGATTGTCTGATTTCCATGTGTAATACATGGATTTTAGGGTTATCTAGGGTGTAGAATCAATATTTTGGATCAAAATTACAATTTGGAAAATTCCAAGATGGCCACCAAAACCTCAAGATTGTCTGATTTCCTTGTGTAATACATGGATTTTATCAATGTAGGCCTACTAACTGTAGCCTAGATTATTGAAAAAGGGGTCATCATAGAGAAATTTAACTTTAGAGTGACATGGCACTCTCTCCCAGTAGATAAGTATGTCACTATGCAGTCGATATAGAGCTAAATGTTAGATTTTTATTAGATGTTATAGCAATATACCGGTACTGACATAGCCCACTCCTTTAGTTAACATCAGTGTTACTATATAGTAGCTGTAGTTTTAAACCGCTATTTATTCATAATCGAGCTACTGCAAACCAGTTCAAAGGTACCCAAGACCATTGTCCCTGAATATACCTTTTTAAATGGACTAGAGTATCGATGCTCTTGCAATTGTCAATATCGAGTGTGTTTTAGATACGCCAAATAGAGGCATTGGGGGTAAGAAATGCTGTTTTGCAAATTCTGTATAACTCGTGCAGAGGGAGACATTGACGCTGGGCCAGGCATCAATGGTCCCTCATTATGTGTACAATCCGGCAGTATTCTCAATATTACCGTAGTAAATAAAATTCTAGATACAGTAAAACCTTGCGTATAAATCTAACTCGCGTATAAGCCGCACCCAGACAATGGGCCGATCCTTTAAGCCGCACTGGCGATCTGATTATGGTGATTTTGGTACTGTACTATACTAGCAAAAAACCCTCGTATAAGCTGCACCCTGACTTTGTCCCGATCCTATAAGCCGCACTAGTGATCTGATTTGTGTACTAGCCGCAGCTTATAAGTGAGGTTTTACGGTAACTATTCTGGGCCCGCAAACTTCAGTGATAGCTGATAGCCGCACTACATCATTGTTACCACTGCATGTGTAAATCCAGGAATACTAAATAATCAGTTTAATCACTACGTATCTTGGTTATCTTTCTTACAGACATGTCGTCTCAGGGTCTGTTTCTGCGTGTACACATTGCCGCACGTGTGGCAGCGGTGCTCACTGACCCCCGTGTGTATCACCGTGTGCGCCTTGAGAGCCGCCTTTGTCTTAAAGCTCTGCTGACACACGCTGCAGCTGTATGTGGTGTCTGTGTGCTGCAGCTGGACGTGCCTCCCCAGGTGGCACTGCGCCCAGAAGGTCTTGCTGCAGTGCTGACAGGCGTAGGGCCGCCGCCCGCTGTGCACGTTCTCATGCTCCTTCCTGTAACAGTTGGTGGAGAACCCCTTACCACACACCGTGCAGTGGAACAGCTGCTTGCGCTCGCTGACGGCCTTGTGGCGCTCCACGTGCAGCGACAGGGGGTGTTTCTGGTGGAAGCCCTTGTTACACACAGGACAGAAGTACTGCAGCTCTTGGTGTATCAGCTGGTGACTCTTCAGGTACTGTGCCTTGGCGAAACACTTCCCACACTGTTCACACTGGTGCGCTTTGGCAGCCGGGTGAGTATTGTTCGTGTGACTTGTCGGGGCCTGCTGACTCCCGAACGTCTGGGTGTACTCCAGTGTTGGATGGTGAGTGTGAACTGTTGGTACAGAGTAACCTGGGGCATTGTATGGATTTCCACTACCACTGGAGGGAGGATAGTACATACGTTGAGTCTGGATGCTCAGAAAGGAGTTCCCGGTTAGCAGTGTCTGTGGTGTAGGATCTATGTTTCTGCTGACTCTTGTTCCGTATTTGTCCAAGCCTTCCTTCAGTGTCATACTTGGTGTAGCGTCGACTGAGAGGTTCCTGCCCGACTGAGCACATGAACTCCAGTCTGCCGTGTTATTATCCTATATGAACAAGGCAAAGTGGGACCGAATTAGTGCCTTCGACATGGTCATGTCAACTTTGTTGCTGACATAATTCTCGGTTGTTTTTACAAGAAATTTAGATTTTAACTATTTCAACCATTTGGAAACTGAAACCATACAACGTGACACAAACTTTTCCAGATTCATTACAGAGCATGCTACCATCTCATTATTAAGTTGTTTAACCATTGAACATTTGTCTGAAATTACGTGAATATTTCACTTCAATAACTACCACTAGATAACTTCAGATGATAGGTATTGTCACCAAAAATATGTATTTCTGATTTCATTGAATTCAATCCAAGTAAAGTATGCGAATATATATGTGGCTACAATACAGAGCTAACGGATTTCAGATTTCAGTGGTAATTCATAAATTTCTTGATGCAGATACTATCGACAAGAAGTAGAATCCAGTAAACATGAGAAATTGATCTATATTAAAAAAAAATGGAGACAAGTCAACAGCAAACAGCATGAATTGTGTAATAGACATTTACAAAAAGTATACTAGCGTTGGCACATTTTAATACAGCAGTTTTCCCCCCATTAACAGATATGTACTTGACAATCTAACTTGGCCCTTACAGAAGAAATCGTTATGTTTTCTTCGTAAAATCAAACAGTGGTCTTAAACATAAATGTTAACAGAAAATATGTAGGACTACAAATAACTGCATTGTTTAAGTATGGTCCCACTGCACCAATTCCTTCCTATTCTAACCTACATAATAGATTGTGTGTCTATAAAAACAACAGGTGCGCCTGTCTCTGAGGTCTTTATATTGAGCTGTTTGTCTGTCTGCGGGGCGTTAACCAGTATAGACCAGTCCTCTACGGCCGTCTCAGTCCCTCCCTCAGGAACTATCTCCACAGGAACCCCGCTGTGTGTCACACCAGACACGGACACCACACTTTGTGACATGTCCGCCTCTAGTACCACCACCGGGGTGAGGTGCTGACTGCCACTGGGCATCACGCTGGGTGCTAGCACCATGTTGGACTGCGTGTCGTGTACCACCGCTCCCATCATGTCAGACTCTGGTGGTGTCAGCTCCTCACCAACGCTTTGGGCTACGTTGGACACTGATACCACATCTGACTGTATGTCCTGACTCACAGTTTGTATTACGTCTGGCACTGATATTGCAGTACAAGTGAGGTCCTGGCCCACATGCTGCACTCCGTCAGAGTCTATAATGTTGACTACCGCTGTGTTAGCGTCAGAGCCCTGAGGATCATGGCTGGTTGGCAGGACTTGGATGGCAAAGTTGCTGTGATCACCAACCTCCATTAGGACCTGCGTGGTGTTCTTCACAGCTGTATGTGTCAGCAGATGGTCATTGACTTCATTCCAGTCGTAGAAGATATCATTACACTCGCTACACATGTAGACGTTCTGCTGTGTGGACGACTCCTGCTCAATGTCTAGCGCAGTGTCCAACTCCTGGCCATCGTTGATGCCCTGCGTGTAGACTGCGGCAGTATTGACGCTGGGAGGTATGTAGATGTCAGGGGTGGTACCAGCAGCCTCATGCGTCTCCCCAGCTATGGCTTGTGTGGCAGACAGAATGCTGCTCTTACAGACGTGGCGCTGTAAGGTCTGCCTCTGGGTGTACACCTTGCCGCATGCCTCACAGCGGTGCTGCCCTGACCGCGTGTGCGTGACCACGTGGGCAGTGAGGCCTGCCTTGAAGCGGAAGGTTTTACCACACACGTGGCAGGCATGCGTCTTGTCGGCGTGGTGCAGCTGCATGTGCTTCCACATGTGGCACTGGGCCTTGAGCGTCTTGCCGCACTGCTTACAGGCGTAGGGCTGCCGCCCGCTGTGGATGTTCTCGTGGTCCTTCCTGTACGAGTTGGTGGTGAAGGCCTTACCACAGACGCGGCAGGGGAAGAGGTTGTGGCGCTCGCTGGCCGCCTTGTGGGTCTCCATGTGCTGCGTCATGCGGTACTTCTCCAGGAAGCCCTTATTACACACCACACAGAAGTGCTTCTTCACCTGCTCGTGTCTCTGCTGGTGGCTAGTCAGGTACTTGCTGCTCGCGAAACACTTACCACAAATTTCACATTTGTGAGTTTTCTCCTCAACATGAGACACATTACGGTGTTTATTCAAGTCCCGCTCGTAGGCAAAAGTAAGTGAGCACTGGTCACAATGAACGTCTCTGGGTGCGTGTCGCCTGGCGTGGTGCTGCACAACATGGACCCGCTGCAGGGCACTATAGCCGCACACTTCACACAGGTATTTACCCTCACCGTATGGCGGGTTGTACTGTTTGGGGTCTGGTGGTTTGTCCGAACAACTCGCACCCAACTTCTGATGATGAACAAGGTCCACATTTCTGGTGAATGTTTTACCACACTTGTCACATGGAAATTCTGGCACTGGTTCAATGTTTGTTTGGCCTAGAATGCCATCTGCGTGAGTTCTGTAATGTGACCTGAGAGCAAACAGCGTAGAGAAACTCTTAGTGCACACTTGACACTGGTAGAGGTACTTTGTGTGCTTTGTTCTCATGTGGTTTCGTAATCCCGCCACTGAAGTCTTATAGCCACATTTATGACATTCCTCTGTTGCCCTTTCTGGATGCTTCAGCTGAAGACGTGACAATTTGGGTGGACACCTTACAGTGTTCTTCCCAGTTCTGGTTGACTCTGATTCTCCGACAGTGTCCTGATTTATTGCGCTCTGGTCGGCTACACTGGTGTTCCCATCACTTGGGTTAATTATCATGTTAAAGGGAACACCACCATTCTCTGTGTGACTGACCCGGTAGTGTGCGGCCATACGGAACCTGCGTGTGCCGGTTAACAGACATACCCTACACTCATACCACCGTACACCCCGTGTGTCAGCCAGCACCTTAAACTCTGTCGTACTTAGCTCGCTAACCTCTGTCATCTCCCCCTTCGGCTCCAGTGGCTGTTTCCTTAACCCGGGGTCATGATGAAACTGCTTGTGTTTGACTAGCTCTGCTTTAGTTGTGAACTGCTGAGGGCAATGACTGCAGGAGAAGGGACTAGCTGTAGGCACATGTTTAGGTCTAGTACTAGACCTGGTGTTACGCCTGTTTCGGGGAGGAGAGGTAACAATACTTTCAGTGGAAGGCAGACTTACAACGAGCGGTGCTGACACAATATGACTGTGGTTTATGACTGCCCCGTCACCCTGGGTGTCCCCTGTAGTAGGAGTGCCGTAGTTGGCTAGACTGCCACGAGTTGTCTCTCTAACCGGTTCTGTAGACAGCGGGACCAAGTGGTCTGCAACCTCATGACGAGCTAGCTGAAATAAAGGATAACACATAATCATAAATTTTGAAACCTAAAAATTATAGCATTCAGCATGATATCATTATCATAGTACCAGCTTTGTGTACTAGCAGAGTGTGCCATTGTGCTATATCTAATACGTGCACATGTTACCACATTTGTCAGGAAGATGAACTGTGCCATTGTGGACTAAAACATTCATTTCGTTTATAATTTTGAAAATAGAATATGCTGGCAACTTTTATCTCCTATGCTAAATGGTTCACCCATCAACTATGACAAAACAAAAAGCATTACCTCTGTTGTTCCCTCGGAGAGCTTGTTGAGCTCCCCAATGAGGTTGATGGCAGCGGATGTTTTGTCTCTAGTGACCAGCTGCGTGGCAGCGTCAAGATTGTTGGTGGCTGGTGAGTGGGTGTGTCCCTTACACCTGTGTCGCAGGAGGGTCTGTCTCTGTGTGTACACCCGCCCGCACATCTCACACCGGTGCTTCCCTGCCCGGGTATGCTTCACCATGTGCGCCCTGAGTCCGGCCCTGAACGTAAACCGCTTCTTACAGATCAAACACTGGTGGCTCTTCTTCTTGTGACTCTGGGCGTGCTTCCACAGGTGACACTGTGCCCAGAACGACTTGCCACAGACTTTGCAGATGTACGGCTCCTGTCCGTTGTGTATGTTCTCATGGTCTTTACGGTAGCTGCTCGTAGAAAAACTCTTCCCACACACACTGCACACATAGGGCTTTTTCCCAGCAGATGAAACCTTGCCAGCTGAGAGTACTTGCCCATCATGAGCAACCGTCATATGTTTGGTTAATTGTCTCAGGTCTGAAAACTTGTTTAAACAATGATCACATTGAAACTGCTTCTTTCTGTCTACAGCTCCCACATCCTCATCTGTAGCAGCAGTTGAGGGGAGCGTTGTACCAACATGTTTGGCTGAGTGGGCCCGGGCTGACTCTTTACCAGTAGTCTGCAGTCCTTTCTGGTCATCGTCATCCAACTCAGTTAACCCTGGCGGGTTGATAATCTGTAAATAGGTAAGAATGGTCTACATTATAGCGGATATTGGTCAGAAATGTACCTAGATGATAACAAGGTAGCTCTGGCTTGAGAAAGGGAGCATCCCACTTCGCAGTTATGAAGTCAGAAATCCACCTGGAGTAAATAAGTCAACAGGTTGTACTAAAACGTTATTGTACATGTATAAATTGGATTTCTTTTTTAGGCATATGTATGTGTATGTGTATATGTATATTTTAGTGAGATATTTGTATACAAATCCTATTATAAAGTATATGTATCAAATGATGTATACGCATGTACCTGTGTTATCCGTGTGCGTGCCTCACACAGCATCTGCCAGTCACCGCTAAGGGAGATCCCACTCTGACCAGTGTCCAGTAGCTTCACGCTCACTTCGGCACAGGATCGCGTCACTTTGTCCATGTCAGTGTTACGGAGCATTTCTATCACTGACGTATGTAGCTCTGCTACCGTGTTGGTAAAGAACTACAGTGGAAACAAGGGAAATTCTTACCTTTCGACTTAACTAAAGAAAGTAGATATGCAGCCAGTAAATGATTGAACATGTGATTCACATCACAAATGACTCAGAGTCAGGTTGTTAACGTGATTGAATTGATTGATTGAAAGATTGAAGCTGTAAATAATTTCAGGAACAATGAATTATTTGTCAATTCTGAGAGTAGAAACAAATTTCGGTTCAAAACTACCTGCAAATAATGTGTCACACTAGTCTGTGATCACATTTCATGCGAGCAGGTGGGCGTGGGTGCGGAAATGGCTGTGAGCAACATCGCCAGGCCGCCAGGTCAAAAGCAGTCCCCACCCAAAATGGAGTCGATCAGAGCTTAAAAAGCGGCGATATCCACATTTCCATTTTTCACAAATGAAATTGAGTTTAATTTCAGAAACCAACTGTATGGACTTTTGAGCTAGTTTGACTTCAACGATTTGTTTAAACCTTACATTGCGACATAAAAAATCTAAGGGGTAAAATTCAAAATGATGTTTTAGTATCTTGAAATAGCTGTATAGGGCTCCTAGGTGTTAGGCCATGGGGGCATCCATGTTCGGGGGTTAGAAGTTCAAGCAGGTAACACTAGGTACCTGTTCATATGGGTGTGTTGAGCCTGGAGTGATACTATCCTGGCCCCTCGTGATGCCTTCTTGACCCTGCTTATGCCGCCTCTCCGACTCCTGGTGACCCATGACATATGCACGTAGTATAGGGTAGGAGGGACATCGCTGTTGCGCTTCACCACCATCTCTGACTCTTTCTGGTAAGAGTTCACCCTGGAATACGTCACAGACAAACATTACATATGACGCTTTCAACTATGGCAATTTTGTAGTTTTTAAAAGTATATCTAGGACAAAAGTCTTTTAATCCAAACCGGGTATGTGTTATACAATGTTATGTTTTATATGAAAAAAGAATGTACAAGAATGGTTATAGATCTGATATCTACCATAAATTTTCGCATCTATTAAAACCCTAGGCCTTATCGGTGCCCTAATATATTAAAAGCCTAATCAGCTGCACCCAAAACTTATGAAAATCTTGTATAAGCCGCATCCACATTCTGCTACTTGTACAAGCCGCGGCGTATACGTGAGTGTATGTTACTCCTACTTCTTAAAAATGACAGAATGTCAGGTGTTTATCCCGGTGTTTATAGACTACAAAAATGAATACATAGTATAGGGCCTACCTTAGGCTTGGCCGATAGACTGGATGTGCGGTGTGTTGACGGTCTCATGATGGTTGTAGTGTCATCTGCAGTGGACATGGTTTATCAGTTATTATACTAGTTTAGTTGGTATTCCCCCATCTAATTTAGCTACGCTGGACAGGCAAGACAGTAGAATGCTATATGCATAAGTCAACATGCTAGTGACTATACTTGGGTACCCAGAGTTATGGCCGTGTCGCCGTGTCGATTTTTAAACCCCCAGTGTCGCACGTGTCGATTTTAACAACCCCCGGGTCGCCGTGTCGCACGTGTCGATCTTTACCCATGTATAGTCACATGCTAGTTAGAAATATGTGTACTTCTACATTTATTTAACTCAAATCTTATGCTTACAGCGTCAGAAAATGGATTAATGAAAGGCTGGTATCAAGATCTGTAGACCTATCAGGTCCTATGTTCACATTTATATCCCATAACTGTAGATCTACTTCGTATATCGTAAAACGCTTCGTATAAGCCTAACTACTGTAAAATCTTAACTTGTATAAGCCTAACTTGCGTATAAGCCGCACCCCGACTTTGGGCCGATCATATAAGCCACAGAAGCCTCCTGAACGGCCCCTGGGAAAAACTTGTGTATTAGCCGCACCCCAAACTTTGGTCTAAATGTTAACACTGGGCTGGCACTGCTTTGGTGCCCAATACATATATTACACTGTAGTCTGTATATAGGTAGGTCAAGCAGAGACCGGGATCCCGGGCCTGTATATGTCACAATGCTAAATAGCCTAAATGAAATGATGGTTTTCTCTATCATATAACATGGTGCCATCATACATGTCATATCATAGGAAAGGGAAAGAATTGGTCTTTCATATGCTGTTCCATGTTGGATTTCCCATTAACAAACACTGATATATCAATTGGTAAAGTAAATACAATGTCAGTGCCAACGAGTACATTGGAACGGTTTTTAGAGGACAGGCTCTGGTGCTACCTCCCCAGAAAAGGGGGTTAAGCATGTGAAATTTAATTTGTATATGTGAGATATTATACATATGGACTCTCCTGTCAGAGTTGACTTTGTACGTATCTTACTTTAGTTTCTATCACCATAATTACAAATAAAACCATCTGTGAATCAGTTACATCATTTGTACAGGTGATTTAGGGAGTGTTCATTTATTAATTACAGGGGGGGGGGGGTGGTTAAAATGTATGCCCCTTTTTAGCAAAAAAGCCCGCGCGTTACTATAGATCAAAGGGGGGGGGGGCGAACATTTTTCGGTGCCTTCGGCGAGGAAGGGCGCGAAACATTCCACGCGCTCTCGAGGGGGGGGGGCGTAAAAAAATGTCGCCCCTCCAGGCGAAATCTCGTCCCCCCCCCCCCCCGTAATTAAAAATATAGCATCCAGCTCTACATCATTAGTATAGTAACAGCTTTGTGTACTAGAAGAGTGTGCCTTGGCATTGGCAACATATATGTACCGTATATTATTATGTAATATTGCCTTTCACTAAAATTTCACTTTTTTTGCGCTTTCAAACTATTTTCTCGCCAAATCGGGTGTTTTAGGGCAAATTTCACTTTTTAGCGATTTCGAACTTTTTTCCCGCCAAATCGGGTGTTTTTAGGCAAATTTCACTTTTTTGCTATTTTGAACTTTTTTCTTGCCAAATCGGGTGTTTTTAGGCAAATTTCACTTTTTTTGCGATTTCGAACTTTTTTCTTGCCAAATCGGGTGTTTTTAGGCAAATTTCACTTTTTTTGCGATTTCGAACTTTTTTCTTGCCAAATCGGGTGTTTTTAGGCAAATTTCACTTTTTGGCGATTTCGAACTTTTTTCTTGCCAAATCGGGTGTTTTTAGACAAATATCACTTTTTTTTGGCGATTTCGAACTTTTTCCTCGCCAAATTGGGTGTTTTTAGGCAAATTTCACTTTTTTGCGATTTCGAACTTTTTTCTCGCCAAATCGGGTGTTTTTAGGCAAATTTCACTTATTTGACGATTTCGGACTTTTTTCTCGCCAAATCGGGTGTTTTTAGGCATATTTCACCTTGTTGAAATTTGAACGCGATGTACACATATGTCCTACCCCCCCCCCCCCCCTCCAACACACACACACGCAGTGGCCGCTGCCGTGTCCAGAAACAAGGCAGGGTAACAGAGTGCACTGCCACGAATGACTGACCTTCACCTTGTTTTGCAAAAACAATTCACCAATATAATACAATACAGGTCAGTTATGTAATCCACCCACTTATCCACCTACTTGACAGCTGCTTGCCAGACATGCTGGCATATACATATGCAAAGATCAACAGCTACAAATTCACCTAAATACAAAATATTCCAACTTACATTTTTAAGAAATGATAATGCCCCAATCTTAACTCGCTACTGTAAAAGAATCTAAGCAGTATCTATTTAGGAAAGGTGTATAAAATGAGCACAAAAAATACTGAATCCATGACCATGCTCCCCATAGGCTGCAGTGCTACAGCAGTGATTTACACCAAAAAAACAGCTCATTTTGCCACAAGATCATGAACTACGACAAAACTATAAACCAAATCATTTCAAGCTGAACCAAAAAGATAGCTGAACATGTTGAGCACAGAATGGTCTGGAGATAAATTGAAAAATGTCTTTTCATCAATGAGTATTTTGATGAACCAACACACCATATCAGGGCAATCTGACTCACAGAGGACTGACTACATAAGAGAGTGCCTATCTATAGCACTATAGCACTACAGCTCACCAAGGCACACTCTAATAAATGAACACTCCCTTATGTAGTCAAGAACCTACTAAAGCCCCCCCCCCCCACAAAAAACAAAACAAAAAAAAAAAAACCATTGGATAGAATACAGGTTTGTGAGTAATTTTCTTTTAATTTGGTGTAGAAATATGCTGGCGAAAATTGGCTAAAGGGGTTCTTCTGGAATGGGGTAATTACTGTAGAATTGACACCTTCAGGGGATTGTCTTATATAATTTTTTTCAAGCACCTCAAATCATATTAAGCTAGTGGATCTAACAGAAAATACTTAAACTAATCTAATGTAATAAACGATACTTTGTCCTTTATAATATTGTTATAGTATTAAGTAAAGGAACAAAGTCGACACAGTTCGGATCAAGTGTTACAGGTTGCGAATCAATAGGTTTATTCAGGAACCTAGACAGGCAAAGCTATAGGAGTGCGAACTCCCTATAGAGTTCGGAACGGGTCAGTAGGCTTGCAGCCGATACGATCACGGGGCCTCTGTCCTAGCGTGGATCCAGAGTGACCGACGAGTCCCATTGGATGCTGGGTATATATAGGCAGCCAGCCTGCGCGCGCACACGCAGACCAGAAGCCTATAGCGACCTCTGTCCATACCCCAAGCCCGAAGCAGATGCTGCCACCTGCCGTCGGGCTGAAGGGTTCGGACGGAGTTCGCAACACAGCATCCAACAGAACCCGTCATATAAACCCCGCATAACCCTAGCCCCTACACTAATATGAAAAACAGAATAATGATATCTTTAAAAGGGAATGCTTGAGGCCCCTTCAAAGTTTGAGCATGCACATCCCTGCCTTGAGTGTAGAGCAGGGAAGGAGCACAGGGCCACTCCAAGAAGGAGTGCCAGGGGTAGGGACTGACAGGGCCATTGTGTCAACTTTTCTTTTTCAGAAAATCATAGAAAATGACCTATCAATGGTAGATCAATGAGAGTTACATATCCAAAATCCAATTGATCCCCCCGTCATTTTGACATAGCATATGATGAATTCCGACCATTTTCTAAAATTCCGTTGACCTACCTACTCAGGCTACTGTCTGTAGTCTGTATTTATAGTGTATACAGAGCCATGCTCCCCCAATACACGTCACGCGTCAGTGCACAGACCCAACCTTGCGTCAGGCTGTGTATTGGAGGCCTCTTCCTGTCCCAAGGTAGGATAAGGTACGCAGGGTCAGTCTAGTGTAGGCCTACTGAATTAATTTAGATTAATAAGGCCAGGCCAGTCTAAAATTCACAAACCTGAGCGATAATACGGGTAGATGTAAAACAACATGTAAATAGGCGTGTATGTACGTTACTCTTTACTCAAGTTCTCATACTAGGACATACTCTAAACTCTCAAGATTTGGGTGATACATTAAAGGTGTCTAGAAGTGTTTAACAATTAGATATATCGTCAATATTGAGAGTAGATGTATTGTTAAAATGTTACCTCCTAAACCAAGGTTGCATGGTTGAATAACAGACGGCGCACTCAGATGGCGTAGTTCAGTAATGAACCGGCAGAGAGCGTCGTCGTCGGTCGGTTGCCGCGCAAGACCTTATCCCGCGGACTGACAGGCCCCGTTATTACGGTTATATCATATTATGTAATGTAGTCTGCGCTAGAGCTGGGCGCGGACGCCCGGGGGCCGCGTGGGGGGAAGGGGGGGGGGGGGAGATTGTGGGGGGGGGGGGGGGGGGGGGGGGAGAAGGTTGGTAGGGGCGGGGGGAGATGGGGGTAGGGGTATATACTACCCAGTGAACAAGACACAGTATTTTAACGTTCTCAAACGTTTCTCCGAAGCAAGTCCTCAGGACTTAGAGCCAGCTGAAGGATTGGGGAAGGGGGATACAACAGCTATAAGTTACTAAGTCCTAATTACTTGCAGCCAAGTCCCAGGGACTTATCCTGGGTCAAGTCTTCATGACTACCGTACCTTAGGGAGGGTTCATTATTTATGGCCGAGGGGGGGTGAGCATTTGAGGGGGGGGGCAATATTTTTTAGGGGTATTCAAAGGGGGGGGGCTTTCTTTTTTACCCTATTATTAGGGGGGGGGGCTTCTTTTTTAGGGGTATTCCTAAAAATGTCGCGAATTTAATACGTTGAAATGTCGCGAATTTTGGTAACAGCCTGTGTTATATTTTACCAAATTATGTCAATATTTTCAAAATTTTCCTCAAACTCCCAGCAAATTTCTCACTGCATCACTTTTGACACTCAGAATTGCCCACCGTTTTGTCAGTCTTCAAAACAGTGCCGGCCTCATGTAAGCACTGAGGGTATGGGAGCTTCCAATTTATAAGCACTGGGGCCCTTAAACTCAACGGTATGTAAGTCAAGTGTCTGAGGTTTGACTATTATCACTCACCAGCGAGTAGGGTAGGTTCACCACTTTCAACCGGTCTGATCCATGTTTTTTCATGAGCTACCTTTCAGGTCTAATTACTCCTAGAGTATTTTGTGCATATCCTTCAGGATTGGACCAAACTTTAGGTATTGCTCTGGAGAATAACATTCATGATGTCTTACAAAGCCTCATATCAGTTTACAGTATTTAATTCCATGATTTATCAGAGTATTCAGAATTGCCCCATTTCACCCTAAGTCAGCCAAAATGCACCTTGAGTCAGCCATATTACAACCACCAGAAATATATGGAATAAACCAGTAATTTCCAGATTTTCATCAAGGGATTGGCTGACATGAATGCATCAATATATTACAACTAACAATAGAGAAGAAAACGATTTATTGAATATGGAATAATCAAGACAAAGTCAGTACTGTACCTCAGGTGAATACAACTGCATTATGAGCTATCAATACATAGACAAAGGTTCACGAGTTTTGGTCTGTTGACTGGGTTATTTCACGAGTTGACCCTCGGGCCGTATTTCACGAGGCCGCAGGCCGAGTGAAATGCGGCCCGAGGGTCAACAAGTGAAATAACCCAGTCAACAGACATAAACGAGTGTTCCTTTGTGTTTATTTTTTACAATTTTCCGATTCAAATTAAATTGTTTAGGGGGGGAGGGCCTTAATATGCTGAAATAGCATTTTTTCTAGGCCGTTCAAATGTAAACAAACCGCCGTTTTGATGACGTCACAGGGTCGTGAAATACGGGCATGGGTTATTTCACGGGGGTCGTGAAATAAGGCGCTCCTTGGTTAAACCAATGGTGCTGTAGTATTTGGTAAAAAAATAAAAGCAAATATTACTTGTATGAGCAACGAGGACTAAATATAACATTATAGACATGCAGTATAGAGTTCTTTTCAATATATCAGGGGATCTGCCTTCTCACCCCCTTTTCCCACCTCTTTTTGTGTTTCACCCTTGCCCTCTATACACTACACAAGTAGTCCTGCTATCCTTAACCCTCTAGTAGAAGAGGGTATTCTGGGAGGAGCAAGTATTCACAAGGGTAGGGGGAGAGTTCTTAGACAAAAATTCAGGGTGACAGAATTCCAGGGGGGATTCCAGAGAAGAAAATTGCATGGTTGACTTAGGGTATGAGGTGGCTGACTTAGGGTGAATTCATGGCTGACTTAAGGTGAAATGGGTACACCTTACGAAATCAGTCCTAAATATAATTTAGGAAATTAATTTTGCTCAATAAAGTCATGATTTGTGTAATTTAGATACATATCCAGCCAACAAAAGCGATAAACTCTGTGTATGAAAGGGACAAATACTTCAAATCAACTACCAAAGAGTACGAACAGTGGAGAGATTTTCATTCCCTGCTTGTCAAATCAGGTCAAACAGAGGTACTTCTGACAGATTCTACAGTATGAAAAAGAGTGATGATGTGGATGCAATGTGCAATATATATTTGGAAAACACTTCAATTCTTAAATCAGTGGGAGTTTATTGTCACCAGATGCATACTGAACTTGTACTTTCATGTCAAAAGTGGTTGACTCAAGGTATGAGTTTGACTTAGGGTGAACCTACCCTATCATGAGACGTTTACACTAAAACACCTTACGAATGGATGTATTTGTTGCAAGGTAGTAAATTGTAGGTAAAAAAGTGCCCAGGATTAAATGCATACAATTAGTAGACACCAACACCTTTTTTGTAATAAAGTTGAAAACAATCCAGGGTGAGTGGGGGGGGCGCTTTTTTTTCAACCTATTCTCAAGTCCTAAAGACCTGGTGGTTGGTAGTCCCGGGGACTTGAGGGCAAGTCCTCGGGACTTCCCCCATGGCTCCAGTGCACATGTAGTACTTCAGTAGTAGGCCTAATATTGAAGTCCTATGGACTTGAGTATAAATATGATATGGAAATGGGGAGCAGGGTACAAAGTAGGTCTAAGTAGGAAATACGTGCCTCTAGATGGGTAAAATTCGACACGGGCGACAACAAATAGCGCACTTCGCCAAAAATTTTGGTTTCCAAAGATATCAACTAGTATGGTTTGCAGTGTGCCCAATTTAGGCTATAGGTCTAATAGGCCTACTGTTGAATATTGCAAGAAGAAGAGGGAACGCGAAGGAGGGAGGGTAATAGGCTACTATTAGGGAGCGATCATTTTTTAACAACAGGAGGGTGGTTGGTTGGGGGGGGATTTGGACCCCTCTTGGGGGGGGTCTAAAAAATTTAACCTGTTTTGAGCCAAAAAGCCTGCGCGTTACTATGCTTTAACTCTTCCTTTACCAGGCTCCACATAAAGACACCCATCCTAAGACCAGATTTTTTCAGATGTTTTTCAGATGGGATATTGGATTTAGGGGATGGACTAACCTTTTAGAAACTGAAATAATTTTGTAATTATTCAAACTAGAAGTACATCTATGACAAAATGAATAACCAGAAAGTAAGATACCTAAATCGCCCTAAATGTTCAAATTAGGGAGAGAAAGCCCTATTTGAAATAAAAATATAGCTTATTTTTAGTGTAAAGGTTGCCATTGGAACTTACATTTAGGCCACAATGCATCAATATAGACCTTAACTTTTGATACCATCCTTTTCAGCATGAAAAATTGGACCAAACTATTTTTCACAAAAAAAAAACGATATTGTTTGACTTTTTTTTTCGATTTTTGCCTTAAATATTGCTCAAATCATATTGAAAATGAGTTAAATATTATCCAAGTTGAGATGCCCAGCATTTCTGAAATATCAGATGTAGGCCCTATGTTTAAATGGATTAAGATATGCAGGGACAATATGCCATAGACTACTGTCAGAAAAAATTGTGGGATTCTACCAACTTTTAGACAAACCACAGGGGGTCAAAAATCGGCCAAAGTCGGCCAAAAATCGGCGATTAACTCGCATTAATGTGTGTACGGTCCTGTACAGTAAACTCGCAATAATGCGTGTACGGTAGAGGAAGGGTTAAAGGGCCCGCACCCGAGCCGATTTTTGACCCTAAGGGGGGGGGGGTAAAAAATGTTGACCCCTTGACTGGGGGGTGTAAAAAATTTCACGCGCTCCGTGCAGAAACCCACCACCCCCCTGTTGTTAAAAAAGTGATCACTCCCTTAGCTTTAACTTTGCTACTCAAACATTCAAGTTCACCTTACAAAGACACCGAAATAGAGTAGGCCCCTACATGTAGTTGGCCAAATTTAAATATAGGGTCGTAATATAATGCTGTGCAAATAAGAATTGCTGCATGGATATTTTATGGTAACCCCTAACTTGTGGAATAAACACTCCTCCAATAAACACATAGGAGGACTATGCCCCAGGAGTCAGGGAGTAGGTCTATGCCCTATGGCCCCTTTATAAGGACCTAGGGCCTACACATATAGGCCATACATAATGAATCTAGATCGAAAGGGTGACATGAGCATTTCGGGGTTTGTGACATGAGACATAGGCATTTCACCCTTAAACCCTTGATAATCCAGTCTGTGATAATCCAGTCCAGCACCTTCCAGTCAGAATTTACTGGGAACGGTTTTTATAGCATTAAAATAGCTTTGATAATCCAGTGGCAGGCATGGGCCGCAACTGACGCTATTCATAGCATCCCCGTGACTCAGTAGCGTTTGGCAAATCGAATACATCAACCCCCCTCCCCCCCCCCCCCCCCCCCACTCCGAATAGGTTGGGAAAAAAGCCCCCCCCCCCCCACCCCCCTTTGAATAGTTTTTTTTAAAAGCGCCCCCACCCACCCTATCTAGATCATTTTTGACTTTATTACAAAAACGACACTGGCGTATACTAATTGTATGCATGTAAGGCCGCTAAAAAAAATAAAATGGTTTCTCATCACCGCGCGCATCATAAAAATCAGGTTTTGGGGAAAATTTTGGGCCAAATTTTGATGAAAAACCTCATCAAAATGGACAAAATTGGTCATATTTGGTATCAAATTAAAGCTAATAATGCCAGCAATGTAGTGCTATAGAAATAACTTACATTTTCCCCACTTTTAAAGATCAATTAATTCTTAACCAAAAAAATGTGAATTTTGGCCAAAGAAGCCCTTAAATTATCCTATACATTTTGGCCTGCGAGTAAAAAAAAAAAAAAAAAAAGAAAAAAAAAATCCTCCCTCGTCAGATTTCTCAGACCTTGGTGATGAGAAGCCACTTTTTTTTTTTTGAGTGGCCTAATCCTTGGCACTTTTTTACCTACAATTTACTACCTTGCAATATATAGGATAACTTGGACACCCACACTACTTGCAGATATACCCCTCTAGAACTGTTGTACTGAGAAAATACAAAGATATGAAGGTTATTAAAGGATGACTTCAAAACATGCTGGTTTCTATGGTAATTTATTTCAATTCAAAGGAAATGATGTGATATGTTGAATACAGCTTTGACTATCTGGACGGAATGTGATTAACGTTCAACATATTACACATGAAAATGAAATAACGCGAACCAGTCTAGGCACTATTATATGGTGCCAATAATCAAAAAGACAAGTACCGGTACATGTACTCTGTTTGGTCAGGCACACTTTATCCCATAGTGTAAGCAATCACATACACGCCTTATGCCTTTTACATTGAATGTTATAGATTGACATAGACCACCTAACTAAACAAAACATTCAAGATAATTCCTTGCACTAGTAATATTGTATAATCATAAATAGAATGCTAGTATCAAAACATACCTACTAAACAGCCTAGGTAAGCCAATGGTGTAGACACTACAAAATACACATATCTCATATCTTAAAATGAAAGTCAAACGACAAACACAAATGATTGTACACAAGCCAAACTACCACATATCGACCGCTGTGTCTATACCGGCTTTAGTCAGCTGCTTGATTGCCAGTATAAAGCGAATTGTTTAAAGCAGTATCTCGGAAACAATTGAAGGTAACTTTTGCTATCACCACTTCTACGCTCTGTAAATTTCTTGGATGGTCCCATAATGACATATCGGTATATTATGTCACACACCAATGGGTTCAAGTTAAACAAAGACCTATCACTCGGTAAAGTTCAGGTCAAATTAGCTTTGATTCTATAACAAATGGTGCCTTTTATTTGGAAACGATGGTTATGTACGTTAAAATGCCTAAATAAGTCAATTAGTCTAGGACGGAAACTGTGCAATGACAAAAATGGGACCTTGATGATTTATAGAAATAGTCAATATTAACAGCTATAAATATGTTCAAACGTCTCGATTTTAATTAAAATCTTCATCCTCTGCAGCAACACAGATATCTATGAAGTCATAGCACTGTTTGATGTAGGTCTCCCTGTGTTTCCTGAGATGTGCCACGTGTTCGGAGTCCTCCCAGCACGTGGACAACACGAGGACACCGGCCTTGGTGCGGGCTGCTATCATGTGGTCTATGTCTTTGTACGGAACAAGCTCGTCTGATTTTGAGTACAAGAATAGTTGAGGCCATGGAGCGGGGTCTTGCTCCAATGCCGTGTAGAAATCATCATCTGACTCAAAGCCTTTTAGTCCAATGAGCGAGAGGACAAAGTCGAGGGCGGCCTTTCCATAGAGAGTGAGCGCAAATAACAGGGTCATGAAGTACAAGGCCACTACATTTAACTGAAGCGACTGGTGAAAGGCTTTCACTGCTGCGGAGAGCTGAGGTCTTGAAGGGCAGCTATCGAAGACGCACCCGCGGATCTTCAGAGTAGAAAATCTAAGGTTGCTCTGTACCTCTGCAGTTATGTGACGATACAAGATACAACCTGCATTACTCATTACATGGAACAGGATGGGGCTTTCCTCCAAGCTTAAATCCTCGATTAGTTCAAGAATCTTGACAGCAACCGGACGCACTAGATCTTTCCTGCTGAACACTTTTTCCATAGATAGTGTGTACCTTATTGTGATACATCTGAAATACATAGGCAAGAGAGGGAATGAATTTCAAATTTTACAAATATGTTTTAAATGTTTGATCTTCTCCCCCTACTGGCCCAAGACATTTTTTACTGCCCCTTCCTTGTTATCTAAAAACAATCACTCCCTAAGGGATAGGAAAATTCAGGGGTGTCGGAAGCAACTTGACTTTATGGGGGGGGGGGGGGCCCACAGCCAAACAAAATGAAGTTTAGAAAGGTGCACGATTCTGAGCATCAAAAGCGACGTGGTGAAGATGTGGAACATTCTGAAAATCTTGACATGATTTGATGTATTTTGAGTAGTTATATTTTCATAACTATAGAGGAATTTCCTCATAGAAAAAAAGATTAAGCGTGTGATGTTACATCACAAATGACTCAGGGTCAAGGTGATTACGTGATTTAATTGATTGAATAAATGATTGAAGGTGTAAATCATTTCGAAAACAATGACTTTCATCCCACCAACTTTCATCCCACTGACTTTCATCCCACCAACTTTCATCCCACTGACTTTCATCCTGCTGGCTTTCATCCCACTGACTTTCATCCTGCCAAATTTCATCCCACCAACTTTCATCTGAGGTGGCTATACAGTTTTATATGGTTCACATGGGTTGTCTAAGGTTGTCTTTGCACTCTAGATCTCCATAGGGACAATGAGTACATCTTCATAAAATGATCTCATTAAATCCTATGGTTCATCTATTGTTCTGATAATCTTGAATCTGACCCTCTATTTAGCTGGTTAGGGTTGTCAACTGTTGTCTTATGTCATTCAACAATAGGAATCATGTATTGCACTGAACCTTGCAGTTACTAAATGTTCAATTACCCAATTGGTAAAGGAAATGGGGTATGGTTTGCCTGGTTGATTGTGCGCATTAGGGTCGGGACGGCGCAGTCGGCAGCGCCCTCGCACGGCGATCGGAAGGTCCTATGTTCGAGCCTCCCCCTGAGTTGACTCAGCTCTCCATCGATCCTTCTGAGGTCAGTAAAATGAGGAGCACTAGAGACTTATCTCACTGTGCGAAAGTAGGCAAGAGGCAGTGACAAAACAGGGGTTGGTGACAGCCATTAACTTGTAGCGACCACAAGTGACTCCCGTGGGCACTGTGTATGTATCCCGTAGACCTAGTATAGCCCTATGGTACTAGGCTCTCAGAGATACACCTCCTGAAAGCTAGGGGTTTATAAAGGGGAATTAGCACCCAGCTCCATGCTCATGAAAACAGCCCAGAAAAGACATGATACTGACTTAATGGCTAACAGATAAGGCAGGAGAAACAGCTTACTCAAATCATGTGTCACACTTGTATGTTGTATCCCATTTCAGCTGAATAGGCCGGTGTGGGCAAGCAGGTGAGTGTGGGTGAGCAGGTGGGTGTGGGCGAGCAGGTGGCCCGTGGGTGTGGGCAAAATTGTTGGGCTGCGTTCCCGCCAAAAATTGTGTGTGTAAACAGCGACAATATCTGCATTCTCCTACAGCGTCCAAGATTTCATTTCCCGCATGGGTTCTTTTAGGGATTCTCGTCCCTAACCTGTGACAGAAGCTGCAGCTAAACCGAAACTGCATGCTCACTTGTGGGGTTTCCACGAAAAAGTCAAAATGTTATCAGCCTTAGGAATGCTCTCACAGCCTCTGTGGGTACTACAGTCAGGGTTCTCCCCACACTGCATTGACACCGGCGGGCCGCCGGCGTCCTTTTTACTACCGCCGGCGTCAAATTCCCCCTGAATCGCCGCCGGTGTCATTTTAGCTATCAATAGGTTTTTGAATTTTGAAAATCCATCAATTAGAACAGAAGTTATTCTCATTTTAGAATTTTTCACCCCCAAAAGTTTATATCCATCAATTTGAAGACTAATTTCTCGCACAGAAGCTTAACCCTGGTCTGACTCTCGTACATGCCCCGGTTTCTATGCGAGAATTGACGTGTTTTTTTTTTGAGGCTGTGGAGAACCCTGTACCCTGTTGACCTTTGTGTCCTACCCAAAAGCATCTCATGAAATGGTCTCACCTACTCTTTAACACTGAGCTCTATGGGTGTTTGTGTGAACGTGACTATTTTAAAGGGTGGATTCAAGGTCACTCTGCTATTCTTTAGCATTAGTTCACAGAGAAGTGTATTTAGATATCAAATTGACTCTTTTTCTCAGTATTCTTTATTCAAAATATGCAACAGGAACTTTATACAGCTGCATCAAAGTTTGACTGCATATCTACTTGATTTTCTGCAAAGGCGTCTCCCTGGATGATTGTTGGAGTATACAAAAGATTGAGCGTGTGAGTGGCCTCACAGATGACTCAGGGTAAGCTGGGTGTGTGAATGAGTAATGGATGTTTAACACCATTTCGACAAACCTGGGTCTGTAGCTTATCATGTGCAGTTAGATATAGTACTCCCTTATACATGTACTCATTTATTGGTCAATTCTGGCATCAGAAATGAATTCCTTGTTTAAAGGTACCCTCAAGTCATGTGTCATACATGTATGTTATTCCATTGAAGGGCCAGCAGGTGGGTGTGGGTGAGCAGATGGGTGTGGGAGAGCAGGTGGGTGTGGGTGTGCAGGTGGGTGTAGGCGACAGTCGCCGGCTGCGGGCATGTACCGCCTACCAACTGTGACGTACATAGCACGGCAATAGGTGACGACACAGAGCCCCCTCATGGAGTGCAGGTATACCAATCCTCTGTCCAACCAACACACCCTCTTGTGAATAGCAGCGGTACCACAGGTGGAAATAAAATACTTGTGGCGCCACGATGTAGAAGACGGGTGGTATGAGAACTATACTGAATCATTGTCTTTGGTATGTTCAGGGTATAATATAAAGTTCATTTAAGTAATTTAAATAATATGGAGGGCACTTTAGCTTGGTTGGATGGCATTTTAATATGTAAGATGGTAAATTCATGGCAGAAAGATAGAAATGTGATACTTCTTTGGTGAGAAGAGCATTTCTATCAGCTTCAATTTATTTTTTAACCTTGGAGCCTATGGAAAGTTCATTTAGAGGGTAGTCATTTAACAGTACTTAAGTGTTTAAAGAAAAGAGAGAAAAAATAGCCAAAGATTGCAGTTGATTTGCGACTAGAAAGAAAAGTGATATTGAGTAACTTTTTGAAGGAAACATTTGTCCCCCGATGTTGCCCATTCTTTTATTTTATTGTATTTTTGTACTAAAATAGAAACTGAGTAATAAGCATTTTAAAATGGCTAAAAAACGCCTTAAAGAAAAAGCCAGGCGTCGTATATGCCTCAGGGTATGGACCCTGAGTCAATGACAAGGGGACAAATTCAATGATTTTACAGCAGAGCCGTAGTGCCTTTGGGTTTTTATAGAATTGTTATAAGCTGGATGGAGGAGGGGAGAGAGGGAGGAGGAGGAAGGGGCAGAGGGAGGACTTGTGATGGCCTTTCTTTAATGAGGGCAAAATGTTGCATCTGTTTGGGGGGGGGATTATGAATTATGTCTGAGTTCACAGTTTGTCTTTGGACGCGCTTGAGTGATTTCAAGAGCCACCCTGGACCACTCAACTTCTAGTATAGGTCCATTGAGATTGACACCATGACTTGACATAGGAGTCAATGGTTATTGGGGTGGCTTAAGGGAGTGTTCATTTATCAAATACAGGGGGGGTGGTGAAATCTCGCACGGAGGTGTGAAAAATGTTCATGCCCCTCCCCCTCCTGTACTCATTCTAGTGCGTGCAGACATTTTTTCCTCCCCCCCCCCCACATTGAACTATAGTAACCCACTGCCTTTTTCACTAAAAAGGGGCATAATTTTTTTATAATCTCCCTCAAGGCCGTGAAGGGGGGGGGGGGGGTAAAAAATTTTGTTTTAAAAAAACTCACTTCACCAATCATTGACAATACTTTAAATAAATATTTCCATGTGTGGTAGCCGCTTATAGCTTAAGTTACGCATGGCAGTGGCCGTGAGATGGCGTGACGGGCGCCTTGGCTGCTGTGCAGCCATTTCTGCCCGAGGTGGTATGTTCAACTTTGCCACCCCCCTGGAGGAAAGCCAGTTGACATATTTACAGAATTCCAAATGCTGTGATATTCTAAAACACCTCCAGTTTTGGTATCAGGTCAGATCTTTAATGAATACCCATTAGAAAAGCCCGTTTTCACTGTTTTAATAGTTGGTTTTGCTAGAAAATCAAAGGGGATAAAGATACCACCTAACAACTATATATGTGATTTATAGTAGATATTTGGCTATGAAAATAAGTGAGATTTGAATGAATCCATTCATGGCAGTGTAAGTGGGCAGGTGATCTTTGACACAAGGTCGGTACCCTTTTTGGGGCCTGTCTACTTCAATAGCCATAAAAATAAGGAAAATTTCATGACATCCAAAAATGAAAGGCACATGTGCTAACACCATCATTTCCCTACATGGAAAACTTTATTGCATTGAAATCGGTTTAGAATTGTCATATCTATGAGCATTGGAAATGCAGGTGGCAGTTGTGTCTTTTTAGCAGTGTGAGGCTAGACAGACTCAGACATCCTCTACGAAAACTGTTCTCATTAACAGAATATTGACTTTTACATCCTAATTCCACCGGATTCATGAAGGCAAAATGTCAGGCTTCATTCTTAGTGGTAGGAGATACCTGTATGATAATTTAATCATTACACCCATTTCTGTACTGCACCCCAAATTTGGGCAGATTCTGGGAACAAAAGCTCTGTCAGGTAGCTCCACGAACTGAGGGATTAAGGGAGGGTTCATTATTTATGGCCGGGGGGGGGGTGAGCATTTGAGGGGGGGGCAATTTTTTTTAGGGATATTCAAAGGGGGGGGGGGGTCTTTTTTTTTTACCTTATTCTTAGGGGGGGGGCCTTTTTTTTTAGGGGTATTCCTAAAAATGTCGCGAATTTAGTACTTTGAAATGTCCCGAATTTGGGTAACAGGCTGTGTTATATTTTACCAAATTATGTCAATATTTTCAAAATTTTCTAAAATTCCAGCAAATCCCAGCAAATTTCTCACTGCATCACTTTTGACACTCAGAATAGCCCACCGTTTTGTCAGTCTTCAAAAAAGTGCCGGCCTCATGTAAGCACTGAGGGTATGGGAGCTTCCAATTTATAAGCACTGGGGCCCTTAAACTCAACGGTATGTAAGTCAAGTGTCTGAGGTTTGACTATTATCACTCACCAGCGAGTATCATGAGACGTTTACACTAAAACACCTTACGAATGGATGTATTTGTTGCAAGGTAGTAAATTGAAGGTAAAAAAGTGCCCAGGATTAAATGCATACAATTAGTAGACACCAACATTGTTTTTGTAATATAGTTGAAAACGAGCCAGGGTGAGGCGGGGGGGGCGCTTTTTTTTCAACCTATTCCGGGCGGGGGGGGGGGGCCTTTTTTTTCAACCTATTCGGAGGGGGGGGGGCCAATTATTTTTGACGTATTCGATTTGCCAAACGCTCACCCCCCCCTGCCATAAATAATGGACCCTCCTTAAGCTATCAAAATGGTATCAAAGTATAATAAAAGCACCTTTCTCATACTACTACTATCCCATAGTATTCATAATTTTCGTTTTTTTATTCTTTTTAAAAACATTTTCAAAAAACCCTGCCATGCCTACTTAGGGAGTGATCATTTTTTAACAACAGGGGGGGGGGTGGTGGGTTTCCGCGCGGTGCGCGCGAAATTTTTTAGGCCCCCCCCCCGGTCAAGGGGTCAAAATTTTTTACCCCCCCCCCTTAGGGGCGAAAATCGGCTCGCACGCTGGCCCTTTGAAGCATAGTAACGCGCGGGCTTTTTGGCTCTAAAC
Organism: Harmothoe impar; assembly: GCA_947462335.1. Classification (NCBI taxonomy): domain Eukaryota; kingdom Metazoa; phylum Annelida; class Polychaeta; order Phyllodocida; family Polynoidae; genus Harmothoe; species Harmothoe impar. Next base: position 37,447,139 of record OX381705.1, on the reverse strand, counting down.
AGGTTAAATATTTTTGCCCCCCCCGGTCAAGGGGTCCAAATTTTTTTGCCCCCCCCCCGGTCAAGGGGTCCAAATTTTTTTGCCCCCCCCCCCCCAAACCCACCCCCCCCCCCCTGCTGATAATAAATGATCACTCCCTTAAATGGCCGAAAATACCTAGTTCTGTACCACACCCCAGCCTCCACGATGTTACATGTGAATCCACACGCAGTACGAGTGAACATAGGGATCTGACTGAGTCTGAGGTGGACTAAATAGTAAAAATACCCCCCACTACTCTACTTACTTTTTGTGTTCATAGATTGCACTGTAGTTTGCCAAATACTTGTCTTGACAACCCATCCATCCAAGTAGTATAACAACAGGTTCCCTCTGTAAGTTGTTCTGAGTGTAAATTTCTTCATTTTCTTCGTCAGAGATATCATCTGGCACTGGAGTTGGAAAACTAATGTGATAATCTAGCTCTTCTGACATTTCTTTTTCCGCCATCTTGAAACTACCGACTCTTTCCAATATTGTGGATCATGTCATTTCATTGGTTGACCGCAGGAGTACTTCCGGTATACCATCCAATAGCAGGTTCCCTTTCGTCGCAGTTCGGGTCAGAGTTGTAGCCGTTGCGGTGGAAACGTAGTGACGCCCAAACAAGTTCACGATGGAAAAGACACATCTTTGCCGCGGTAGCGACTAGATGGATACACTTGACGGATATACTTAGTGGTTTGGATAAGAGCACAGACTAAGGCACTACAAATTAGGTATTTATATTTCAGAGCAAATTAATTCAACTAGGTTCTAACTTCTATTCTAAGACTCTCTGCAATCAGGCGAAGTCGGATCGGGCCCGTGTCGTGGTCAATGTTGTTATTGTTTTTGTCTTAGGCAGTATTACTATTTGGGAGTGCTCATTTTTCAACAGGGGAGGGGGGTGGTGGTGGATTGGGGGGGGGGGTAAAAAATTTGGACCCCTTGACTAGGGGGGGGGGGGTTGAAAAATATAGACCCCTCTTGGGGGGGGGGGGGTCAAAAAAATTCAACCTGTTTTGAGGGAAAAAGCCAGCGCGTTACTATGACTATGCTACAAAGGGGCACGAACGTGCGCGATTTTTGGCCTGCCCTGGGGGGGGGGGGGGGTGGTAAACATTTTCAACCCCTCTAGGCCTAGGGGGGGTTGAAAAAAATTTGCACGCTCCGCACGAAATCATAATAAATCTCACCACCCCCCCTGTTCTTAAAAACTGAGCACTCCCCTATAGGGAAGGATCATTATTTATGGCGGGGGGGGGGGCACTTTTTTGGGGCATATACAAAAGGGGGAGAGGGGATTTAAATCAGGCTATTTTTAGGGTGGTCCTTTTTTAGGAATAGCCTCAATAGGGGTACAATGAATACCTTAACTATATACATACCTTGGTATCGTGATAGACAGTAATCTGTCATATGAAGCGCAGTATAGAAAAATGGCGCAGGCGGTAGACTATAAGACGTGGATGTTCAAACCATTTGTTGACGTGGGGACGGCGGTGTTGATATACAAGACTATGCTATTACCTTATATGGACTACGGATCTGTGTTCCTTATAAGAATAACAATGGCACACAACGGGCACCTACAGGTGTTGCAGAACAACGCGTTGAGACTATGCTTCAGTATAAGAAATCCCCAGGAAGCTCATGTGAAGGATCTGCATGCCAGAGCAAAATTACTACCACTGGAGTTACGTAGCATTTACCTACAACACACAACATGCCACAGGTTGCTGTATACAGGCAATCTAGACACCCTCCCGTGTACAGGTACTAGAGCCACAGGTGCCCCGGTTATTAGACAAAAACACCTTAAAGAGGCCCTGACATGAAATTTCGACTATACATATTTTTCTACAATCATATAGCCGAGGGTCAAAAGTCCCTGTTTTTGTCTTTGTGGAATAAGCCAAACCAACACATGTCGTGCAAGGCTGGGCCATCCACTGCAGGTGTGACCCTGAGCTGCAGCAGGCCTCCACCAACACCTCGCCATGTTATGACGTCATCGGCGGTAAGGGTGGGTATAGAGGAGGTGAGGGGTAAGCTAGGTTCACATAATCCGGTAGTGCATACCATACTGACTGGTATATACATGTACAATGGACTAGATTATGTTTCCATAACAACTATAGCGTTATTGGTGAGAGATAATCGCACTATTAGTATGCATTATCAAACTGATATGATTTACTGCTGTTTATCACTACTAAGCCTCCTCTTGGAACACTTGATATCAGTGGTTTCACTATAATGAATGCTAGGGGAGGTGCAGAAGCTGCACACCCCCTCCCATTGTCAAACAAAATGTCAATTTTATCTGTGGTTGAGTTGCCACATTAATTCTTTGGAAATATAATCCAATGTAGATAATATCTATTTACATAATATATAACACAGATTTATAGGGATACCATTGCTATCAAGTTTTATAGGTTATCAGGTATTCACTATTCTGGTGCCAAAGTGGCGATATACCATTTATTATATACATATATATAATATTCTCAATTCCTCGACCTCGATTAGGAAAAAATCATTCATTGCTAAAAAGCTTAGATTCAGGGGTTATCTTCGATATCCATTATAGAAATAGCAATATATAGATACCGACAATACCAACAACATCCCTACCACAGAACTGACTTTTTTTTAAATTATAATTATCATAATCATTATACGTGGACAGTGTCTCTTCATTATTCTAGACATAGCATTTGTAGGTACTGTCACAGCAACATTGCTTCGATATGTCTGCATGTGGTTTCAAATGCCTAACACTTGGGCTTGGCATATATTAGTGGATGTTCATACACTAACTATAGGATTATGCTTATTTCAAAATGCCCCCTCCCCGCACACTCTCCTAAAAGTGTGGCCCAGGGTGTTCCCCTCAAAGGGCAGGATTAGTCGGATATATTACTTTGATGTACTAACGAGTGCCACACTCAGGTCATAGGTGTGAAGGTCTGGTGACAGGACCATCTCATTGGTAATGACACCTAGAGGTGTGGAGGCTAGACAGCAAGCCACAGTTAGTCGTCCTATGCATGTACAGGTTAGTTAGTACTGTAAGCTGGGAGAAGACTGACCAAGTATTAAACACAAGCCCTGATCAATGGAATTGTTATTCACATGGATTATTAAACAAAGCATATACCACAATGGAGTAGAGGACATTATCTAGGCATGGATATCATATTTTGATTATTCACAAGTGTCTACCTTTGTATTCAACCAATTGGATGTGACTGAAAGTATGTTTTGACTTTGGTTTGTGTCTATATTCGAGACAAAAGTATAGTCTATAGATATGCATGTACGCTAAAGTCACTATGCCATTGTGACTGCATGTTTAACACATCATTTAAAAAAAGTGTAACCGACTTTATCTGTCATTAATATCAATATGCAGTTATATAGATCAATAGTTTTTAAATATTTACCACAGTAATTCGCTGTGACATTCTCAACCAGAGAGCCTGGGGGGGGGGGGGTGTGCAGAGGGGTCCCCACCCCCCCCCCCCCCCCCACCTGAGTTGGTGAGCCAGTGCAATGAGGTCAGGGAATATAATTATCTACATGCAGAAACATAAATTACGACATGGTATATAGTACACCTACATATCCCTGATTACAAGAAAGGGAAATTGTCAAAACATTACTGGCCGACACAGTTAACAGGTACTGAGTATATACATTGACAAGTAGGCTACTTGTGACTTGTCAATCTCTAATCGCTAATTTCCTGATGAGGAATCTACCCTTCATGCTCCATTTGGTTTTGTTAGATAGTCATTTATTACATATCCGAATGTGGGGTCATTTAGCTTTTTGGTTTAAGAGATAAATAGGAGTTTTCTGAGATGTGTCAGATCGGTCTATGCTAGAGTGAACCCAGCATATCCCACAATCCACAGAACCCCTTCTGCCGATGACGTCACATCCGCCTTCTTCCCCAACCAGCCAAGTTTGCACCTGTGCGGCCTGAGCTCACAGGTGACCGGCATTATTTTGCTACAGCTCCTACTGTGTGTAACTGTCCGCAGTTTAGAGTGTGTTATGGTGTTCACGGCTATGTTGGCTTATAGTCATTTGTGAGTAGTGGGGGAGGTGTCAGGGCCTCTTTAAACAAAACTTCCTGCTCCATAACCCCACTTACCAAGCGTTCGCAAGGTGGAACTGTCTTCAACCAGACGTCCGGTGGACGCTGGACAAAAAAGCGTTCAAAAAACAAATCCTGAGTAAATTAGTGAAATATTTCAACGAAAGGTGGAGGAACGATCAATCACATCTCCTGTATCAGGGTACTGGCATCAGGGTACTAGATGAGTAGGAACTCTATTGTTAATGGAGTTTCCACTGTTTAAAAGAATCAAGAGTAGACAGCTCTGTATACGACTGGCAAAACTATTGTTAATGGTAAAACTGGTCGATAGAATAGGGTATAGGGTATAAGAAAGAATATGTGAACCGATCTCCTGGGTAGGGTGCTAACAACAGTACGGTAGCAAACTGACAAATGTATGTCCTGTTTAGTCCTGTAGCGCTGGCGCTTTATATTCTTAGTTCAATAGACTCTTTGGTTCATAGGTGTGTGGAACTGACATTTACACTGAAAGAGCCAAACGAACATACTGGTTGTTACACACATGACCAAACTGGGTCGACGCGGGGAGATCGGGGCTAGGGCTATAGGCCCTAGACTGACAACTTGTCCCAGGATAAAATAAAACTTTGAATTAAAAAAAACAAAAAAACTTTTCTGTAGAAATGCCTTAAAATGCAGCAAACATATGACAATTTTACTATGTGAATTTTCAAAATTTTCATTGGAGGGGGGGGGAGTATTAGCTAGGCAGGCAAACTCCTCAGATTTCTCAGATTTTTCAGATATATTTTTCTCCAGATTGGTCATTCTTCGTCCAGATCCAATGAGAACTCTGTTTACCTTTATGTGTCAGACAAGATGATCAAAATACATTTTTCACCATTTGCCTTCTTGATTTTCAAAATTTTCTTGGGGGGGGGGCATGCCCCCAAACCCCCCTAGTACAGCTGTGACATGTGATTGGCAAATGAGCACATAACTATTTCAGTGATGGTTTGAGATGGGGGTAGACATGCCAGATGGGCCAATATGCATCAGATTGCAGTGCACCATTTGAAGTCAAGAATTTCAAAAAAAGACCTTTTCATTCAAAAAGCAAAGTTCCATCCCCAATTATAAGGGCTGGCTAGTACAGATCTTCCCAAAACCATTCCTCAAAAAAGATAAGGCCCCAATCATGGAGGCTGAATAATGCAGATACGAGTTGTAATATATTTTTGGCCAAAATACAGCACTGATTAAGACTCGAAAGTGGGTCAGGGGTGCTGGAGTAAACCAGGAAAGAGGGGGTGATGCAACCATGTTCCCTGATTGGCTCCCATGAGATGTTCAGCCAGCCTGGTGTTGATATGGTACTGGCAAGATAAGCACTGATAACAGCTGTCTGCTCGCACTAGAATGAGTACAGGAGGGGGGGGGGCATGATCATTTTTCACACCTCTGTGCGAGATTTCACCACCCCCCCTGAGTAGCAATTGTTACATAACTAATAAGATCTCAAATAGGATAGATAATTGACTAGGCAAATACGACGAGTTGGGCGTCTATAACCGGAAGTACCGGATGTTTATATCAGACCGAAAGGGTTCAAGAATACAGAGTGTTGCAACTGGTATGGTAGTTCTAGTAGCGTCGGCGATAATACAACATCTCCCCCTTTAAGATAATAAAGGTATAGTCTTTTGGAACCATGAGTCTCTTGAAATGTTTGTTACTGATGAATGACTTAGCGTTCAACCTTATATATGAGAGTACATAGTTGGGTACGGTTTAACTAAACTAAAGGGGAGCGGTTGCTAGCACGTCACCCTAGAACCCATCTTTACCATGGGTTTCCCTACTCTTTAGACTTGATCAGGCCAGCCAGTTTAGCAGTAGTGCGTGCTGAGCGTCTAGGCTCTACGTTCGGTGCAGAGCCAGAGGGCATCGCCGAAGGTGGGGGGGGCACTTGGTATATTTTGGATACACATGTGTGCGGCTGGCAAGGGTACTTTTTCAGCAAAATCTCCTTAGCAAGGGTCCTGTTTTGAAGGAAAAGTGTCCCTTGCCAAGGGTCTACTTGCAACAAAATCGCCCTAGCAAGGGTCACTTTTTCGCAAAAATGACATGTTTTTCACCAAAATGTTCCACTTTTTCCCATTTTCCCCCAAAATTTCCCGGACATGAGTAAAAATTTCTCTGTAAAATGACCCAATAAGTATATATTTCTTGTCTTTTTTTCGGCCTGGTACATTTGCAGAGTACTTGCTTCCCCTCTTATTATTCCCTTTACTTCCAACCCTTCTGGATGTCAGTCTTAACCAAGACAGGCTCTCCTGGTTGGAGTGGTTGATGTGGCCTTACACCATAGCGTTGATCATAATTTTCGGCGGTTGTTGCCTTGTACCGCTTATCCCTGGCAAGAATCGTCTCGCAGTCCGGCTATATAGGAGTAGATGACGGTACTGGGAGCGTGGTGCTGAGATGTCTTCCCACCATGAGCTGTGACGGGCTGGCACTAGTGGCTGCGATTGGAGTGTCTCTGTACACCAATATGGCAAGCCATGGGTCCTTTGTGCTCAGCGTTTGTTTGGCGGTGTAGACAGCTCTTTCTGCCTACCCATTAGAATTTGGGAGGTACGGGCTCGAAGTAATATGGTTGAATATGTACTTTGCCGAGAATTCTTTGAATTTGGCCGATGTGGACCGTTGTTAGACATGACCTCGATCGGCACACCGAAACCTGCAGCCACGTCTTTTATTCAGCTGAGCTACAATGTTCCGCCAGCTCAGGTAGGTTTCTGATAAAACACTCAACTGATTGTTGGATACGTATCCTGTGCAGGGGACCTATGGACGTACCAGCACTCGGTGCACTTCGGCTTCTACTGGCTTGCACCTTTCTTGCTGCTTGACTGACCTTGACCCTGGTATGACTTGGACGATCGATTCTGGCACTTCTTGTTGACTGCATTGACTGAAGTGTTGTCATCCTTGTGTCTGGCAGTATCTACGGCTTTCTGCAGCGTCCAAGTCTCTTGCTCCATTTGAGGGTCTGGCGACAGCACCTTGTCCAGCATACCCGCGATTAGGCGGTCTTGGATATGCTCATCTTCTTTTTTGGCCATCGGCGATAATACAACAATAAGAATTTCACAGTGAAGGCCAAGGAATATCATTATGTCATTGGTCTGAAATGTGTTCTGCTAGGCACCTATACCAGGATATTTGAACGCGTTATCAGGTAAAGGGGGTGGGTACGAGCCACCCCTGGGTAGGGTAGGTTATACTTTTTAATGTTTTTTTCACCGTTTATGGCTAACATCACATTGAGATTATTGACTCAGGGTATAAACCCTGAGGAATGTACGACGCCTCATCTCCATTTTAAGATGTTTTTGGGACATAGGACAATGCTCTCTATTTAGTGTGTATTGGAAATAGACAATAGGACACAAAACACACAGATAGGTAAGATCGGGGGACAAATGTTCCCTTCGAAAAATTTGTTGAAATATCTTTTTTCTATGTGAAATTCACCTGCGATCTTTGACAACTTATTTCTATCTTTTCTTCACATGCTTAACTACTGTTGAATGACTACCCGGGTCTCAGGAGGAAAGAAATGCTTGTGTCTATGTTCTTCTCCAGTGCTAGGAAATAACTACAAACCCCACCCCCAGAACTAGAAACAGCTATCTGCCAAACTTTCCGTTGATCAGACCTCGCACTGAATTTTACAAGAAAATCCCTTACTATAGAGGTGCCTCAGCCTGAAATAAACTTCCTCCATATCTTCAGAAACTCAGTAGCTTTAAGACGCAGCTAAAGAAACATTTTGGCAGAAAACCCAGGTCGAAAAAGAAAAAGAAAAAAACAGGAGGATAGTTAAATCTCAGCTGGACTCCTCACCCTTTCTCCTGGACACAGACATACTAGCTGCAATGGGGGGGTAGATGGGGGGGTCCCCATGTCGCATGTCGATTTTAAGAAATGGCCATGTCACATGTCACTAAGGAAAAAGCCATGTCGCTAGTGTCACTAAGGGGGAAATGTCGGGGTGCTGTAGTTTATATGATTTGGGCTCTTGGGGCCGTAGGCCCCAGGAATTTTTTTAAATTTGACTACCCACAAGGACGGAATTTGAAGAAAGAATTGGGTAGCATACTTTACACTAAATGAGAATTTTTACTATTCATGTCACTAAGCCTCATGTCACATGTCGATTTTAAGAAATGGCCATGTCACATGTCACTTAAATGGCCATGTCCCATGTCGATTTTAAGAAATTGCCATGTCGCCATGTCGATTTTAAGAAATAGCCATGTCGCCATGTCGATTTTAGGGGTCGATACCCATTGCAATCTCACCCCCAATTGTATTTACGAGAAAAAGATATACATATTGATATTCATTATAATGTAATATTGTGAATATGTGTATAAATTGAAAATCACCATATCATTGTACATTACCTATCATATTGTAAATACCCAGGCGGCGGTTGCAACACGTGCAGAGTGAAACTGTACCACCCATATCTTTGCCGTTTATGGTCGACCGACTCGCTTTTTGACAGGGATAGAAGGCGGTACATGCCTGCAGCCGGTGACTGTCGCCCACACCCACCTGCACACCCACACCCACCTGCACACCCACACCCACCTGCTCTCCCACACCCATCTGCTGGCCTGAAATGGAATAACATACATGTATGACACATGACTTGAGGGTACCTTTTAACAAGGAATTTGAAGAGTACTGGTAGTCTTATTTTTGTTATCTCCCCTCTTTCATATACGAAGGTCAACATTTCTATACAATCTATAAACTATGATATATCCTGTCACTTTGCAGAAACAGAAAAGAAGAGCAGCAATGGGGTCTGCCAAACAACAAACACAGACATCCACCGTCATGGTCCTGCTACATGAATGGGACAAAGGATCAAAAGCTGTCCGTCGACATATTTTGCAAGACTTTATTCTACAAAACATGAACAAAACTGGACCAGAGCTTGAAGCGGAATTTGCACAGGCTGCGAGTCTTTTCTTGACACGCCTAACAGCATGGTTTCGTCTTACGTATCCTTACCATTTTAAACATCATTAATCAATATCAGCTTTATTTGATCATTGAGTCAATGGAACATGCATAGCATCTATCCTCTTTGTCTACACTCGACATTCCAATTACTTAATTATATGATATGGGAGTGATCATTTAAAAATAAAAACAGGGAGGAGTGGGGTGAAATTTTCCAGGACGGTGCCAGGCCTTTTTTTCCGCCCCGCCCCCAAGAGGGCATCATATCCTTTACAAGCTGTGCCCTTGACCCTGACAGTTACATGATTGGCACCTGCTTGACGGAGCAGCTCCAGGCACTGCAGATCTTCCTGTCAGCCTCCAGTGGGTAAGACCTCTTTAATCACATCAACTGTTGGACTCATCCTGAGATATATTGTTGAGATTCAAATATATTGTGTAATGAGCAGGTGCCAATGGTGAGCAAACGGAACCACCTTAAAGGGCGGCTAGCACCGCTAAGACTACCCGCCTTAGCAAGTCACGTGACCACCGATTGACCAATCAGGGCGCCGCAAACGGTCCGCTAGTTCCCGGCCGTTTTGCTGCGCTTTATGGGCAGGTACCCATCTTTGCTACGATCCGTGCTAGCCCCCCTTTAAAACCAAGCCCGGGAATGCCACCGTTTCAGCCATAGCATTCCTGCTATGGAGGGGGAGGAAGGGTTGGGACACGAGGGAACAACATTGTCATATCACACTTGCAGAGTTCACCGTTCGTTTACGCAGAGGTAGACAATACAGCATGTTATAGTATATGAAGTAGTGTAAACATAGGTTTGGGGAGGAATCAAAACACATGTATAGTTAATAAGTATATTGTAAGGCCACTCAAAAAATAAACTGGTTTCCCATAACCGTGCGCATCATAAAAATCGTAATTTGGGGATAACTTAAAATTTAATTTTTTTTACATTTTTGATGGAAAACATTAAAATTGGAAAGAAAGCAAATTTGGTATCAAATTAAAACTTATGCTGTCAGTAATGCAGTCATCTAGGAAGAACTTGCATTATAACAAGATTTGCCGATCAATAAACTCCAAATATTGAAAATGTGAGAATTGATTGCAAAAAGTCTAAAGTTCCCTATATATTTAAGCCCCAAGTTAAAAAAAAACGGGAAAAAAAACCGCCATCGTCATGATATTTTACACTGCTTGGTGATGAAAAACAAGTTTTATTTTGAGTGGCCTATTAAAGTGTATTTTAAAGTTATACGTGCCGGTGCAGTATACTTAGTAGTGGTAAACATGCAGCTAGTTAGACTCACTTAGAGCCTACTCTACACCTCCGTAATGTGTTATACAGCCCACTTATGATGCAATTACAATACTAAATATAAGACACCAATGCGAGGGTTACTAGTAACTGTATCATATAACTGTGCATACGACTAAGATGGGCACTTAAACTAGACAGCTATTTAGTGAAACAGCAGTAGATCTGATAAAACGGGTATGAACGGCAGAGCTGCCAGGAATATTATCAGACAGTCTCTGAGCTCGACACGACCAGGCCTGACCAGTATTCATTTTCTTTTCTTCAGACACAAATTCATGTCAGAGTTTCTAGAAGTTGGCGGGGTTCTTACAGCCTTAGAGATTCTAGGCCTCAAACAAGGAAAGGAAGTTGACAAAACGGAATCTCTGAGACTTCTAACGTGTATTGCGGAGGCTGGACGCAAGCACAAGGAACTTATATGTGAAAGCTATGGTAAGTATGTAATTGAGCGGCATAAAATAAGATTTTTTTGTCACATTCTTTTTGTTTTTTCACGATATTCTGAGAAACAATGCTGTACTTAGTACATTTGTATATAGTTAATAGTAAAGCGATGTAGAATGTTAGCTCAACAGATGATATACATTGATTTATATAAGTTTTGCAAATATGATCTTTCTGAATCATACAACTAAAGTAACATAGTTTTTTTTGCAAAATCTGGGGAGTCTTCCTACATTTTAGAGAATACCAGTAGTTTGTGATACAATGTAACTGACGTCTAATGGAATGAAACATGTCTGCTAATAACCCCTAATACTTATAATGCCACCGTCTATATATTTTAAGGTATTCGTGCTATCGCTGAGTGCTTAGCTAAATCCCGATCAGAGGAAACCCAGGAATGTTCACGACACTTATTACAATTACTAGCACAAGGGAATCCCAAGTTTGAGATGCAGGTATACAAGGGACTCATAGCACTTCTACCATGCAGTTCTCCCAAAGCACAGCAGATGGCAGCACAGACACTACGCGTTGTCCAGGTATTTACATAGATTAGTTTGATAGATATTGAATATAATGCTTGGCCAACATAGCTTTAACTTGGCTAAGCACCATCAGTTGCAGTGGTATTATTATGACCATGGGAACTATCAATGTACATGTATATATATATATATATATATATATATATATATATATATATATATATATATATATATATATATATATATATATATACAAATATAGATATATAGATATATAGATATATAGATAGATATATACATATAGATAGATATAGATAGATATATAGATATATATATAGATATATATTTCGATATTTCCTCTCTCTCTTTCTCTCTCTCTCTCTCTCTCTCTCTCTCTCTCTCTCTCTCTCTCTATATATATATATATATATATATATATATATATATATAAAGATATATATATATAAATATATATATAACTCTTCTATGCAATATTAAAGTTCATATTGTGATGGTAATTGACTCAGGGAGCTACTGCTCCCAGAGTCTTATGCGACGCCTCTGTGAGACGCTTTCCACTGATCTGTGCAAAAAAAAGTAAATCAGTATTTCTCACAGAAAAAAACAACATTCGATAATGCTGTGATGCACAGATACAATTGAGCTGTTTTCTGTTCCAATGCAACAAACCCCAACAGTTTCTGTCCATTGGTTCTATCCGAAATTCTATCTCAAAGTAGACCTGTCCAAAAAAGGTCATTTTTTCCTAACTGTAGACAAACATCAAAGTACTGCTGTAGACATTTTGTCGATTTCAGCATTTAGTGTTAAACCTATGGGGAATCAGAATTCTGGGTAGGTGAGACGTTTTTTGTCAGACCAGTTTGCCATCTGTGGACATGAAATCGATGTGGGGTGGATAGGGTTGGGGTTTGGGGTGTAGTTGAGGTTAAGGGTGGGGCACACTACAGACAGCACACTACAGACAGCACACTACAGACAGCACACTATAGACAGCACATTACAGGCATGCACAATATAGACACCACACTACAGCCAGCACACTACAGACAGCACACTACAGATACCTGCCCTGAGTCTTTTGTGATTAGGATCACATGCTAGATTTTTCACAAGTGATTACTGTCTTTTCCAGTGTTTGTAAAAAAATATTCGCTGAGGGATTGAGGTTAATATCCATTTTAGTATTTGCATAAGAAAATGAAGTATCTGAGAAGGAAAATATTGGTTGCTAAAGCAAATATATACCGGTAGTTTTGGTTGCTTTGTTTGATCCTAACTAAATGCTATACTTTTGGTTATCATGAACTATGTTTACGTTTGAATCATCCAGAAAAATATGTCGGTGAGTAATGTCTGGGTTTGACCGTGTGGAAAATTGCATACCATAAGTTTGTGTGTAATACATATTTTAGTCGGTCGTAAAACATGTTTGTCGGAGTATATAAAGGTACAACACGTGTTGATTACATCTGTGTTTGAGGACATGTTAGCTCATGGCAGAAATGTCCTGCCTTCTTTCTTATCTGATAGAACACTGGAAGTGTGCCAATATTTCCTCTATATACAGTAGTGACCTTCATAGTGCACGTGGTGATACTTGTAGATGTATAGATCCTTTCCTTCTAGAGGTCATGATAAATCTTACCTAAAACTTGGTACATGTACATTTGATACCATGATGAGATAACTTTTAAGCTCAAATGTCTTACGAAACTACTAGTATAATCTTCCCTGTTTCACTGTCATAAAACTGAACTATTTACTTTGTTACGCATCTCCAATATCATTTAATGATATCTGTCGAAAAAAAACTAACAATCCCATTCTAAAAGGAATATGAGACGAGAGTACATTTTCAAACAAATCAACTGAAACGTGTAACCGTAGCACCTCCACCCTTCTGATGTTGTTAAACTAGCCGTTTACTTTTAAAAGCAGACACTTTTGACTCCATCCCCTATTGTTATTATGCTTAAGAGGGAAATGGGCAAAATAAAAAGGGGAGTAGGGGCTTAATATCCACAGAAACCTAAGACCAGTGTTTAAGACGGGACAGAAAAAATGTTCAAGAATGTGAGTATAAGCGTCTGACTTGTGGATTAGACATCCGAGGTTGGTGGCTGTTGGCGGCAGATAGAGAGCTGCCTGCACAGGTGAGTTCCAGGTGACCAGCACCACCTACCCCTGACCAATCAGCAGTGAGGTCAGGGGTCACAGTCAGTGAATAGACTTGCCACTAGACTGGCCTAGGTCCTTGCCTGTATTTATAATTTGATAACTCCGATGCATTAGTTATCAACCGCGTTAGTATTGATAGTCACTCCTTACAATGTCCTCTTTCCCCCATAAAACCTTGAAGTGTGAAATGTGTAGTCTGCACTTATTTTTTAATTCATCTACTTTTTTCATTTCATGAAATGACTGCCATCTGATCTTATAATCCCTTAACCAGTACATACTTTTACCATTGCCGTCGTTTCACATACTAATATACAGTCGTAAATATTCACACAGTAACACTTTACACTGTTCTGACTAGTTAGCCATTATAAGAAAGCACAGGCATTCGCCATATGTGAAGTAAGCAGACTGTGTAGGGTAGATCGCGTATTTCAGTGATGAAGAAATGTGTGCAAGTGTATTTTTATGAGTGGTTGTACATTTTCAGCCAGTTGTCAAACAAGCCAACCCAGTCATAGTTGAACCACTTCTGAACCTACTGAAGACATTACATCTGGAAGTGCAGTACGAAGGTCAGCCTATTGATATATGAAGAACAAAAATATCTGATGTACCATATGGTTCATTTAATACACGGACATCTGTCTATATGACTACATGTATAACCATACATGGGTGTTTATCCAAGTGATTTCTGAATGAAGAAAAAACAAGAATTTACCTAAGATAAATTAGTTTTTCGTAAGGCAACACCAAATGAAATTGTAGATCTCTCTCCCTCATGTGTTTCAGCTATTGAGCTGATCAAGCTGCTGATGGAGTATGAAGTACAGGAGGCGCTACTCTGGGGTCTGGTTAAACTGCTGCGGCCCGCCAAAGAGGACCTCCTAAAGCGACCCGAAATACTTGACGGTGAGTTGTAAAAGTATTGTCCAACTATGGTATGAATAATGATTGAAAATACTGTTACCGTTGGGGCAGCAATATGTACCCCACTACTGCCATGTTTTGTGGGGTTACATTGATAGAAGCCTACTTCAACAACAGCCTTACCAAACACCTAACTACACCTTACACTTGATTCTTTTCAGATCCCAATGTGTCAAAGATGGCTGCACCCCTACCAGTCTTTGTCCAGCAAGGCGCGGCAGCAAAATGCATTGGGTAAATACTAAGTATTTATGAATGTGAAAAACAAAGATATTGACTGCTACATGACCGGGCTTCGACGAATACTATATAAGCCATCGTCATGTATAAGCAATTTTAATTGTATAAATATCTATTTTTCCTACAATTTCTTTCCCACTCTAATATAAAGGGTGAAGTTTTTCTTTTGTTGTTTGAGGCCTTCAGACAGCGAATAGTGGTAAATACCTTCAGGCTTTTAGGCAGTCGCATGAATTCAATATCCGTAATGAATCCTTATTAATTCATTTATGATGTAGGGTATTGTGCAGAGAATCTAACGACCTAGCGGACAAGCTTATTCAGATGCGCGTTGTACACAACCTCATGTACACAATGGGTAACCAGGAGTATGCCGACAGCCAACGTCAGTCCAGCATATCACTAGAGGTAGGCGCTGTCGTTATTAACGTACAAATATCCTGCAGGTAGCGACTGAGTGTCTGTAAGTAATAAGTCAACTCCCTAAAAGACCATCCCTCGATTTGAGGCCACTCGTCAGTTCTCGCTTAAGTTAAAACTCTACTTAAAAATAAGTGCATTTACCTGTACATTTAGAGGTAGCTACATTTTCACAGGTTATACAGAAAATTGCTAATTTAGTACTACCCGAGAATTTAAGGTACATATATATGTATGTACACGTATATGTATGTACAAAGTAAACCTCATTTCAGTATCTGTGCCGAAACTACCCCATCGTAGATGAGCATGTACGAGAAGCCATGGGCGACGCCCTCTATGAACAGTTCATGGTAAGGATCAGTCACAGGACAACTGTATGATTAAGTACTTGAAGAACAACGTAATGATATAACCCATGATCCTCCTCCAGTCGTAGCTTTGTATAATAAGTACAGTATCGTAGAAATAAAATGTAAAAAATTTAGAAGCATGAACTTCGAGGTGAACCAAAACCATTCTATTGTTGTATGTAATTATATGTTTTTCGGGTTGCCTGGTATCTTTTTCATTTTATTGGGCCCCTACTGGTTTATAGGGCCTGCTGTATTCTGTTTTTCAATGTGGCATGAGGCTCGAGTTGAATATAATGTTTTGGCAGTACATGTGCTGTTTTTATAGTTTCCCATACTTCTGTAGGGGTTGGGTTTAATAAGGTAATATCATGGCGGGTTCTGTTGGGCGTTGTGTTGCGAGCTCTGTCCGAACCCTTCAGTCCGGCGGCAGGTGGCAGCACCTGCTCCGGTCTTGGGGTATAGACAGAGGTCGCTATAGGCTTCCGGTCTGTGTGTGCGCACGGAGGCTGGTCGCCTATATAAGCCGACGCCCAGGAGGTTAGTTAGAGTACCTGAACTCTGCTAGCTGTATACAAGATTGGCTCCGAGCCTACTGACCCGCTCCGAACTGTATGGGGAGTTCGTTCTTAACTCGCCTATCTTAGGTTCTGTTTAATAAACAACCTTTTTGCAACCTGTACACTTTACTCAAACTGTTGTTGACCTTGTTCTTTCTTTAGTGACCGAACAATATTAAGCAATCTTTAAGTATGTCTCTATTTGCAGTCAAACCCTGAGGCGCTGTACACAACCATGAGTCCTGTCCAAGCCGACGTGCTCGTATCAAATAAAGTCAATATTCCCAGACGTGAGTCCATTTCACTTTTTTAAAGAATTAAAGCCCATATCACAAGAGCTAGATCTTTACATGATCCAAAATAATTTACAAATGATCATGAAAAAAAAAGAATGAATTAATCGTAAGTTTTGTAATTGGTATCAAATTACGACAGTAAGTAGGATATAAATGCAAAATATATGGTAGAAATCGTATCGATTACATGTAACTTAAAATTGGGCGCCTTCTATTCCAGTTGCTGATGGTGGAGATTAAAAAAAAAGATGTGGAGATGAAACTATGCGTAGACGCACTCACATGTTTTGTCAGACTTGAAGTCAGTTTGAAGTAGAGTACAGGCTGGTATTTTCGGCCAGGGGGTATTTTCGGCCACTATGGCATTATTTTGATTCTACCCATTAAAATTTCGGGAGGAACATTATTTGGTTATCTCAAACAAACAGCCCAAAGCCTTGTTCTTCTTTCCTGAACACAAAAAGGAACCAAAACTACCCAGATCAGGTATAAATTTACTTGCTTTTAGAGAAAACTCAATATTTGTTCGCTATGGCTTGAGAAAGCGTGATAGCATTAACATGTCAGTTAGTACATCAATGTAGCCAATCATGTGTCTAGGGGCTACCATATAGTGAAATTCCATTGACATCCAGGTTGTGCTTAGTATATTATAGCTCTATTGTCCATTTTAGCTGATATTTTTTTTATTTATATAATAAATCCCTAGTTTAGGGGGTGGCCGAAAATAGGGCACCATAAATCAACTGTGGGGGGTATTTTCGGCCACCAGGCAGTATTTATGCTGTAAAAAGGACCCATAACACCTTTTAAAATGAATAAGAGCTTTTCTCAACTGGCAAACACATTGAATATGCATATTTAAGCTGATAATTATTTATGAAGCAGTTTGTATAGAAAATATGTAGTTTCCTGTTTGGTATATCAGTTTTGAATAGATTTTGAGACATTTTTGGGTGAGCTTACACATATAAACCTACCACCATCATCCATATGTAGGGCAGGCCCTGAATGGCTTGGTTGAAACCTATTCACATCTTTTTATAGGTGAGGTTAGAATCAAAATCTGATTGTTGGAGACAAAAGATTGAGCGTGTGAGTGGCCTCACAGATGACTCAGGGTAAGCTGAATCTGAAGCTTACCATGTCCTTAGATATAGTACTCCCTTATAATCATTCATTGGTCCATTCTGGCATCAGAAATGAATTCCTTGTTAAAAAGTACCCTAAAGTCATGTGTCATACATGTATGTTATTCCATTTCAGGCCAGCAGGTGGGTGTGGGTGAGTAGGTGGGTGTGGAAGAGCAGGTGGGTGTGGGTGTGCAGGTGGGTGTGGACGACAGTTGCAGGCTGCGGGCATGTACCGCCTTCTGTCCCTATGAAAAAGCCAGTCAATCGGACGGTAAACGGCGACGATATGGGTGGTACAGTTTTGAACTGCTCTGGACGCTCCTTTTATCCTGACGCTGTTGCTGACAACTCTCGTGTTGTCTCGCGCAGTTCTCGGAGTGCACGAGAAGTTGCAGTGGCGCCACCCTTTGGAGGATGGTCGCTAGAGGAACTAAAATATTTGTTCGTGATGTAAGTGATGGGGGTATAGATGGCGGGGTCCCCATGTCGCATGTTGATTTAAAGAAATGGCCATGTCACCTGTCCATTATATCCCCATCTCCCATGGAGCCTTTAACCACCTCTCCTGTCCCATGTGGATTTCAATAAGTACCCTTTGTCATGTCACTTGTTTTTTTCCTCTTGTCGCTAAGCTGGCTTAACTGTACATGTATTGCAGTTCTATTTATGGCCTACAGTGAGAACAACAGTGGGACTTGCCAGGGCAGGTAATCCAGCCTAGCGATGCTCTGTGTTGAATTCTTTCATTTAAATTTAATTTAAACGTTTTAGATAGTTTTTATTGTGTGTTTGAGGGTATTTCGAGTGTAGAAGATGGCATTTCTGCGCGTGAAGAGAGAAATATGGGACAGATTGGCAAAAGTTGTCATTTCTATCTTTGCTTTAACACTGGAGCCTATGTACCTTTCATTTAGAGGGTAGCAATTTAAGAGTACTTAAGAGTTTAAGGAAAAGAGAGAAATCACTACCTAAAGATCGCAGGCGAATTACAGCAAGAAGGAAAGACATTTCAATTTTTTTTTCGAAGGAAACATCTGTCCCCCGACCTTGCCCATCTATCCCTTTGGTCCTCTGATGTCTATCTATAACACAGGCTGAATGATAGACATTCTCCTATGTAACAAAAACGTCTTAAACCTTGGTTGGGTCGTTTAGTATTACTCAGTTACCCTGAGTCAATTAAATAAATGTGCCTATTTTGCATATGACTCCACTTTTAATTGACACAGAAATATCATCCACCTGGCCGAAAATACCCTCCCCTGGCCGAAAATACCCCCCTTAACCTGCATAAACAACAATTGCTTACCACAATGGCAGTAAAATTGATATTTTGGTCCCACTTCTCCAAATATGTTGATAATACCTTAACTCACTTCACCAATCATTGAGATTGCTTTAAATGAATATTTCCATATGTGGTAGCAGAATAAAGCTTAAGTGGCCGAAAATACCCCCCAGTACTCTATAACTCTCCAAGCTGTATAACATCGGACAGGTGGTGTAAGCCTGAAAAAGTTGTCAACATCTGTCACAGCTTTGTTTTGTTACATAGTACGTATTACAGAATGAATCTAAAGGCAGTAGCTAGGCGTAAATATATTTATCAACTACTGTAAGACTGTGAAATAAACGATTTTATCGAAATGTCCGCTTTGTAAATGTCCTTTGTTAATAAGACTAGCCAGTCAAAATCTTTGTTCCAGAATTTTATTGCATACATACAATATACAGATATAAAAAGTGAATTTCTACCCTATTGGTCTAGTTAGAACCATAAAGGAAACTTGTTTTGTTTTTTTTAAATCAAAATAAGCATGAATTCAAATAGATTATTAACCTGCAAACGTAGCATTTCAGGAGTAAAGTGCCTGATACACGTTGCCGGTTCTATACATAAATAGAAATTCTGTGAACACTAGTTCCAGGAAAAACTGGTACAATGTAAATTCCTATTATACAATAATTGGTTTCAATAATTCACATAGGGAGCATTGTTTTGAACGCACATTATGAATCACATAATACCTTGTTACATGTAGCACTCTGCTTTAGTTAATGATAAAATATATGTGTACCTTTAATACAATCTTTATGTGACTTAATGTCCTCACATATTGGACACTTCATAGAATTACAGAAGCTTCCCGAAAACTTTATATTTGGGGTAATTGGCTATTAAAGAAAAATACTGAACCCTTAACGGGCATTTCTTGATATAATTCTCTCATAAGCTCGGCTTATTTATGAAGGTGATGTAGAATGGTAATTAAGAGTCAATTGATTTCTGATCAAAACATTTGCATCTAACACTACACATTTTAATATTTCTATCTAGTTTACTTCTAAATGATATATCATTTCTATAGAACATTAGCTCACTGCATTAATCTCTTGAATACAGAGTATTTGATTCAATAACATCTTCTACAATTCTACATTGACGAGGCCAGTATCTTTCCTCTTGAGATTCTTAGTAATTATGAGGGTGTAAGAATATGCATGCGACTTGAATAGCAACCTTTTCCAAACGTTCGCTTATATTATCTGTGAGGAAATTGCTGAAAAATACCAGCGATATGAAAATGCTTCGAGTATGGGACTATGAACAAGTGCCTGAAAACTGTCATGGCACAACAGGTTGGTCTAGACCCACGAGGTGAGGCAAGATAGATGTCCATCTACATTAACACTCGAATCGTGTGTACCAGATATCAACATTTGTGCTCAGCTACAACGGTTGTGCTAAACCAAAAGCTCTGGCCCACCTTCTTCTCAACAATGTGCGCTTTAAACTTTTATTTCGGATTTTGACAAACAATTTTTAGAAGCTCGTACTCTGGTATCAGGTGTTGAGTGGTTTACATACTGGTCTCCCTTTCTGTTTTTGTTTGGTTGTCATTGTCGGGTTCAGTGGGCTGCTCCTGG
Organism: Harmothoe impar; assembly: GCA_947462335.1. Lineage (NCBI taxonomy): Eukaryota > Metazoa > Annelida > Polychaeta > Phyllodocida > Polynoidae > Harmothoe > Harmothoe impar. The sequence continues at coordinate 37,426,658 of OX381705.1, read as the reverse complement.
TGGCTGGAGCTTTGAGTGATACCTGCGAACCAGTTCAGCAGTGCACTGAGAAGGGCCTTAAAGGGGGCAGACCCGCTGGTACCCCTGACACACGACCCACTCACCGTCTTCTTCAGCCACGGCACCTTCCGGCCGGCTCCCGCAGTCTGCGGCTTCTTCACCGATGTCTTTACATTGGTATCAGGAGAATCATCTTTCGGACGATATGGCACATAGAACTTGAGGACCACTTTACCTGGAGGCACTCCGTCTATAAATACCGCAGAACAAAACTAGTTAAAGAACCATGCTCAGAAAGGAATGTCTTACATACTAGGCCAATGATGACGAGTAGAGTTGATTTGAGATAAAATTAACCTAAATAATCCCACATGCCGTGCTCCAGTGGCAGTGTGGACACAGCAGCGGGAGAAGGTCCTGGTAACCTTACTTAGTGCGCTCCGACAGCACATTAGTCGGCAGCTGCTTTTTTGGCAAAAGCAGTTAGTACAGATGCCTCTGAAGGGATGTTGGTGAACTCAACTTCCTCCTCGTTACTTTCATCTGCAAGGCGAAACACACAGAGCATGGCATGAGATTCCTAAGCATGTGACCACATGTGGTCAACACATATGGTCTTAATTAGAGGGCTTGAACTGCAAAAGCATTATCCCTCGACCCTTAGCACCCTTCTTATGGCGGCACAGACGAAAGTATTATGCATCAGTTGTAGTCACCATCACCATTAGGATAGGAGAATATGAATTGACAGCTTTTTTTAATGTCATTATGATGATTTCATACGGGAATGAATCACACTGAAGGTACATATGTGCTTACCTGTGGTCTCGAGCACGGCCATCTGCTTGTGAGACGGGGCGTAGAGGATGAGGAGCGCGCCAACATACAGGTTCCACATACCATACACACCTGGGGAGATGAGATCCAAAATCAGGCAACTCAAAGATGGCAATACCTGTATTAAAGCAATCTATGGTGTTAGCATGTGCTTGATTGCCCCTATGGGACACCATATTCATGCTACCGTAAAACCTCTCGTATAGGCCGCAGCTAGTACGCGAGTCAGATCGCCAGTGCGGCTTATAGGGTCGGCAAATAGTTGGGGTACAGCTTGTACGCGAGTTTTTGCTATCATAATACAGTACAAAAGTCACTAAAATCGAACGTGTGACTGCATCACAAATGACTCAGGTTCGGGGGGAAATGTAGTATCATCATATAGGAGTATACATATAATAATATTGTTCATCCCCAAATCCCAAGCTAATGTCCCAACCCCATGTCCCAACCCCCGAGTCCCACCCCCGAGTCCCACCCCCGAGTCCCACCCCCGAGTCCCACCCCCGAGTCCCAACCCCGAGTCCCTCCCCCGAGTCCCAACCCCGAGTCCCAACCCCGAGTCCCAACCCCGAGTCCCAACCCCGAGTCCCAACCCCTAGTCCCACCCCCGAGTTCCACCCCTGAGTCCCAACCCCGAGTCCCACCCCCGAGTCTCACCCCGATTCCCAACCCCGAGTCCCTTCCCCTTCCCCCGTTAACTAGACTCAGGGTCAGGTAGAGGTGTGAAGGGAAATGTATCATTTATCATAGTAAGAAAGAGAAAGGGTGCACTCTTGTATTAATGGGATTCTTAAAGATGTGACCTTTGACCTTGATTTTGACCTTTTTCCGACCTAGATATCATCCTACACATAACAGAAATGAATTCAGCACCTTTGGTTTACCCTGGTCCACTATCCATATCCATCCATTGCTCCCCTATTATATCCTGGCTGGACTGTTTCGGATAGCATACCCAAATTGTGCGTCACAAGTCAGGAACTCACAACTACCTATAGGCCTGCACCACACAACCTATAGGTCGCATGACGCAGGTGCCCTAAGAAAGCCACACCGAGTGAGGCAAGCCGCGCAAAAGAAGGGTATACTCAAAAAAAATGTGGACATCGACTTTCTTTTGGGGGGGTACTTAGGCCCAAATTCAAATTTTCATGTTCCCCGATCTTGGCTATCTATGTCTTTTGTCCTCTCACGTCTATGTCAGACACACACTGAATAAAAAGCTCCCATGTCCATATTGTAAGTAACAGCGAATAGTGCTTAGTAGGGTCTGAGCTATATCCTACTACAGGGTTGTCTGTTTTTGTTCTCAAAATATTTGTCATGTATTGAACAACACTGGACAGCAACATATATATTAAATTACCATTAAATTACCATACCGGTATCTAACATACTGCAGCGTATGTTGGGCCTAGTATATGATATAGGATGGCATCTCCTTTGGGAAGTAGTGTAGTACTTCCCGTGTTAAATTACCATTGGATCCAGTCAAAGCTTGCTGAAAAAAAGTGTCTCACCCCGGTTTGGTCGGCTGCCGAGATCTGTCCCATTGACTTAGCACTGAGCCCGTTCAATATGTAACTGTTAAATGTCAAGGGTTATCTACAGGCTCCCATAGGGCTCTATGCTGAAGCAAATTACCACCATTTTAGACACAAAATTAAAATCATGCTTTTCAGGGGGAAGCGTTTGAAAATCAGAGCTGCCAACCTCAAAACTTCCAAAATCGTATTTTTTGGGTCAATTATTGCCTGAAAAGCGTATTTAGCGTACTCCCTTCCCCCCCTAAAGCGTACTAAAATCGTACTTTTGAATTAGGGTCCCTGCATTAATATAGCAGTAATTAAAACATGCTAATTGTCCCATAATTTGTCTGTTCCATTATAGCAAAAGCAGAGACCGGAATCTGACGAAACTACAGATTGGCTATGAAGAAAATTTAATCTTCATCCACAGACAAACAAACTCTTTTGCAACAGATAGGACTGGCTAAAGCCCTAAGTGACTTTTGAACTACATGGGGGGGGGGGGGTGGTTGGTGGATTTGGGGGAGTGGGGGACCAAAACAATTTGGACCCCTTGAAGGCTGGGGGTGGTGGAACCAAAAAAGTTTGGACCCCTCTTGAGGGGGATACCAAAAGAATTGCACCCCTTGACTAAAATGTGTACTCAATATACATGAAATAATAGCAAATAACAGCCAAAAATCGTACTGGATACCCCAAAAGCGTACTAAATCGTACTCAAAATGCAAAAGCGTATCCTGGCTCAAAATGAGGCCAAAATGCGTACTAATACGCCAAAAGCGTACTACTTGGCAGCCCTGGAAAATGGATTAAAGCGAGATTACACAGGAAGGACAACATTGTACCGCATCTAATGACACAAAATTGAGAGAAAAAGCTCCAATTTTGAAGGAATGACAGCTGTTTTAAATTTTAGGCTGAGAGACCCCCTGCTACCCGTCGCACAAGACTCAGAGTAAACCTGAGTCAATAATCGTCAGTGCAGCTTATAGGAACGGCCTAAAGTCGGGGTGTGGCTTATACGTGAGTTAGGCTTATACGCAAGGTTTTACGGCATGTTGCGTTGTGCTATGTTATTTTATAGCATAATAGATTACTGTCATGAGTATTACCATAGCTATTCAGTATGACACTCAGGAATAAATCAACGCAGCTCTAAAATGGCTTGTTTTTCTTAATGGAGAGTGGTAACATAGTTTTTATAAGTGATGGCTTTATATGAATGTAGGCGTGACAAACCTGTGAAGAAGGCAGAAGTGTACTCAAGGCTGTAGTCCAGATCGTCAGCCCACTTCCAGTTGCCCTCCGACACCTGTGAGATGATGAAGAAGATGGTGGTGGTAGCGGAGGCGACCAGCGTCACCATCATCAGGAACTTGAAGCGGTAGATGAGGCCCTGTCAGGAAGGGAGCCATGATATATCAGTCAACGCGATGGCAATCTAATGGTAATACACAACTATTATTTCCCTAGTCTGCAGCTTCCATGGTCATCCAAGACCTAACGTCTGCTGCAGTGAGATGTAGCCTACTGTAAATCTAGTGCATATAAGCCCATCTTAGATGAAGTCACTTCATTCATTTCTCCTACGTTAGTGATGCTGGTATGCAGAAAAATGTCTATGCTTTTTTGATTGAAATTCGTACAAGTTACTTGGTACCGGTATAGTTCTCTGCCCTGCCGATATAAATAAAAGATTGTACCGTGTAGTATTTCCTGCGGGCCTTGTTCATTGACGGCAGGGCGCTGCGCTTGGCTGAGATGTTGCGGAACACACGGAAGATCATGTAGCAGAGGAAGAGGAAGTAGAGACAGGCCGAGATACCCGCAAGTATGATGAATCCAAACTAGTCTCAGTTAAGGAACTCATTTTCAAGGGTTATTAATTTTAAACGTCTCAAATGGCATATTTGGCATACATCTACAGTAGGTAATACTGCCAGACATCATAACGAGGAGGCAATGGTTTAGATCGAGGATTTGCATTGTGGTGACCGGCCTTTCATTAGTGCACCGGAGTCATGATGCACAAATGCATCAGTGTGTAGTTGAAGCAGTATGCTGTCCCTATAGGGTTAGTATACAGGAGTCATGATGCACAAATGCATTAGTGTGTAGTTGAAGCAGTGTGGTGTCTCTAAAGGGTTAGTATACAGGAGTCATGGTGCCCAAATGTATCAGTGTGTAGTTGAAGGAGTGTGCTGTCCCTAAAGGGTTTTAATATACAGGAGTCATGATGCACGAATGCATAAGTGTGTAGTTGAATCAGTGTACTGTCCCTAAAGGATTAGTATACAGGAGTCATGATGCACAAATGCATCAGTGTGTAGTCGAAGTAGTGTGCGGTCCCTATGGAATTAGTGTATAGAAGTCATGATGCACAAATGCATCAGTGTTTAGTTAGAGCAGTGTGCTGTCCCTATAGAATTAGCGTATAGAAGTCATGATGCACAAATGCATCAGTGTGTAGTTAGAGCAGTGTGCTGTCTCTAAAGGGTTAGTATACAGGAGTCATGATGCACAAATGCATCAGTGTGTAGTTGAAGCAGTGTGCTGTCCCTAAAGGGTTAGTATACAGGAGTCATGATGCACAAATGCATCAGTGTGTAGTTGAATCAGTGTGCTGTCCATAAAGGGTTAGTATACAGGAGTCATGATGCACAAATGCATCAGTGTGTAGTTGAAGCAGTGTGCTGTCCATAAAGGGTAAGTATACAGGAGTCATGATGCACAAATGCATCAGTGTGTAGTTGAAGCAGTGTACTGTCCCTGAAGGGTTAGTGTATAGAAGTCATGATGCACAAATGCATCAGTGTGTAGTCGAAGTAGTGTGCGGTCCCTATGGAATTAGTGTATAGGAGTCATGATGCACAAATGCATCAGTGTGTAGTTAAAGCAGTGTGCTGTCCCTAAAGAATTAGTGTATAAAAGTCATGATGCACAAATGCATCAGTGTGTAGTTGAAGCGGTGTGCTGTCCCTAAAGGATTGGTATACAGCTGCTGAGGGCTGTATGCTATGTATCAGGGTTATGGGTCTGAGTCAATGGTTCGCGGTGGCAATGCTATACGAATGGGGCGCGATTCTCCTCTTTGAGCTTACGGCGGGTTCATTCCAATGTAAAATGACCGGATCCATGGAACATGGTGCCGGTCAATAATAGGAAACAGGTGAAGAAATCAGGAATGGGAAATTTAATAAAGCAATCACTGGGGAAAAGTAAGAATTTTTAGAAAAGTAGTAAAAGGGACATCTCTTGAGTATCGGGCATTATGCATTATTTTTCTACAAATACATGTATAAATTAAATGTATTTTCTGCGTTAATCGTTCACTAACGTATGTGAAAAGGATACAGCCAGCTTGGTGCCTGTTTCTGTCACCCAAATGCTGTAGAATGGGTTGGTAAGTTGCACTCCCCTGGAAACAAGTTAAACGCCTGTAATTAAAATTACCAGGTATGTCTCTGCTAGATTTACTTGAATTTCTGTTATTCCTGGGGTCACACACACTGTATAGAATACTTAAGTTTGTGCAAAATGCGCGAGTGAAAAGAAAATATTCCATGAAACTTAGGGTTATGTAATTTTTGGTGATTTGAGCCCGGGAGCTTTTCATCGATGGTACTTGCCAACGCCAGATGGTTTCCACAGTTTTTCTGTCAGTCTAAACTGACGTTTAACTGACAAAATTCTTTCAACTGGCTAGTTTAGTACCGTAAATTCCTGCGTGTAAACTACATTTCGAGTATAACCGTACCTAGAAATTAATAATTTTGTAACTGAATTTGAACTGACATCTTCTCAAAATCTAGAAAATAATTGGCAAAATATGACAATCTATTTCTAACTGATATTTAACTGAATTTCAAAGCCAATAAAAAATAACTGACGGGTGGGAATCCTGAGAACATCTCGTTGGAGCATTTACATTAGTGGTATTTTCTTTTAATTCTTTCTTTTTCATGGTTCTTACCTTTCGCACATCTCGAAGACGAATAGGCAAATACACCCAAAAATCACGGCACTTAGATGTTTCCAGTACATCACTAGTCTGTTACGTTCAATCTGGTCCTGCAAATTGAAGATATTATTGCTCAGCAATAGTCTTTCTGTTATGTATTAGAGGGATCAATATCATTATTCATCTTCTGATGATACTACCGCAACTACATTTGTGTATTTCCCTCGACAATGAGATAACAAAGGTTTTTATTTGGTGTGGATGACAAAACAGAACAAGCAAATTATTTTATATTCTAGTTTTCTGAAAAAAAGTCTCTTACTAGTACCCACTTACCATCATGTGCTCGCCGGTAAAGATGATCCAGAAGCATAGGAGCATGGCATAGAATAATCCCTGACGGATGTCACCCAACAGAAGCATGTATGGCATATCGAAGCGAAGTGTCAACCACTCAATCGGCACTAGCAAATATCAAGACAATTAAGTATACATGAATCAAAGTCACGACACATTGTCAATGTAAGCTACACTGGTGAATCATATAGCCGCTATACTACATCAGATATATTTGTAGATATTTACCTTTCTGTATAAATATAGACAGTCTACTTGTTGGTGTGTACTGGAAGTATCTCAACCTAGTTTGTGACTTTAAAATATGCTAAATTCAAGGAAACAAATGAAGAAAAAAAATTACTTTGAGCAAAGAATGCGGCACTTAATCACTTCAGCCAGTAGTCATCTGTAGTCAAGACCAGCCACTAGTATTGTGCCTTTGCATGGGTACCCCCAGTATTTACCATGTCGGTGTGTCGAATTTTCGCAAAAGGGCCGTGTTGTCATGTGTATTTTTTATGTATTTAAGAACTTAGAGATAGACATCTGCAGGTCGAGGTTACCCTTTATTTTTCTGTGGACGTCGATTTTTAAAAGGGCTGTGACTGTGTCGCCCGTGTCGCCTTTTTACCCATGTAGGGGAACAGTATTGTACCCTGTTCAGTGGCGTGCAGCTGACAAAGAGGCTACTCATGCAGAAAACGTACGGTTGAGTGTGCCAGCTTGTATAGTAGCTTTAACCTACTAGTATATAATTTTAAGCGACCGTTATGTTGTATACAGCATAATATATAAACATTCACTTACTATTCATGAAGCTCAGTACAAGGCCCAGTGCAAAGAGGGTTCTGTAGTAAAAGAAGCAGAGCACTACATCAGTGGTTGTGGAAAAAGTTGGCAAGATAGTATTTTTGTAGTTTTTAAACAAAGCTCGGTCTGAAAATGAATATCATCTCTGCTGGTCACTTTTAGATATTCCTTTTGGGTCTAGCATCTGTCTGTAGTGTGATACTTTTAACTGGAATTAGTGGCTTAGCTTCAGCTTTTTTTTTCACACTACCATAATAGCGGAACTCACTTCTCTAGCAGCATGGGAGGACGTTCAAGGCTGGCTATCCGGTTCCAGAACCAACACATGACGAAGAACAGCAATGGGAAGACGACAGTTTTCATCGAGAACCACACTTTTGTGAAGCCACCGTTCTGGTGGATCTCCTTAAGCCAGAAAGAACAGGATAATTACAGTAAAGGTTTATCAAAATTAGTATTAAATTACACCAATACATCAAATCTTTCATATTGCATCTGCTCCCTTTGCTATATTCCTAATCAAAATCTTTGCACATCCAAAAATACAGTGTTTGCTCATTAGCGGATGTGCAAGTTGGGTGATCACCACTACTTTGAACTAAAGAAGATGTTATATAAGTAAATGTGATGCTCACGACTAGTGTAAGTTCCTTGAGAGAACCGATGCCGACGTTCATGCCGGACTCGTCATGGACCGGGATGCGGATATTGACCAGGTACTTGTTGAAGTGGCAGCTGCCGAGCTCAAAGAAAGACAGCAGGTCACACCGCATGCTGTCTCCATCAGTCATCTGAGGAGAAAAATATCACATCAGTGTCTACAATTAACATGCACTGTCCCTGAATCCCTTTATCTGAACACAAGTTATTCTAACCATGTACATGTATTTACAAACGGACAGGGCTGCTGGGTGTACATTATCAAAAGCACATGTTTATTTAAATGATTAAGATTTTGTTGTTGAAATTACAACAATGTTGAAACTACAATATGTGAACTTTATAAAGGAATGGATAGGTAAATACTATCGGTGTGTTGGAAATGTTTAAAGTGACCTATCTCAGATGGTCTTCTATAAGATAAATCACAGGTATTTGTTTCATCCCTGGTTGACTATACAAACAGTAACACATGCAATGAGACGACAACATACTTCTACATGGTGGGTTGTGGCTACACCCAAACAAACGTGCAAATCCATGTTCAGCTACAGTCAAAGTGAATGTTGTAAAAAGAACTCAATAATAGTACAAAAGAAAAACACCCCTTTCGGTGAAAAATCTCCACATTAATACTGTCAATTCCTGCGTATAACCCGCATGTCCCCTATTACCCGCACCTACACTTTAAGGAAATTATATAACCCGCACCAGGAGTACAAGAAATGCTATTTCAGCATAGTCCAAAAAAACTTGCATCACCCGCACCCTATCTAGGGCTGCTGGTAACACAGCTGAGTTTGATTTGTCAGGATTAAAACCTGTGGGTAAAATTTCTCCCGTAAAAAATGAACCAAGCTTGAAGTGAGGTCAACAATTTGGATCCTCCTCGCAGGGCAGAGAGATTTTTCTATTAATTCCTATATATGTAAAATTCGACACAGTGACACGGCCCTTAAAGATCGACACGGCGAGACAGCCAAAACTGTCGGGACCCATGTAGAGGCACATACTTAATGACTCAGGGTCAGGGTGATCAAATTGATTGATTGAAAGATTGAAGGTGTAAATTAACTTCACACTTTTTATTTTGAATTTTTTTTATCTTGTGGCTATAGTAAATACCCTAGAGAAACTCTTCCAAGTTTGACATAATCTTTTATTTGAACCCCTATTTTGAATTTTTGATCGCCTCCTCCCCAAAAATACGGTAATTTTGTTAGCGTCTTTGTAAGACTAATCAGACACCATGAAACACTCATGGTGGGAAAACTGAGTCAACTTATTGAAACGATGAGTAATTGGTGCGGATTGCTATTGCACTAGTGACGATGATATAACAGAAAGGTGATTTTTCTACAGAACTGTCATAACCACACACGTAAACAGAACTCCTGAAAAGGTTTGCAGTCTTCATGCGTGCACATTATCTTGTTAAAAAAAATACCTCATTTGCTTCCTCGACTTCAGTGTCATTATCACTTGCTTTTGCGTGGGCCTGACGGTTGAAAGTGGGGATATCATTATTTGTCAGGATAAGTCTCATAAGATTCATGTGTCGCGACCAATTATCATTAACTTCTGAGTTGGGCCGATTTGTTTATATTTGTTCTTTTATCATTCATCTTTGAGATCATATAATTGTACCTGTATTACAATTTGATTCTAAAACCAACGTCTGTCTGATATTAAATTGTCTATTCATACTGTTACTGTAAGTCTAAGTTCACAGGTGGATTTGAGTATTCTTCGCTATTAAACAAGTACCGGTAATGTGTCTAGTATTCACATTTCTTGGGGATTAAATTGATCAGTAGTCTAGGTAATCTTACCTTAACCTTTATCGTGACATTCTGGTATGCATGAAAGCACAACGATAGTTAACATTTATGAAAAAATAACGCATAAGAATCATGAACAGAAGTGCACAAATGCAGTGATGTTAGAAGAACTGCATGATATACCGGTGCATACGGTATGTTTGATGTAGGCGTTTCCAGTTCAACATTCAGACTAAAGGAACAAATCGGTCATCTTCTTGAATAGTTTGGATATGAAAAGTGTGGTCTGTGTAGATCATGAAACTGGCTTAAAACAAAAGAAATTATGTTTTTACCTGTCCCTCTGGCTCGCAGTGGAGTCGACGTTCCTCAGTGGAGCGTACAATCTCTCTCCATTCCTCATTGTCGCTATCACGCCCTCCAAGCCTCACATCCATTGTCAAAAGGGGGTCCGTATCTAAAATCAAAGACAGAAGATAGCATAAATTATATAACACTTCTTTGGGCTAGCTTCTTGGTAACAGGTTTCTTTTTGAACTATATATAATATAAAGAAGAAATGGGCCACGAATCAATTACGTGCAGAACATGTGAATGCATGTGCGTGCACGAGTAGTTTCTGATCAGGGATAATAACAAAAGATTGAGCGTGTGATGACTCTCGGGTAAGCTGGATCTGTAGCTTATTTCATGGTGAATACGGAGTGCCAAGGTTAAACCAATGGGAGGGCCGTTCCCGGGTTGAGCGTGCAATAACCCTCGGGCGTATTTCACGCTCTGGCCGTATTTCATGCTGCCGAGGGTCACGTGACTTTTGAGTAATCTAAAATGACGAAAACAATGTGCCTGCATGTAAAGAAAGGTAGTTTTTGTCCAATTTAGTTTGTTAAACCCTGAAATGAATACAGAGCGTCACTTAAAAGTGACCTCGTCAGTGGTTATTGCACTCATGGTGCTAGGGCCGTATTGCACTCAGCCTATGTCCACCGTGCAATATGACCCTAGCACCACTCATGCAATAACCACCAACTCAGTCACTTTAGCGTGCAGCTCTGTCTATATATCATGTACTTAGATAAAGTAATGCCTTATAATCATTCATTGGTCAATTCTGGCATCAGAAATGGATTCCTTATTACAAAGTACCCTCAAATCATGTGTCATACATGTATGCTATTTCATTTCAGGCCAACAGGTGGGTGTGGGTGAGCAGGTGGGTGTGGGAGCGCAGGTGGGTGTGGGCGACAGTTGTAGGCTGCGGGCATGTACCACCTTCAGACCCTGTCAAAAAGCGAGTCGGTCGGACCATAAACAGCGAAGATATGGGTGGTACAATTTCGCTCTGCATCCCTTTTATGCTGCCGCTGTGGGACTCTCGTGCTGTCTCGTTGATTCTTGCAAAGTACAAGAACTGCTAGTGGCGCCACCATATCTTTGATGTGTGGAGAGACAAACTAAAAAGCTAATTTAGATAAGGTTGATGGTATTTTACATTATCCAGAGGGTATTTCAAATAATGTAGAGGGTATTTTTAAGTGATAAAAGAGAAATAGGAGCTACTTTAGCCTGAAATATGATTTCTATCTTTGTGTACTTGACTTTTAACATTGAGTCCTTTCCAGAGTTCAATTAGAGGGTAGCAATTTAACAGTAGTTAAGAGTTTACCAAAAAGAGAGAAATCAGTACCTGAAGATCGCAGGTCAATATAACATGGAAGGAAAGACATTTTAAAAACTTTTTCGAAGGAGACATGTGTCCCCCGATCTTGCCTATCCATCCCTTTTGTCATCTCATGTCTATGGCCCATACACACCGAATGACATGCACTCTCCCATGTAACAAAAACGTCTTAATCCTTGGTTACCCTGAGTCAAAGATTCAGGGTCAAGGTGATTAAGGGATTGAATTGAATGATTGAAAGGTTGAAGGTGTAAATCATTTCATCAGAAACGCAACTTTTCTGGTTAAACGTGAACCTGTAGGAACAATGAAATTATTTGTCAATTCTAGGAGCACCTGGGAGTTATCTGGGAGCTCCCTGGGACATTTTTTTGTATATCTCCCCTGGGCCTCATAGCCCTTGCCCAGCCGTTTGGGACTGATTTTATAATCCACTTTCCCCATCTCGGAACTCATGGGAGTCATCTAGGAGCTCCTGGGGGTTATCTGGGAGTTCCCTGTGACATTTTGTGGATCTCCCCTGCCCCCCTGGTTCAATACCCGTTGTCAATGTATGTATAATATAGGATGAAAATTCCAATATGTCCTCGGTAGAATTCACTCTGCAAAACAATGTTGATAGTTCTATAAGGCCATACATAGTATTAAAGGCCATAGTGTGAGAGTTGAAAAAGTGACTCACTCGTGGCTCCCTTCTTATAGTCGACCTGCGGGTGAAGCACGGAGATGATGTTCTGGAACCAGCGTGACATCTCCAGCTCCATATTTTCGCGAGGCAGAGGGAACTGGAAGGTGAACACCACCTGGTTGGCCGTGATCCGCCGTTGGTGAATGATATCATCATCAATAGAGGAGGCAACAAGCGGACATTTCTTTTCTCCACGTGATGTGAACCATGTGTCCTTAGGTAAGTTGTTGGGGTCCAGGCAGAGAGTGCCGGCGATGGACTGCACGTTGGACGGTGCAGGAGCTGTGGGAAGAAAAACACAGCATTTACACCATTGTCCTCGAAACATTGGCTTTTTCTAAGAAAAGCTAACTCCTGCTCTGTTTGAATCAGTATGCATATACATGTATCATAAGAATAATTAACACAGCTGAAATTCTCCTCTTCATTGACCTTTTTCTTGTTTTGGTGTACACCGCTCTCAACGTACAGTTTTTATATACTTTCTGACAATGTGGCTTGTGTCGCAGGTCGTTGTAATACAGTGGACCAAATAAATCCGCTACTTCTAACAGAGCACATCACACAAATGTTCCTAAAAATCATTTCAATACAAAGTTATATTTCCTAAAGTCATGTATAATAATTACAATACCAAATTGAAAGATTGAACGTGTGATTAACATCACAGATGACTCAGGGTCAGGGTGATAAAGTGATTGAAATGACGGACTAAACAACTGAATCCGTAAATATTATTTCAGGATCAATGAATTATTTGTCAATTCTGAGAGCAGGAATGTATTCCTGGGTCAAAACTACCCTCAAATCATGTGTCACACTAGTATGTGATCATATTTCAGCTGAGCAGGTGGGTGTGGGTGAACCGGTGGGTGTGGGTGAGCCGGTAGGTGTGGGCGAGCCAGTGAGTGTGGGCGAGCAAGTGCGTCTGGGCGTGGCTGTCAGCGTCAGCGCCTGATGGCACGTAACCGCCGTTTTACGTCTCGGCCAAATAGCGATTCGATCGGAGCGTCAGCAGCGACACCATCTCCGGTTCTGTTTTGCCGTGTCGGCCGGCCGCGGGGCGGCGTGTGTAACAGATGATTAACTCCCCCCAGTCAATTACCACTGCCTACATATCTAGCAGGGGGGGGGGGGGGGGCACTCACATTTCTATATAGTCTTTGTAACAATATGTGCATTGTCAGAGCAAAGTGAATCAGGGTTATCACTGTTACACAAATAATAGCAAGTAACCTCCCCTGTAAATTACCTCTAGTACTTAAGTGTTTGATAGATGTCTGAAAAAAAGTGTCTCACCTACTCCTCCCATAGAGATAGCATTGGTTGTCACGAAATATCCAAATTTGGGGTTGTCGGTTATCTTTGCGCTCCCATAGAGCCCTATGCTTAAGCAAATTACCACCAATTACGGCCTAATATTATTTTTCGTTTTTTGGGGGGGTTATAGTAGGAATTTGGAAAAAATAAATACACCATTAGATAGATATTGTGGAAAGTGATTTATTGAGACCATGCAAGATGCAAAGAGTGAAATATTGACCAAATGGGAGCAATTACATTTTTTCAAGGAAAAGAGGTGTCCAGAATCGTCTCACTAGACTCAGGGGAGACCCTGAGTCAATAAAATAAGATTTGAACAATATTTTATAATTGAATTTCCTGCTATTGGAGCAATACCATATATTGGATATAAGCAACCAGGCAGTATATGAAATACTCTATTTCCGGTCACTGTTTCAGCATTGTGATTTGTATTCAAATCGATTTCAGTACTTATGCATTACGAGTAACCTACCTGGCTTTAATTGCGGTGCTGAAGCAACGCAAATAAACCTACTGGATATACATTGATATCTAATCGGCAATTCTATGCTAATTTTTATTGATAGAATAACGAGAGCTGACGGAACGTATTGAAAATGTGTAAATTCAATGAATAATGGGTACATGATCATAACTTGGCTTCTTATAATATAAGAATATCTGAAAGATTCATTTAATGTTTGAAATTCTTATGTATGACGTGGCATTAAAAGAAAAGACCAGCGTAATATTATGTGGTCTTCTATCTGTAGTATTGGTAATACTTGGCAATATCTTGAGATAAAAAAAAAATTAAAATGTGCAGCATATAGCATTTAAACCAGAAATAAAGAAGAACAGAGTGACGTCACATGAGACCAAAGAAGTAGCCAGCCATACAAATCCTATACAAATACAGTCTAGTCTACTACAATTTACAGTGTACTAGACAGGTAATATATGGTTATGGGGCCATTTATTACATACATGGAGCAATTAGAAATCCAGTTTCCTTCTCATTTTGTACAATGAGTCATAGAGAAGGCCACAATAGTCAATGTAAATGGAACAGATAAAAAATACAAAATTGTCTGCACCTACACTGCCCCATGATTGGCCTTTGAGTGGCCCTTAATTAGCTGTCATTGCATACCAAGATTGGTGTAGATTACCGAGCAACCAATCAAGAGGTCGTCATAGTGGTGTCTAGACCAATCAATGGTGATGGGCTGAGTGTGTCTGATACATTTCTGGTCCTTTGTGACGTCATTTTTGGCTTGGCCTGCCACTGTTTATTGCAGGGTTAATGCTACATGGTGTATATTTGAGTAGTATCTATCTCAGGATATCACTAATTATTACCAATACTACTGAAAGAAGACCACATAATTTTACGCTGGTCTTTTCTTTTAATTAACCTGCTATCCTCACAACTGCGCTCTTGTAGGCGGCCCAGGGGCGGACCCAGGAATTTGAAAAGGGGGGGGTCCACCAAACACCAAAGTACTGAAAAGTGACGCGCCGCGACTCGCGGCGGATCAAATTATCATTAAAAAAAACTAAATTTTTTTCCAAAAGGGGGGGGGGGGGGTCCTGACTCCCAGAACCCCCCCTCTGGATCCGCCCCTGCATTGTAGGCCCATACACTGCTGACTGCTGGTTTAAGTACTGGGAGAGCCTCTAGCTCTACCATGTTAGACCCCTTACATAGCTCAGTGCGACCCCCACTCTGCTGGAGAGTGAGTGCCTGCCGTTCAATGTTTGAAATAGTTGGAGGAGGTCAGACATTAGGCTTGGGAGAATGAAATATTTTCATCAAAAAATGATAGCCATTGAAATAGTTGGAAAGCTGAGATCATGGCCGGCCATCATGGCCGATGCATGATGGGCCTAACATTACAATTCTACATCAACAAAAGCCGGTGTGCTGATGTCATTTCGGCAATATTGCATATACATGTACATGTACATGTACATGTACATGTACATGTATAGGGCCTTGGCCGGACTGGAACTGGTTGCCGCGGCCCAGACTGATAAGATCTGATAGGCTCGGTACAAGTTTGTCCCTGGCACTGATTGTTACCCAGGGACAAGGTACCAGTCTGTGTGTCTTATCAGTGATGATAATACATGATATCTGCACCCAGCGAAATTTTATATAGCGGACCCACTGGGTATGACTATGAGTCTACAGCCCTCCTCTTTAAAAAATATAGCATCCAGCTCTACATCATTAGTATAGTAACAGCTTTGTGTACTAGAAGAGTGTGCCTTGGCATAATAGGCAACATATATGTACCGTATATGATAATGTAATATTGCTTTTCACTAAAATTTCACTTTTTTTTCGGACATTTTTCTCGCCAAATCAGGTTTTTTTAGGCAAATTTCACTTTTTGGCGATTTCGAACTTTTGTCTCGTCAAATCGGGTGCTTTTAGGCAAATTTCACTTTTTTTGCGATTTCGAACTTTTTTCTCGCCAAATCGGGTGTTTTTAAGGCAAATTTCACTTTTTTTGCTATTTCGGACATTTTCTCGCCAAATCGGATGTTTTTAGGCACATTTCACTTTTTTGCGATTTCGGACTTTTTTCTCGCCAAATTGGGTGTTTTTAGGCAAATTTCATTTTTTTTTTTTGCGATTTTGAACTTTTTTCTCGACAAATTGGGTGTTTTTAGGCAAATTTCACTTTTTTGCGATTTCGAACTTTTTTCTCGCCAAATCGGGAATTATTAGGCAAATTTCACCTTTTTTTTTGCGATTTCGGACATTTTTCTCGCCAAATCGGATGTTTTTAGGGAAATTTCACTTTTTTTTGCGATTTCGAACTTTTTTCTCGCCAAATCGGGTGTTTTTAGGCAAATTTCACTTTTTTTGCGATTTCGAACTTTTTTCTCGCCAAATCAGGTGTTTTTGGGCAAATTTCATTTTTTTGCGATTTCGGACATTTTTCTCGCCAAATCGGGTGTTTTTAGGCAAATTTCACCTTGTTGAAATTTGAACGCGATGTACACATATGTCCTACCCCCCCCTCCCCCCTCCAACACACACACAGAGGCAGTGGCCGCTGCCGTGTCCAGAAACAAGGCAGGGTAACAGAGTGCACTGCCACGAATGACTGACCTTCACCTTGTTTTGCAAAAACAATTCACCAATATAATACAGTACAGGTCAGTTATGTAATCCACCCACTTATCCACCTACTTGACAGCTGCTTGCCAGACATGCTGGCATATAGCCAGACATGCTGGCATATACATATGCAAAGATCAACAGCTACAAATTCACCTAAATACAAAATATTCCAACTTGCATTTTTAAGAAATGATAATGCCCCAATCTTAACTCGCTACTGTAAAAAAATCTAAGCAGTATCTATTTAGGAAAGGTGTATAAAATGAGCACAAAAAATACTGAATCCATGACCATGCTCCCCATAGGCTGCAGTGCTATAGCAGTGATTTACACCAAAAAAACAGCTGATTTTGCCACAAGATCATGAACTACGACAAAACTATAAACCAAATCATTTCAAGCTGAACCAAAAAGATAGCTGAACATGTTGAGCACAGAATGGTCTGGAGATAAATTGAAAAATGTCTTTTTATCAATGAGTATTTGATGAACCAACACACCATATCACGGCAATCTGACTCACAGAGGACTGACTACATAAGAGAGTGCCTATCTATAGCACTATAGCACTACAGCTCACCAAGGCACACTCTAATAAAGACTTGGTAATCATGCTACCCCGGTAAGTTGACCATCAGAATTAAAATTGCTGATTTAAACTGTAGCTGCGCATTTGGTTTTACTGAGAGAAAAAAAAAAGACAACAGTAGTCCTACCCAGTCTCGGACTCCCCGCCCAATACTATATAGAACCAGTACTTCATATTCATAGTACGCACTTCAGCCCACTCCAAACAACATAACCGGTACGTGTTCCTGTCGGACTGACCGACAAATCCTCAATGAGGCACATGACACGCAAAACTGTGTTTAATCTGTTAATTCCCTAAATGGTTACCAGTCATTAATTGTGCACCCCACGGTTATCTCCTCTGCACACTGATTGAACAGCTACTGAGAACATTCATCCTATCATCCGCTTCACAGGACGCCCCTTCAGGCATGATCCATTTGAGGGGGTATTTAAACCCCACCAGCTAAGGCCAACCAACACATAGTTGCATTTGTTTCGTTGTGTGAGGTATTATGGTCAGAAAATATTGAGTCGTTTTATTTATTTTTCACAAAGTTTCTTGTGTTGTCACTTCTGTTCCGTAAAATTAGTAATAAAGAAAAAAGAAAAAAAGGGACGAAATTTGACAATGTATCGTCAAACCTAGCTTTTAGGCTGGTCGGTTTACCAGAAACAAACGTTCACGCGTCAAAGAGTTATTATCATCATAAATCTCTACAGCTGGTGTGGAGGGTTTTGTGTGGTGATAATCGTATCAATTTACATCCTCCTCGGTGCTAGCCATTGCTAATAGTACAGGCAGCCAGTGACAGTCCCTAAACACAACCTGCACTCACATTACGTGTACTTACCGAACACACTGTGCCAGCAGGAGGCGGCGAGTGTCGCTGTTCAACAGTGTGTTGGCCGCCTAGACCCGATCATGCTATCTTGATGTGCTTGGTGTGAATCAGATTTGTTTCATTTATACACATGTTTGTAAATATCTAAAGTTTATTCATTGTAATTCATCATCGACGCCCATTGGTGCAAACAGATCTACTTTTTAGGTGAAAATTGTAGCTTACATATTTGCACCCAATCTTTTCTATTACACTGGCGTTTCCTCTAGGGGTTAAAAGATGTATAGCCCTTGACTACTTTTAATAGACTTTAGTAGTGCTACCAGAATAGCTCAGTGGGGTAGGGCTCCATGCCAGACATGCAGCTCCATCATCAGAGGCCGCCCTACTTATCGTGCAGACCCACATAGAGTTACATCGTGGTGGGTGGTGACGTTGTCAGCTACATCAGGAGATCCAAGTAGTCATCTCTAATAACCCACTAATCATTTACCTGTGACTTCTACACACCATCTCCCATTTATCCCGACATTCCATGAGACTGCCAATATGGACCTGTCTATTGCTACAAGGCCCTTTTCACCTTTTATTTGCTAGCCTGGCTTATACTCTTAGAGGCCAAAGTCAGAATATTGATTGACCCTCTGCACTATGAGGCGCGCCGCGGACGTTTCCGGCGCGGTAGTGATCGATGTGCCGACTCGGCGTCGCCGACGGCCCGCCCAGATAGGAAGGGCCGCATTACATTAACTCCGGCCGGAGCTCTTGGGGAGGTGGGGGGGGGGGGGGGGGGAGATGGCGGCGGCGCCCTGGAGGAGGTCGGGGGGAGGCAGCTGGTGGAGGGATCGTCGACACTGTCTGGATCTGTGGGCGGCTTTTGTGTGCAGGCCGCGCTAGTGGCGGGGCTTTTAGAGCGGCGCGGTGCTGACTTTCACACCGACTGTTTAGATGGTGGTATTCATGGTTGGAGGAGGCACAAAAGCTCAAAGGAACATTGCCCCCATAAACCCCACCCCACATCCTTCCCGTTTTCCCATTGACCCCCGCTCCTTCCTCCTGCTCCACCTAACGCACGTCAGGACTGCTTCCAGTCTATGCATCGTGTACTTGATCTGTATATGAACCCAACACCGGATCTATCAGACAGCAGGGCAGGTAGTTGTCTGACAGCGGGTGGATGGGCGGGGGGACTGGATATCTTATTACAGCAAGGTGTTTCAGAGAAATCACTGGGGCCCTTGATGGGGGGGGGGGGGGGGGGGTCCTCATGTCGCATGTCAGACTTAAGAAATGCTCTATGTCCCATGTCACTAGAGAAAGCCCCATGTCGCTAGTGTCACTAACTAACTGACTATTAAGACTATTAAATAATGGTATTTATGAGAAAATCGCACTAGGCTAGTTGGTCATGCCCACATGGAGAATTTTTGAAAGTCTTCAGAATAAAATTCTGCATTTTGGTGAGTTTTGAGAGCATTATACAATATGTTGCAACGCTTGATGATTATGAGGCTATTCTCATTCATGTCACTAAGGCCAATGTCGCATGTCAGACTTAAGAAATGCCCCATGTCCCATGTCACTAGTATGGCCATGTCCCATGTCGATTTTAAGAAATGGCCATGTCACCATATCAGATTTAAGAAATGGCCATGTCGCCATATCGAATTTAGGGGTCTAGGGCCATATCACTCCCCCTTGTTGGTAGGAGGAACAAGGGGGAGGGGCCTGCAGGGGTTATTGAGGCTAGAGGGAAGGGTGAGTGTCTATTCTGTGTTCAGATCTAAATAGACCATGTGTGTCCTTCCACGCACCATCTATTCTGCATTCACCCTGCGCATTCCCTAGTTCCTATGGGGCCATGTAAATTGGCATTCTTTTGTGGTTTCCCGGCATGTAGGTGGGGACGTGGGGGGGGGGGGGGGGACTTGAATGGACCTTTGTCTCACAACAGGCTTTGCAGTAACGCACCACTGGTCATTCACATAACTGTGTCAAAACACAGCACTCCAACAGCGCATATCCGTGGAAAAGTGGGTAGATTTTTTTACATGCCTCCTTCCACTCCCTATCCGGTTTTCCCCTTAAACTTGGATACACGCAAATGTCTCGCTATTCTTAAAGTTGGGTTAGAATCATGTATGATGTGGTTAAGGCCACACATTTTTTTTATCATTTGGGTTACGGACATCGGCACCGTGAACATTTTCTCAAGTACGGAGGACGAAATAATAAGAAAAATAAATTGTTTTCAATTTTAAAAAGTCTTTCAAAGTCAGGCGTCAAGCCGACGATGGACCGGCGATCCTCGGCCAGCGGCCACTATTTGCTCTGTTTACAAGAGGATAAAATTTATCCACTCTCAATCTGTAAGACGCTAGACTGTTCACGTTTTACTACATAGAATCTTAAATAATCGTCCTATTTACATGCTGTAAAAACTGACATGTAGCAATTTAACTGGAGTTTCCCAATTTCATTTTTAGTGCTGGGGTTTCATACTAGTGCGGCGGGTGATCCACTACGCAAGCTATATTTTAGCCACATTCATTGGCATTATTATCCGAAACTAACAGCAGATTGCCCACATCTGATAACCATTTGCTACATTCAAATGACCTCAAAACGGCTTAGTTACACGGCATTGAGTGACTAACTAGTGGGTTTGGGGACCCCAGGGTACAGAGAACGCACCAGCTGTTTAATTTACTGCTTGACCAGTGACCATGACTAACCCTGGGTCTGTCCGTGACCTTTGACCCCTGGCCTTCACTGACCTGATCAGCCAGTTTTAGTGCAGTCACTGTGAGTCAATATCGAGCCGTATCTATCTGTATCACATGTAGCATCATGCCATAAACGTGCGACAAGGGAATTCTTGGTGTAAGTCATCCCTGAAGGAATGCATCAGAAGTGGGGGTGAGGGTGCTACGATAGATCTTAGATAGCACCTAACAGTCAGCTGTGTAATGGGGAAATCCCTAGACAGCAATATTGTTTTACTGGGTGTCGGGGCATAGCTGCACTGGAGGACCTATATTTTGTACCGTGTATTTGGTCTATTTTAGTAGGGACGTTCGGTGGTTTTTGTTTTACAAGAAAATACATGATATAATCAATAAAAGAGTGTGCCTCTACATACGTAAAAATCGACACGGGCGACACGGGCCTTTTAAGAATCGACACGGGCAACACGGCCCTTTAAAAATCGACAGACACAGACATGTTTTCAAGGCCCTAGTACATTCTATATATATTATAAAAATGGACACACCGACACGGCCCTCTTGCTAAAAATCGACATGGCGACACGGTCAAACGTGTGGGACCCCATGTAGAGGCACAAGAATATGTTAGCCTTTGAAATCGGCCAAAAATAAGGTTATCACACACTCATATAGACTGTCTGAATAAGGGAGTGCTCATTTTTTAACAACAGGGCGGGGGGTAAAAAATTTGGACCCCTTGACCGGGGGGGGGGGTAAAAAATTTAGATCCCTTGACCGGGGGGGTGGGGGGTAAAAAAAATTCAACCTGTTTTGAGGGAAAAAGCCCGCGCGTTACTATGCTACAAAGGGGCGCGAATGCGCGCGATTTTCGGCCTGCCGGGGGGGGGGGGGGGGTAAAAAATGTTCGACCCCTCCACGCGAAATCTCACCGCCCCCCCCCCCTGTTGTTAAAAAATGAGCACTCCCTAAGGTGCTAATTAACTTATTTAGTATGCTAATTAAGCATATCCCCCCCCCTTGGAAAGATGAGAACTTTTAGCATGTAATTCCAGGGACTTTTAAGAAATGCATTGTGGTACATGTGGGGGTCTAGATGCCCCCCCCCCCATGTCGCCATGTCATACAGTGAGTCATGTCCCATGTCCCATGGCCATGGCATGTCCCCCCTAAGAGCCTGCCATGTCGCATGTCGATTTTAAGAAATGCCCTATGTCATGTCACTAAAATTTTCCCTCATATCAGGCCACGCTTAAAAAAAAGTTTGTTTCCGGTGGAGCGGGTGGCCTTTAAAAAAGTCACCCGGTAGGCCGCAAAATCTTTTTTTTTTTTTTTTTTTTTTTCTTCAAATGTTAAGTCTTTCCCACCCGGTACCTGGGCATTGCATATATTTATATAGGCAGGTTTGGTATCAAATGAAAGCTGAGTGTTAGGCCGTTTTATTCTGCCGAGGTTTTGGACATAAGTTTTTATTTTTATCTTATTTTTTTCAAAATTGTGCAAAAAAAAAAAAAATTGCTACTCTGACAAAAAAAAATAAAAATAAAAAATGCGGGCGGGTAGCACGTGGGGGGAAACTCACCCGCCCGCTCCACCGGAAACAAACTTTTTTTTAAGTGTGGCCTCACTAAGCTCCATGTCGCATGTCGATTTTAAGAAATGGCCATGTCGAACTTAGAGGAGTGATCATTTATTATCAACAGGGGGGGGGGCAAAAAAATTTGGACCCCTTGACCGGGGGGGGGGGGGGGGGGGGGGGCAAACAAATTTGGACCCCTCTTGGGGGAGGGCAAAACAATTTAACCTGATTTGAGCCAAAAAGCCAGCGCGTTACTATGCTTCAAAGGGCCCGCGCGTGAGCCGATTTTCGACCCTAAGGGGGGGGGGGGAGGGGGGGTAAAAAATGTTGACCCCTTGACCGGGGGGGGGGGGGTAAAAAATTTTGCGCGCTCCGCGCTGAAACCCACCACCCCCCCCCTGTTGTTAAAAAATGATCACTCCCTTAGGCATCTACCCCCATACATATGTATAGAATTTTATGTTGCAATTAGTTTGAGGTTGTGCCTATGTATGAATGAGCTATGTTGCCTGTCTATATTGCCATATATGGCTGGTGAGAGATCCCCATGTTTTGACTGGGTGAAATACAGGACCTTATTCAAACTTCGAAGAGGGGGAGGGGGGGGGGGGGTTAAAGGGGTAGATCTACCAGCCTAACCAGGGTAACACACTCTCCGGAAAGTGTGTTACGTAACGTAACACACTCTCCGGAAAGTGTGTTACGTGCTTTGGCTTTGCCCGGGCCCTTTGCACCGATATGGCTAGAATAAACAAGTCGATTATATTCTTGCTAGATTAAACAGTCTGGATACGTACCATACAGGTTAACGTGATTACCATGTATTCGGGCATGTAATGATGTATTACCTCGGTTCGCAGTTTCAAGCAGAACCCTCAAAAAAATACCTACCGATAAGTCCACCGATGAGGAAAAACACCACTTGCAGAACGAGAATCGTCAGTCCAAAGGCGATTAGTTTCCGATTGCTCACGGTTTCAAGTACAACACCTGCCATGGCTGCACTATGGAATACTTAAGACGATCCGTGTCAATATTGAGAGTTGATTCAGGGTACTGGTACCATCTGAACTGTGAAAAATGCTGAGATTTACGAAGTTTTCGAGGGCCTTTCCCCTCTCAACTTCAACAGCTTCTGAAACGAGGCTTGCACTCTAGATCAACTTCACTCTCCGGACAGATGTTCCGCATTGGTCGGTATATAGGTCGGTCCGGGAGGGCACCTGATATTCTGCTTGAAGAGCACGGTTTGGACGAGTCTAATTCCTCCGAATCATAGGGGTACTAGCTCTAGTAGACTCAAATTTCCTTTGATTATACAGGAATACAGCAGAACACAAACGTATTTACACACTACAATTCTTATCAATCTTGGATATCTGGAACAATTTTTGCAATAAATTGTCTGTATTTTTAAAAGTAAAGATGCATTGCCGACTTTACCCCCCTCGATGATCAATTAATATGGACTCGGCCAATCGCATCTTGCGTGTGATGATCGTCTGCACTGGACCAACTTGCATTTCAAAACAATTTTACCCGTAAACGCAAGTTTAGCCTTACATGTGAGTATTTTGATGGATATTGTCAACGTCGGCCTGAGACATACCGTATAGACTATGCTAAAAACGGCAAATCCAATGGGCGTAGCCGTAGGCATGGTAGAGTAGTGGCACCTATCATCGGCAGGGACCTATTATCGGCACATTTTACACCTTTAGAGTCATAATTTAGTAGGAAATTAATTTTTACATATGTAGAAAAGACAAAATGGCACCTGACAGTGTTCTCGACAACTATGGAAAGCCATTGTGTGTTTTAAACGAATATATGGGTGGTTTAGCAATATCTGAAAAAGGGAAGGTCAATCATCTTTTGACCTTGATGATGACCTTAGCAAGGCAATTAAAAACTTATGATTTTTGTGATTTATTTTTCATGCATAAATGCAGCAGCAATTTATGAAAAAATGCCACAGAACGTGTTGGGACACCTAAATATCATGATTTGAGGGTAACATTTGATTTTATACCTACTACCCTATTAGCTAGTAGGGGTGCCGATAATACACTCCAAAATAAGCATATGTCTCCTATTATCGTCACATAGAGAGAAAATGGCCTCCCATAGCGTTGCAATTAATTGAAAAACATATTTTATTATGTAATATGTCAGAAAAAAACATATACAAGGCTCCTTATAAATCATTTGATAATGCCTTGATTTATTGGAGGGAGCATACATTTTTTGTCAAAATATATTATTTTTCTGTGCCTCATAAATGCCATACAATAGATGTTCTCATTATATATTTTTAAACCTGATTTGCATTTGTATATAAGTCATTTGGTATGGACCAAATTGTTTTAAGGGATGCTGAAAATTGTGACTAAAACAAGTATTCTTTCAAACATAAACAGTTCACATTGGTATTAATAGTCAAATATAGATGTTATGGCTTATTTCTTAGCTATAGGGGTATAGGTGCCGATAATACAAGCCAGGTGCCGATAAAACAAGCCTAAAATAGCTCATAAAAATTGATTATAGCCCCCTTAAAAAATATAGCAAAGTAGGGCAATGCAGTAGAAAAGTAGCGAAAATGAACATTCTCCATACACAGGGTATTTAAGAATTGGTATATGAAAAAATAAACTTCTGATTTGAAAATTCATCTTAAACTGCCGATAATAGGGCCCTTTACTCTACCGTACATGGGTAGGCCTACTCTCGTTAGCCTCACCCACTGAAGTGATATTGATAAGTAAAAGGAGGCAGTTTAGTTTGGTTTAAGATGACTTGTATTTATGAACCATGTGCGCCATCCCGCTCGTCGCCCAAGTGCCCCCAAAGTAGTGACGTCACAACATGTGTACGTCGGTATCACAACATCCCCCTTGTTACAAGAAGAACATTACATGGTGACAGTTTGAGTTTGTGTCCGTGGGGTATCGAGAGCAGCGCTCTTACAATGAACTCTTACGTCTCAATTGAATAAGTCCTTAATGTTTGTTATATATGAGTATGAACAAGTCTTTTACTATAGATGAACTTAATTTGTTAACTGTTACATAACAACTACTTAACTAGAAAACATAGGGTAGACTGCCCTTGTTTTCATCCACCTGGAGGCTTTATTCTGTCCTCTGGCTGGCAGGTGGTCCCTAACTGTTTGGGTTTATTCCTGATAGCGTGCTGGTGGTTTGATGGCACGGCCTGTCCTAGTAGTGCGAACTACAGGCATAGGGGCCGTCTCAGGAGCCTTCTGGGGTGAAGCGGTAGCTGCCACTTCTGTGTTGTCGGTCACAGGCTGAGTCTCTTGCCTCATAATGACTTTTTCCCCCCTTCTGTCCTCGCTGCCGAGGTCCACGAGCTGTGGAATCGGAGCTCGGGGCGTCTGGAGGGTTTCCCAGAGGTGATGCCTGTTGCGGCGCAGCTTGCTGCCCTTTTGGGTCTCTACGACGTAAGATCTTGGCTCCAGGCATTTTTCGACCACTGTCCCTGGTGCCCAAGTCTTTGTCACTTGGTCTTGGATACGGACACCTTGCCCTGGGTACAGTGGTGCTAGTTGTTGGTCTCTCGCAGTGTGATCATAATGCTCTTTTGCCCTTTCGCCTCTACCTTCCAGCTGATCCTTGACTTCCTGATCAATGTTTGTCTGCCTTGTAGGCAATATGGAGGCTACTTGCCTCCCCAGCAGCATCTCCGCTGGTGACGGCAATCGGTTGTCAACTGGAGTAGCCCTCAGGTTCAGGAGGGCCATCTGGACATTCTCTTTTGTCTTGATGCATTTTTTTATCACTGACTTGACCCATCGTATCTGGCGTTCTATGAAGCCATTTGACTGGGCATAGTGTGGCGAGGACGTTGTATGATTGATTCCCCAGTGACGGCAGAATTTCTTGAATGTCTCACTGGCATATTGTGGCCCATTGTCGGACCTAATCTAGTCTGGTCGGCCAAAGGTACCGCAGGCCTCTTCCACTATGTCCTTAACTACCTCAGATGTCACGGGTGCTTGTAGTTCTTTGACAATTGGGAATTTTGAGTAGTAGTCAGATATAATTATGTATTGGCGCCCCTTTATCTCAAACAAATCTGTCCCTATGATTTGCCAAGCACGGGCTGGAACCTTGCTAGTTAACATCGGCTCCCTTCTGTTATCATCTTGGTCCTCCTGGCATACGTTGCAGCCTTTTACCAATCTCTCTATATCATTGTTTATCCTTGGCCAGTATACTGTATCACGTGCCAGCAGCCGTGTCTTCTCTATGCCTAGATGACCACGGTGCAGTTGGGATATGATATCCCCCTGCATGCTCTCCGGGACAATGATTTGCCTTCCTTTGAATAGGACTCCATCATCAAGACCAATGACATCTCTATAGGACCAGAACACTCGGAGGTCAGTTGGCAGGTCCCCAATCCTTTCTGGCCATCCACGGTACACTACCTCTGCCAGGGCATTAAGCACTGGGCATCGTTGGGTCTCTCGTCGAAGCTCCGCCTGCTTGCCTGGGCTAAAGCTGATGAGGTCAAATGAGATTCCGTCAACACGTAGATCCAGTTTGACTTCCGATTTATTGTTCAGGTTTGGAAGTCGTGATAGAGTGTCTGATAGGAACATCTCCTCTCCTGGCCGGTATACCACACTGTAATCATACCCGAGTATCCTCAGCAACATCCGTTGAGGGGGTGCTGATATAATAGGCTTCCTACAGATCATTTCAAGAGGTTTGTGGTCAGATACAATTGTGAAAGATCTGCCATACAGGTATGTATGGAACCTTTCTACCCCAGGCCATCCATAAAAAAAAATCTGTTTCCGGTCCAGCGGGTGGGCTGAAAAAAACGCACCCGGGCGGCCGGGAAATCTTTTTTTTTTTGTATTTCTTTTTTTTTCACCTCCATTTAGCAGGCCATACTGATAAGTGTTTAAAACCGTGTTGAAATTGAATGGGATGTCTTTTTCTTAACACTGACAATATACATAGTGAACACAAACCACAAAGTCTGACACTTGACCAATTCTTGGGGGGGGGGGGGGGCTAAGATACCCTGCCATCCCCCCCCCCCCCCCCCATAAAAAAAAGTATTGGTCAACCCATGGTACACAGAATAAATTGTGGGTAGCTACAAACCACTCCATTGATCACTGCCAAGTATGAGGGCTGGAGCTGCACCTTATCTGGGCCGAGATAAGACCCGCTGGGCAGTCAGATATAGGAGTAGGGTCCTACTACTGAGGTCATACATCCCACCCTGTCATTGTTAGAGACTGGAAGGTAGCACTGCTATAAAGTGGTGTAGCAGCCCCCCCCCCCCCCCCACGAATCACTGAGGAGCGGGGGGGGGGGGGGTCTGAATACGTTTGACATCCTCCAAATTTGTCAAGCCTATGAATTTTGCTTCCTACGCCTCTGATTGTATCCAGATACAGGGGGGGGGGAGGTAGATGAGGGGTCCCCATGTCGCATGTCGATTATAAGAAATGGCCATGTCACATGTCACAAAGAAAAAAGCCATGTCACTAGTGCCACTAGGGAAAATAATCTAGAGGCATATTTTGACGTAAAATAACGTTTTCTTGTTAGCTGGGAGGAGTCTATATGTTATGCTTTTTGGAGAAAAAAATTGCCACCTTTAGGACCTTCTCCAAAAAAAAAAAAAATCTTTCAATTGCCGGCCGGGTAGCCTTGAAAAAAAATCTCACCCGGCCGGTCGACCGGAAACGGAATTTTTTTTATTGATGGCCCCATGCACAAGAGCTAGTGTCTCGCGCTCGATGTTGCTATAATTTGATTGTGTCTTGGTGAGTGATTTGGAGGCAAAGGCTATAGGCTTGCCCTCCTGTATCAACGCTGCACCAAGGCCCTTTTGTGATGCATCCACCTCCAACGCTATTGGTTTGGTGGAGTCATAGAAGGCCACTTTCGCTTGGTCAGATATGGCTCCTTTGAGCTTCTCAAACGCATGCTGATGGTCGTCTGACCACTCGAATGGGACATCTTTTTTGAGCAGATCCCAAAGTATGGCTGCTTGTGTACTGAGATTTGCAATAAAGGATCCCATATATGTTAGTAGGCCTAGGAAGCGTTGTAGGTCCTCTCGGTCTTGTGGGACTGGCATCTCATGGATATCCTTCACCTTGGCCGGATCTGGTGATATGCCATCTTCACTGTACACGTTTCCAAAAAAGGAAATTGACTGCTTCTTTATAGCACACTTCGCCGAGTTAAAAACAAGACCATGCATCTTGGCAGCTTCCATTAGCTTCAGGAGTCTAGCATCATGCTCATCTTCTGTGGAACCGAAGACACAGATATCGTCAGCGATGCCAACACATCCATCAAGATCCTCCAAAATCTCATCCATTCGTTGCTGGAATATGTCTTGGCTAGTGTTCAGGCCAAATGGCAACATCTGAAAGCAATATCTACCAATAGGTGTGCGGAAAGTGGTAAGTAACTGACTGCTCTCCTCCAGAGGAACACTCCAATACCCAGCCTTTGCGTCCAGTTTGCTGAAGTATTTCGCACCTGTAAAAAATGGGTTGATTTCCTCTAATGTGGGAGTCTTATGAGGACATCTTTTAACCGCATTGTTGAGATATTTCGGATCAAGACATACCCTCAAGCTACCATCACCTTTTGTGCTATAGACAATGCTTGAGCACCAGTCGGTATGTTCCCTGACTCTTCTGATTATGCCATTCTTCTCCATATTTCCTAACTCGGCCTTGATTTTGGGAAGAAGGTTCACATTACACTTCCTGGGACGGTCAATGTACGGCTCTGCATCAGGTTTGAGCAATATCTTCGCTGGGTCTTTGAACCTTCCAATCTGGTCAAATTGGCAAGGGAATGACTTTTTAAGGTCCTGCAGGGAGTTGACCCTCCGGCTTGGCTGGGCCAATATGGTCTCAACATGACAGTTTATAGTTACTAAGTTGAGTGCCTCACACATAGGAAGACCGAGCACAACCGGTCCCGGCACATCAACAACATAGAACGTTGTGCGTACCCAGTCTCCTCTGCCGTACTTGCAGTCGCATGTGAGCTTGCCGATGCATTTTATGTCTTCACCGGAATAGGCTGTTAGCTTAGTTTTGCCCACAGGTGACAACACATCATCAGGGTCGATGTCCCCAAACATCTGCTTAAAAGTGCGTACTGGTAATGCGTTACCTTGGGCACCAATGTCAAGCTTCAGCCTGAGACCCTTTGTGCCGTCTAACCCTGGGCACTTAATGCCGATTGTAGTATACGCTTCATCACGTGTAGATCTGGATATGGCATCGAAACACTTATCAGACATCTTAATGCAGTAGAAACTTTCTGAATAGTTACCAGGGTCACTTGCGTCCGAGCTACCAGGTGTCTCATTCTCATGTGCAGTTACTGCATGCACATTCTTCCTTTGCTTCCCTGCGTTCGGATAGTGTTTCTGGGGCTTGGAACTGGATTTGCTTTGAGTGTTCTGGCCTCTGTTGCCAGTGTCTTCGGGCTTGGACCTGCAACATTCTACCCAGTGTCCTTGTTTCCCGCATCCTGAACACTCATCCCTGAATGCCGGACATCTTCGGTATGCGTGGTGGCGACCACAGTTCCAACAGGGCTTCTTTTTGGAGACGTGATCTATAGAAGTCTGGTCAGTCGTGCCCTCGCGAAGAGTTCGGATCTGTTCAGTGCCTTTCTCGGTTGCTTCATGCCGTGGGCCAGTGTTGAGAGTTTCTTGCAGTGTCAGTGTTTTGTCTTTATCCAGGAGTTCCCGCCGGAACTCTGCAATGGGAGTGCTCGCAATGACAAGCTCGATAATGCGCTCTTGCAACTCTGCGTCTGTAAACTCACAGCGCAAGCCCTGCGTCCGTGCACGTGTGACAAAAGCATCAAGTGACTCACCGCTCTTCTGTCGATACTGCATCAAATTCAGTCGCTCAATACGAAAATTTACCGCAACTCTCAGCTGTTTCTCAAACAGATCCCATAATTTCTCCAGTTTCTTTTGATCTACTTCGCTAAGGCCAGATGCATTAATACGGCGTAAACCCTCTTCTCCTACACTTATCTTGATTTTTCTGGCTATCTTGGAGGCATCAGTGACTTCGTTATCTTCACATACCAAGAGTAGCCTCTGTTTAAAAAGTGTAAATGTCTCTGCTACATCAGAAGCATCCCAATTCATAGAAGGGTATTTGGCAGCCATTTTGATAACACTAGTTTTGGTATGGTGCACTGGAGCTATTTGTGTCAGTGGCACTAACTAGCATTTAACAATCACAGTTCTGGTATAGGCCTAAGTTGCATTGGACACTACACAACTTGTGTATATGACTGGCTCCACAATTGAATTGATTGGGTTTACTTGGCAGACTTGGGTGATATGAAGGCTTGGCTTTATGTGGCTGTAGACACACAAGGATAGCTTAGGACATGGACACACAAAGATAGCACATGGTCTGATGTGGGGAAAAGAAAAGGTGCTCTACTCACAATTCTTTGTGTCCCACAACATCAAATATGTGGCACACAGTCTCTTCAAACATCCTTTTACCGCTAGCCACCATGAAGTGATATTGATAAGTAAAAGAAGGCAGTTTAGTTTGGTTTAAGATGACTTGTATTTATGAACCATGTGCGCCATCCCGCTCGTCGCCCAAGTGCCCCCAAAGTAGTGACGTCACAACATGTGTACGTCGGTATCACAACACCCACCAGAAATTAGCAGACGAAAATGTGTCGAAGTCAGCATTTGAAAGAAAGGATCTTTGGGGCTGTCCATAAATGACTTCATACTGGAGGGAGGGAGGTGGGGGGTCAAGTGTTGCATGACGAAATATCAAAGCTCATCTCTATTCTATCTAGATACTCATATTATTATTAAATGTCCATAGTATGGCCCTAGACCCCGGGCCCTAGACCCCTAAATTCGACATGGCGACATGGGCATTTCCTCTGGCGGAGGCCGAGTCAGACTCCGAGGAGGAGGATACACCGGTGGCTAAAGCCGGTGATAGCGAGGACAAGGCGCACTGAGTTGAGGACCTAGCCCTGCCGAGTATTGTACGCAAATGACGTCAACAACGGTCGTGGGTTCAGTGCGCCTTTAAATTCGACATGCGACATGAGGCTGCCTAGTGACATGCGACATGAGGCTTAAAAAGATAGTGACATGTGTGTGACCATAGAGATAAATCCTTGGTGTGACATGGACAGTTCTTAAAGTCGACATGGGACATGAGCATTTTTAAGCGACATAGACATGCGACATGGCCATTTCTTAAAATCGACCTGCGACATGGGGACCCCCCCATCAAGGGCCCCCATACTATTAGTATACCTCAGACTACCAGTGCCACTACTGGCGCTACTGTCCTGCACCCTGGTGCAGAAATTGTCAGTCTGAATTAGGTCGTCATGGCTCACTGAAGGAGGGGAGGCTATTTTTGTCTACCTGCACCATAATGGCTTGTACTCAACCTCGATAAATCACAGGAGACCAGGGGCGGCGGAAGGTGGATAAAGTTGGGGGAGGCCAGGTCCCAAAACCCAATGGGTGTAGGTTTGAGGGAGTCATAAATAGGGGTCTTTGGGCCACAGGCCCCTAGAAAATTTAGGAATTTTCCTTTAAAGCGGCTGGTGCACCCAGTCCCTACTGCTGCTAATGGCGTGGCCACTAGCTGGCTTTATATAATCAAGAAACCAAACTCCTCCAGGTCTGGTCCAGACTTTCCCCTTCCTCCAGGGTTGTCTCCTGTCCCCTCCACCATATGAGCATGTGAGCAGCACTAGCGACTTAGGTCGAGCACCAGCACCTTTAAAATTGGTGTATTCGGAGTGGTTTGAATGATCTTTAGAAATTTTTGAGAATTAACACTTGCACTGATGTGTTCTGATGGAGTTTGAGCTTGTCATTTGAGAAAATTTAAAGTTGGGGGGGCCTCGGCCCCCTGGCCCCCCCTGTTCCGCCGCCACTGTGAGACTAAGGGTGTCAGGCTACTTTATGTCTTTACCCAATCCCCAATTACAAAATGGATGACAATTATGACTTGACCGCACCCGCACTATTACATGTATATTCCAGCGCGATGCACCCAATTCAATCAGTGAGTGTGAAAAACGAGCCTGATAATCAACCCTGATAATCGAGCCTGAGATGATCGAGTCTGATGATCAAGCCCCTTAATCCCCCCCCCCACATTGGATCAACTCCTCAGATACAGGATACTCCCACTGTAAAAGATTGATTGTGTGATTTAAATCACAGGTGATCCAGGGCAGTTTGATACACATCATATGGATCATTTGTAACAAATGGAACATAGACAAATGGAACACATGGATCATGATGGACCATGATGATGGACTATGATGGCAGTTGCCCATGATGAGAGTGGACCAGGATGACCATGAACCATGATGGTGGATCATGATGACCATGATGGCAGTGGAACATGATGGTGGTAAATATTTGATGGTGGCCATGGATAATTATGACCATGAACCATGCTGACCATGAATCATGATGGCGGTAAACCATAACTGTGAACCATAATGACCACGATGATGGTGGACCATGATGACAGTGGACCATGATGGCAGTGGACCATGACCCTGAACCAAGATGACTGAGAACCATAATAATCATGAGCCATGATGGCTATGAACCATGATGGCTGTGAACCATGATGGCTGTGAACCATGATGGCTGTGAACCATGATGGCCGTGAGCCATGATGGCCGTAAACCATGATGGCCATGAACCATGATGACCGTGAGCCATGATGGCCGTGAACCATGATGGCCGTGAACCATGATGGCCATGAACCATGATGGCCATGAACCATGATGGCCATGAACCATGAAGACCGTGAACCATGAAGACCATGAACCATGATGACCATGAACCATGATGGTCATGAACCATGATGATCATGAATCATGATGACCGTGAACCATGCTGGGTTAGCGCTAGGACGTTTTATGGGTTAGCCAGTCTGGCGAATTTGTACCAAAATTGATTAGCCAAATTCCAAACGAATTCGCCAGATTAAAATGAGGAAAATTGTACCAAAATCGATTTCTAATTGTAGATGTTTAGGTGGGTCCAAAAAAAGACCGGACCGAGTCTAGCAGTGCTGAGTCCCCCTCTTTTTTTTGGATTGTCTGAGAACTTTACCACATGTCAGGTTTTACGGGTATAATTTAGCAAAGTTTAGAGCGAAAACTCTAAACCTGGCTCTAAATGGTGTCAGTGACTGTCTCATGAGATCGGGCCAATGTGAACGTCTTTGACCAGGTGCACCTTTGACTGGGTGCCATCTTTGACCTGCATACTTTTATTTAGATTCATGATCGATAGTAGTAAAGTAATGCCATTGCATAATATAACCTGGACCGATTATTTAAGGGATAGGTAGTTAACAGAGGGGCATTGTAATCGAATCGGAAGGAATTCACTGGTCAGAGGCGGAAGGATAAAATGATGATAATTCTAGTTTTTTGACTAAGAAAAAAAGAAATTTCACAATCCTAATATATCAAAATGAGGATATTATGGCTGTTTTTCTCTTGACCTGAGCTTTGCAACGATATGTTACATGACATATTTCCATTGTATTTCAAAGATATTCTGGGGCAGAATTCGCCAGTCTGGCGAATCCAACAGCAGGGAGGCTCGCCAAATTGAGTTTTAATTCGCCACTGGCGATTTGGCGAACAGCTAGCGCGAACCCTGCCATGATGACCATGAACCATGATGACAATGAACCATGATGGTGACAGACCATGATGGTAGTGACAGATCATGATGATCATCCCAAGTTGCAACATGGGCAACATCTCCCTTATGACTATCCCCCTGTGTTAGTGGGGATCTTCATGATAGGGGCATGAAGGAGTAGAATAACTTCATCGGGAGCCTTCCATAGTACCAATGGGCATACCGGATTCGTAAAAGGCGACAAAACTTGAGGGGTCTCGTGCCTTACTGCTGTGATCAGTCACGTAAGCTTTTTTGGCAACCGCTGCCCATATGCACGGGCCCGGGCCTTCTTGCTGGTGGTCTGGCATGGGATTCCTCCTCAGTGAACCACGCCTGAGATATCAAAGGCCGTGGTTTGTCTGGCCCTGCCTACTATGGTACTAGCCCAGGTGGGTAGGAACAGGCAAATAAAAGAACACTTGCTATCCTTCGAAAAGAGTAGGGGACATGCCACGGTAGCGGTTTTCTCCCTCACCTCATAGATGCGGTCATTCATTTCATAGATGCGGTCACTGCTGTATTGGGCAAGCAGCATATAAATACCTACTACTACTGCAAGGCAGACTACCACTATTTGTGGATGACGCCCGAGTATAGGTGATATTAACGTCTGAGTATGGTCCATATCCGAGTATGGTCCATACTAACGTCCGAGTATGATCCAGGGGTAGACACTAACTTTTTCAGCCATGGGCCACCCGGGCCAGTAGCCTCAGAAATGCATGGGCCCGGACCTTAAACTGTGGGCCCAGAATACATATTTTACTTTTCTTAAAGAGAAAACGATATATATCTCTGATCAAGATAGATTCAGACTGTACTAGAATGGCTGGCTGGATCGTGATTTCCCCTTTCCAACGATATATAACATGACTATATTGATAAAGACAACATGGCCTATTGTCCGGAGGGCCAAGAGTCATGGGGGCAGATTGTCATAGGGCCTCTTTTAAAGGCTGGATTCAAGGTTACTCTGCTATTCTTTATCATTAGTTCACAGAGACCTATATTTTCACCTAAAGGTGGCACTTTTTGATTGCAGTAGAGGAGAGACACATTGCTTCAAAGTATACTGTGATGCACTTGTATTCATTCAATATCAAACAGAAAGCAAATTCAGGCTGGTTGAAGTTGGAGAACAAACCCACTCTATTTCGGCAGAAACTGTCTCCCTAAGACCCAGGGTGCCCTGGATCAACGAGCAATGACAGTGCACACACGGGTTGTCTAGTCTAAAACATTTTCTTGTGCACTAAGCCTATAGCAAGACAAGCACACATTGGTATATAGAACTTTTATTGAATTCAAAACATAGCATGGAGCAGGGTTGTCTAGAATGGCGCACACTGCTTCAGCATAGAGTTCAATGGGAGGGCAGCATCTGTGATTCAAGAAAGTGCGAACATTTTGGCATGATTTTTTCGCAACAAAAAATGCAAAATTGTATGTAGAGTGCATTGTGTGTCACAGATAAGGTGTGAAGGTAAGGCCTAAATCAAAAAAAAGTTGTGTTCCGGTATCCCGACCGACCCTACGTTTTTGGGGCCGACCCTAGTTTTTTTTTGATTTTTTTTTGATTTTTGAGGATTTTTTTTTGATTTTTGGCGTTTTTACTACTTAAATTGACTTTTTTGACCAAAAAAAAAAAAAATCCGACCAACCAACCCTGTTTATTTTTTGCCATATTACCGGAACACAACTTTTTTTTTAGGCCTAACAAGCCATGAAATTTTTTAAAATTGACATGGATAGTTGATGAAATATGATTTTGTGAAGTTGGAAATTTAGAAATGACTTGCTAGACTCAGGGGTACGCCCCGAGTCAAAACACAAACACACATGTGGAGGTAGTACTTTTATTGAATTGTACACACAGCACGGGACAGACGGGGTCGTCTAGAATGGTGCACACAACTTCAGCATAGAGTTCAATGGGAGGACACCTTCTGCGGTATCTTGATTCATGAAAATGCAAAAAATTTGAACACATTTTTTTCCAAGAAAAAATGCAAAATTGCGTACATGCACTTTATTGTATACCAAAGATTAGATCTGAAACTAACACGGGAGCAAAAAATTATATCATTGACATGGATAGTAAATGAGATATGATAGATTGAACTTGGAATTTGGAAAATCTCTTAACCAACGTTTTGAATCGGCTCATTAGACTCAGGGGTACACCCTGAGTCAATTAATTCTGAAAGGACTACTAATCTCACAAACTAATGGAATACACCATTAGAAAGCCCTTACCTCATACATAATGGAACCATAGAGTTTTGTTCAAGTTTCGATTTGGAAAAAAATCTAAGCATGGGGTACTGATACCATGTAGCATAGTCCGATCCCGAGGTGTCCTCCGAGATAAGCAAACCCATCAATCTTTGGCAATTAATTCTGAAAGGATTACTACCTTACAGACAATTGAAATACACCATCAGAAAGCCCTTGCTTCATATATCATGGAACCATTGAATTTTGTTCCAAGTCTCGATTTAGAAAAAATTCTAGCCATGGGTACTGATACCATGTGCCCTGGTCCGATCCTGAGGCGTCCTCCGAGATAAACAAACCCATCTTTGGCAATTAATTGACCCAGGGCACCCTGGGTTTTAGGGAGACGGTTTGGGCAGAAAAGATGTAGGTATGCTAAGCTTGAAGGGGGGCTGTGTAGTCTGTAGTGCATATATTCACTATTAAAGGAACTACACTACTCTAGTTGCACAACCTATGTCTACCTTGTCATCAAAGAAATCTATAAATATCTAATTTGTATCATAGTGAAAAAATGAAATGAAAAAGTGTCAATTTTACAAGGAAACATGCTTTTGTGTGAACTCATGTTAAAGTATAGGGCAGTAACCTTGAATTCAGCCTTTAAAAGAGTCACATTCACACAGACTCCTATACCTGCAATGGTTAAGAAGAGGTGAGATAAAAAAATGAGACACTTTTAACACCAAGAGAAACTCCAATAGTGGTGCACAAAGATAGGGTGGCCAGAGGGTCTAGCTGATTAAGCATAATCCACTCAATCACGGGGGTGTCGTTGGAGGTGGCACTTTGAGTTTGGGACTTAGATCGGGACTTTGGATTTTGGAACA
Organism: Harmothoe impar; assembly: GCA_947462335.1. NCBI lineage: Eukaryota > Metazoa > Annelida > Polychaeta > Phyllodocida > Polynoidae > Harmothoe > Harmothoe impar. Next base: position 37,389,335 of record OX381705.1, on the reverse strand, counting down.
AACATGTTGGGTACAAACATGTTTCTGACTTTAAAACATTGACCCGTTCTTTTGTGATTTTTACCCACAACTTTTCTTCCTCTATACTTTACATCAATTGCCAGCTTGTTTCTTAATGGGTTATCATAGCCCTGGGTCATATGTGATGTATATCACACAATCAATCTTTCTTTTACATCCTAGCTTGAACCCATCAGTTTCTGTAATGGAAATATCGGGCAAATGTATACGCGGCTCTGCTATTATAGCATGTGTGCCAAAGGACTTTTTGAGAAGTTTTGTAAATTTAAATCAAATTTATAAGTATTACATTAGTACTTACGAAATACATATACTATGCAATTACAAATTCCAGTTGTATCTTCACGATCACCTCAGTTCACAGCTATGGATGAACAAGAGAAAGACGTCACATGTGGTTTCACTGACCAAATGTCAGGAAATCCTGCACATGAACGGTCCAACTTCATAGAGTGTGGAAATCCTGCAGAGGCAACGCATATAGCAGAACAAAAGTAGGTATCACGAATAGGCCAATTCTACAACCTAATGTCTGATTAGGGAGTGGTCATTTTTTAACAACAGGGGGGGGGGGGGTCGGTGGATTTTCGCGCGAGAGGGTCGAAAAAATGTTGGTCCCCCCCACGGGAGAGGTCGACATTTTTTGGTCCCCCCCTCGGGCAAGTCGAGGTTGAGTGCGGCCGACCCCTTTGAGCTATAGTAACGCGCAGGCTTTTTTACTAAAAAGGGGTGCAATTTTTTAGGCCCCCCTTCAAGGGGTCCAAATTTTTTTGGTTCCCCCCCCCTAAATCGTTATCCACCAACCCCACCCTGTTGTTAAAAAATGACCACTCCCTTAGGGCATAATATCAAAGCCTTGAAACTCATTGATATATAATTATTGGTTGCTAAATGCATCTCCCTTGTGGCTTGTTGCTGTCTGTGAAATGTCACACACATTTTTATTTCGGATAATATACAAATGTACCGTAATGGCTAGTTTGAATACATGATGGCCTTGAATAAGCATCTGGAGTACAGCGGGCCAGTACATGTACTAAAAGCTGGCCTTGTGAAGGCTTGTCCAAGTGCCATGTACAGTAGTATCGAAATCAATCTCCCATCATTAAACAAGGTAGCTCAGGCTAGTCTCGCCAGTCCGAAAAAGTGTACCCACACCTCGTTTATTGGAGTGGGCTATGTTCGCTGTAACGCTATGAAACTAGGTCAAGCCCACTCTTATATAGTCACCCTGTTTTTTTGTGCAGACATGTTTTGCCTGATCTATTACAAGTTGATGAAATATCCTGTGGACTATTTGAGCTATATCATTCTTTTGCAAAACACCTCAGGTATTTATATCTGTAAAAAGAAATGGGAAAAAAAGAAGTTAAATCACCTAAAATAAGAGATTTCTTTAAAAAACTGGAAAAAAAGCTGAGATTCTGCCAAAAAAAAGTGAATGTTGGGAGAATGTAATTTACTACATGATTTCAGTATTGTACCATTTCAAATATTGTTCTGTTGTATTCCCTACTAAAAATGGTGATAACTCCTGTTGTTACTTTAATGAAAATACTTAGCATTAAAACAATATTTTGATGTAAAGTTGGCGTTTTTTCACGTAGATTTCATCTTCTGCGGTGTTTCGCGATCGGCGAAGTCTGTCAACAGCATCAAAGATAAAATATTGCATAAGAGTGTGCACTGCGTCCCGCTTAGGTTTTCTTCTTTCAGTGCTATACTATGTGCCAGACAGTGAGTATCACAACTTCCTTTTTGGAGTGGGCCATTTTCGCTATGATGCTCTAATGTAGGTCAAGTCCACTGTTATATAGTCACCCACATTTTTCGTGTGGGCCTGTTTTATCTCATCTATTTCACCTTGATGCAATATCATGTGAACTATTTGAGCTATATCGTTCTGTTGCAAAACAACTCAGGAATCTGTATGTGTCAAAAAAAAAGGGAAAAAAAGAAGTTTTATCACCTAAAATAAGAGATTTCTTTGAAAAACTGAAAAAAACCCTGAGTGGGTTTTTTTGTTTATTGCGTGGCCCTACTGTCTAAAAATGAAGAAAATAAACAAATTTGGAAGCTATGGAGTATGGCTACACCGTACTCCATGGCTATGGAGTACGGATGTCCCATAGGCTTAGCGTAGAGAAGGCCGTACCAGCATGTAATAAAGACCTAGGCCTACACCAAATTGAATTTCATGGGCTATGGAAAGAAAGAGGGGCAGGTCACAGGGTCTGAGAGTGGATCGCATTGCATTGCGGGAGGGGTATTGATTTACCTTTTTGCATATATATAGACAAAGGCCCATGGCTAGTAGATATTTTGGTATCGTTCCCCCCGAGGTGGGGCTGGGGCTGTATCCCACGAAGCCGCCGGCGAGTGGGATACAGCCCCAGCCCCACCGAGGGGGGAACGATACTAAAAAATCATCTAGACATGGGCCTTTGCCTTTATTTCATGCCAGAATGATCTAAAAATGAATAATAACAATGATTATTACTATTTTTTATCAACCTCATTATGACGTCATTGCCCATGGGGAATCACTACACTGTATCCCATGGGGGGCATGGGATACGAGAATTCTAGTACTTAAGCATAGTAATAGCCATTCCCGGTATGAAATAAAGGCCTATTCTTGTGTCTTTTACTCCTCATCTATAGGCTCCTATAGGCCTACCTACATCTTTGTGGGGTGGTGTCTGGGGCGTATAGGCACTCCCCCTATTTTAATGGTTTTTATAAGCCCTATACCCTCAGTACATTGCCTAGGCCTACATCACGCCCCCTCTTTCCCAAATTAATTCTTGGATCAACCCATGAATTTGTCTCTTCTACTGTCATTCCTCATGACATATTGCCGGCCCCTCCCCTTTCCCCTCCCACTGAATCCATCCACCCCTCCGGATGTCTACTCAGTGCATTGTCTTATCATGATGTTTGCTCTTTGACCTTGCTGTTTACGCCGCAGCGCTGAATAGTTGGTGGGAACGGATGCAGTCTGGCGCCCACACTGACGGCGCCTACGTCACAGAACGTAACGTTTCCTTGATATCTGCTCTTCTTCACGGCACCTCGAGAGGCCCACTCTCGAGCCCCCTGCGGGGCCTCTCGAGGTGCCGTGAAGAAGAGCAGATATCGACTCGAGGACCTGTCAATAACCAGATTCTATCTTTATCCCACGAGAGAAAGGGAATAGGGTCAACCTAATGTATTGTGGATGACTTTCAAAGTGAAATATCCATTCAAATTATGAAATAATACCCGAATAATGCACGTATCTAGGGCCCCCTTCAGGGCCTCATAACTGACGCCACATACGCAATAGCCACGCCCCCTTAGAAACGGAAGTCCTCACGTTGTCAAGAGTTTTCGCTCCCGGTCCACAATGTAAATATGCATTTTACTATATGTTAGAGGGGTTATGTCTTTAATCTGACTTCAAATTCGAAAACTACACATCAGATCACCCCGGGGGTTATGTTCCTAACTCTCAGGTTGCAAAAAAATAACTGAGAATTACGTTTCAATTTCCACTTTTGTGGCGTTTTTTTTTTGAGGATCGTTTTTGTGACGTAGCCAGAAGCATGGTTTCATTCATCCCAGACGACGCACCGAGCGCTTACGCGCCGCCCTGGCGGCGTTTTTGCAAACTGCGCTAATTGCGCGCCAAAAATTGCATTATCGCCCATACGTTCGTGAACGCCAATGCTATGTCAATGCAAGCAGAGCCCTGTTCCAACACTGATTACGCCTTGAAATGCTGGAGCTCTTGGAGTCTCTCTTGTGGATCGGGTAGCATAATATGCTAAGCATTTGACATATTATTCTAATTTTGATGAAACACCCATAATAAACATGAAAGGCCCACTCTCATGGTGCTAATTATCCATTTTTTAGGCAGCCATTGTCAGTTGGCATTGTCTTGGATTTCTAATTATCCCCGCAATGACAGCTTTAAAAGATCTATCAGACAGCAGGGGGGAAGGATATTTTACCTTAGTGCAGTCATATATAAAGTGTTTGCTCTTTCTATTCATCAACCTGAGGGAGAAAATATTGCGAGTTGCGCACGGTAAATTCCTCGTGCGTCGATGTTTGTTGACGCAATACGAGACGCTGCCGAACTGCGGCGTGCGGGCGCTCGACGCTTCTTCTGCATTCATCCCTAACAGCCAATCATGGCGCCAAATTTGGTGCGTATAGTGGCGCTTATATACACCAATCGCAGTTGGTGCGTATAAGCGCTACTATATGCACCAAACGGAATTAACCAAATTATTTATTTGAAAGCTATGATAATTGTTTTGGGTTATAAACCATATAATCATGCTTCAAGATCTAATATAAGTCGAAAAACCACAACCCTAAGGATAATGGGTCTTCATATCCTTAACCGATACTGGGCCGCACCGTTTGGTGCGTATAAGCGGCCTTATATACACCAAATGTTTGGTGCGTATAGCGCCAGCGGTATAAGTGCTTGACGACATCAAATATCACTTGACGACATTAAATATCAATCTGATATTTGATGCCTTAATATTTGATTCAAAACCCACATCGAGTGGGATAAATACCGATATAGCTCAGGGAACCTGAACTCTATATCTCCGTTCCCCTCCGCAATAGAGCCAGGGAACCTGAACTCTATATCTCCGTTCCCCTCCGCAATAGAGCCAGGGAACCTGAACTCTATATCTCCGTTCCCCTCCGCAATAGAGTTCAGGAAACCAGCGCTTTGAGAGTGGGGGAATGGGGGCGCACAGGTGGCCATCACTCTCGGGGCTGGTGGGAAAGGGGGGTGGCCTTTTAGATTTCGTTTTTGATACACTTTTAGGGCTTAGAAAAATCTGAAACTTTTCAAGCTTAAAGAGAAAATGTCAGGCTATCCAACGCAGTTAAAAAAATAAAGAAATTCCAAATAATTATGGCCGAAAATGTGCGGGCAAGCACGTGCGCGCACCCATTCACCCACTCTCAAAGCGCTGGTTTCCTGAACTCTATTGCGGAGGGGAACGGAGATATAGAGTTCAGGTTCCCTGAGCTAATACCGATATGGCTCAATAAAATTATTATGTTTTAGAAAGATAAGGGGGAGAGGCGCACTATAGCTGTCTCTGTGCCCAAGTAGCGCCTAGGCCTACATAGATAGGCCTATATAGACCTAAGCCTATAGGCCTATGGAGGATCAGGTCTAGGTCTAGGAGGTCTAGGCCTACAGGAGTGGCCATAGGCCCTATGACATAGGCCTATCTATACAATCATATTAATGACCCCGGTAATGACCCTACAACTTGCTATAGGCACGTGTGTGGGAGAGAGGGGCTCAGCCTACCACCCCCGCCCCTCTCTCCCAGGGGAGGATCCAGAAATTTGGGAAAGGGGGAGGGGGATTTATTTATATATAGGAAATATACCATGGGCCTACTGAAGTTATTGAAACCATACATTAAAACGTAGGCCTACAGCAAAAAGAAGTATGAAATATAGAATAATCTTGTCAACAAAACATGTATTTAGCTCTATAGCGACATAGCCCACTCCTTTAGTTAACATTTGTGTTACTCTATAGTAGCTGCAGTTTTAAACCGCTATTTATTCAAAAGATTGACATCAATCTCTGCCGAGATACTTCAACCAACCACTACAGTTATGAATAGAAGCTCTCATGTAATTATGTTTACATTATATTATTAACCTCTTAGTTCCACAATAGAGCAAGCATCGGTACCCAACGTATCGCCCAATACTCAGACCGCCTATGAACACCCATCAGCTGACACTAAGACACAGCAAGCCTTCAACAGTGACATTGCAACAATGCGGGATGCACTCGGTAACGAGGCCCAGCAACTGATCGAGGACATCAACGCCAAGAGAGGACAGGACACCCAACTTCTGGCCGACTTCAGGAAAGAGTTAGAAAACCACGTAAGTAATACGCTCTGTTCTGCACAAGCACACTTTTTTCTCTGAATATTCACAATATTATCTGTTTAAGTCTAGTTGTTGACTGTTATTCATTATAATGGGGCCCTTGATGGGGGGTTCCCCATGTCGCATGTCGATTTTAAGAAAGGACGATGTCGCATGTCACTAAGCAAAAACCCATGTCACTAGTGTGCCTCTACATGGGTACCCACATTTTTGACCGAGTCGCCGTGTCCATTTTAAGCAAAGCAGCAAAGGAGGCCGTGTCGCTGTGTCGATTTTTATCCCATACATTCTACACACCCATTTAAATGTTTTCTGAGTCCGTCGATTTTTAAAACCCCCGTGTCGCACGTGTCGGATTTTAAAACCCCCGTGTCGCCATGTCGCACGTGTCGATTTTTACCCATGTAGGGGCACACTAGTGTCACTAAGTGATATTGTTTATTGAGCCCCACAGCAAGAAAATTTTGACATTTCTAGCACCGAAATGGTGCATTCTGATGCATTTTTAGAGCCTAAGCCCCTTGCACTTCCTGCAGAGAACAAGGGAACACCCTCAAAGAAAATTTTGAATATCTAGACTTGAAATAGTGCATTCTGGTGCACTCTCCAATAATTTTTCTCATGTCACTAAGGCCCATGTCCCATGTCGAATTTAAGAAACAGCCCATGTCACTTACATGACCATGTCCCATGTCGATTTTAAGAAATGGCCATGTCACCATGTCGGATTTAAGAAATGGCCATGTCACCATGTCGAATTTAGGGGTCTAGGGCCATTATAATAGGGGGTATAGGGCCCTAAATTCGACACGGCGACATGGCCTTTTCTTAATATCGACATGCGACATGGGGCTTTGTGAAATGTGACAGGAGGTTTAAAAAGTTAGTGGCATGGACATTCTTTTAAATCAACATGGGACATGAGCATTATTAAGCGACATGGACATGCGACATGGACAATTCTCAAAATCGACATGCGACATTGGGATCTCCCCATCTATACTAGACTGAATATCATCTGTATCCGGAGGGATTTACGGACTGACTGCATCCTATCTTAGCTTTGCGGGCACTTGCTATATATTACCATGGTAACCTGTTATGTCAGATAGACGTCAACATGGCGGCCGCTACTTTTTGCGCCTGGTACTGCTAACATTTAATAAGGGGCTAATATTTGTTAAACAAAAATGTGATTACATCTGGATATTTGTAAACCGCATTAGTAAGACTTTCTTCTTTCCAAATTTGTATCATATGACACCAACAACCAAGGCTTTCAATGTAAACCACTCTTTTGAAAATCTCGCCCACGAAATGAATGGGGGTCACCCAGTGGCCCTACTGACGTGAGAGCATCGGGAGGCTTAGTAGGGGTGGCTACATCTATACCCCCACTCACAGTGTGCAGAGGGAATGACAGTGACAAATCTGCTACAAAGGGGAATGAAAATGGCGTTGAGGGGATATTTTTGAAAAAGGGAGGAGAAACGGACAGAAGGCTTTTATATGGAAAGCAAATAATACGATTGTGGCCAAACAGACACAGTGCATGAGAGAATGGGTAGGCCTATACATGCGGCCATAGACAAGAATGGCCTTAGACGCCTAAATTTGATATGGCGACATCGCCATTTCATAAAAAGCGATAGAGTGACATGGCCACTTCTTAAATTCGACATGGGACATGGCCATATAGGGACATGGGACATGAGACATTTATCAAATTCGATAACATCTTGCTTAGGGTGCAGTAGGCTATACCAAATCCTTGCTCATGGAGATTCCAGTGAAAATCGACCACATTTACTGTAGTTTATAAGGGGGATTCCAACACATGTCTAGGAGGAGGGGCGGGGAGGCGAAAATTTTTGCACACTCACACGAAAATCCACCATCACCCTCCCCTGTTGTTAAAAAAATGACTGATCCCTTAGTGACACTAGGGACATAAGGGTTTTTCTTTGTGACATGTGCATTTCTTAAAATCGCAATGCGACATAGGGGCCCCATAATACGGTAGTACGTTCATCACAATAACTCATAAATCACAGTGACAATGCATAGAATACAAACATATATAATAACTGATAATAAGATACAAGTTTTACCACTCATTCCTACCGTACATGTAATGATGTACACGGTTTATGAATTGCAATATACTGAAAGGAATTTCCCCCATTGATCCACATGCTTTCCAGGTCCAGAAGACATGCAACCAACTCGAGCAGGCAATGTTTACTATCTACGAGCAGGAGAGTAAGATTATGCAGGGCAAATTACAAGAGCTTTTCACCGTGTTGGATCGAGTGTCTCAGACAGAAGCAGAACTCAACCAGTTCAAAGTGGCGCTAGGTGCACTGTATCGGGACATGGCCCAGACAGAGTAACATTGTTTTACCAGATATCAAGTCTTAAGTCTACAACAATCCTACGAAAAAGCAGTGCTCCCTGCCAAAATTACCATTTTGGCAGTTCTAGGGAGAGAAATCTTGTGTCCGAGTGAAATTAATACACTGTCCTTCAACTCAGTAAGGTGGCATGTACCGGTATTGTAAATAGATGTATTACCTATAATACGGGAGTGGTAATTATTTAATAAAAGGGGTGGATTTTGCCGCAAGTGCACATTTTTATCACCCCGCCCACCTCTTCGAACTATTGGGGACAAACTTGTTGAGGCCACCCCATCTCAATTCTATCAATAACCCCGCCCCCCCACCATCCCTCGTTGTTTAATAATAACCACTCCCTAAGGCCAAACCAAAAAAAAATAAAGGGGCGCACCTTATTTTCGGAAATGGAATTTTTTTTAATTAAAAAAAAAAAATTGTCAATGTATTTCGCTTGCCTCATTTTTTTCAAAATTGAGAATTTTTTTTTTTTTTTCAAATTTTTCTTCCAGTAATTCCCCCAGATCAACCGATAATTTTTTATGTTAGGGGTCCACTAAGAACTTTCGGAGGCTGGGTAAAAAGAAAAAGAATTCGCTCGCTCGCACCATTTTCTGAAAAGTGAAATCCATTGACCAACTTTTCTTTTTGGTGTTGCCTAATGTACTGACTTTGGAGTATCTATTATATGACTTGGTCTGTTGCAGGCCTATGAAGCATTTTGTATCTATTTATGTAAAAAGTATTAGTAAGTAGTGAATGGGACTGTCATTTCATTTAAGACATTGATTAAAATAAATGTTTTTCACTTGATGCACTTGGTTTATCTTTTATTTCCACATTCTCAACATCCAGCTACGGGATGTTTCCACATGTTACAATCAAGCCAACAATAACAACTTTGAGTAATTATGCACATGGGTTAACGTTCTCATATCCTTTAAAACATTAGTTTTAAAACGGCCTATTTACTTCCTTTGTACACATCTTATCATACATAAATAAAAGAACTGTATATTCCTGCTGTGGCGAGGTGTTGCCGAAGGGCGTAAATACACATCGGTCACTTCTCTGCCACTATATGGGCTCCCAGTTGGGCAGCCCCATCTTTGGCAATCGCTACAGTTCCGTTCACACTGGCATACATTCCTTCTGGGCAGTTTCTCTTGAATATTTAAATTAGCAAAAAGTGTCACTCTGAGTCCTTGGCTTCTAATATCACTGTGTCCTGCGGGCACATCCTCAGAGCCTCTAGTGTTTGCGACGCATCAATCTGAGTGAGCTGCAATCAGAAGACAAAGTCACATCAGTCTGGGGTACCACATTTAAGAACCATACCATACCGTTACTGTAACAGTCAGGAAAAAGCAATTATACTTGTTTGATTGTCACGGTTGGGGAAAGGGACTTTCAGTGAGGAAAAATGGAAAACTCAAAAGGGAAGTTGTTGATAAAGTCAGTAACCAGTTACGTAGTAGTGATGGAAATTTACATGTGAAAACGGTAATTCGTGATCAATATAGCGTATTTAACCATCGCCGATGATACGTAAATTCAAGGGACTGATCAAGGCTTCAGTTCTGATATAAGACAGTTATGTCACAAGTTAGGCCTATTTTCCTGCTGGACCGAGGTCATTAGGTAGACTCCGGGTTGAGAATAAAACCAAGTGGATTTATTTGTGGTATATGAGTGCTACTTACGTCTCTGCGTGGGAAGGTGGTCAGCACCTTGTAGTCGGTGGCGTGGTAGCCGCAGGAAGTGACGTAGTTGAGGAGCACCTGGAGTGTGTTGACGGCGAGGAAGCGTCGCGTCAGCGTCTGACCGTCCGGGGTACGGATCCGGATACGTGTCATGGGGTCTTTGCAGCTGTCTGGAGGTTCACTAGGTAATTGATCTTCTATAGATTGCCGTATGGCCTGTGAGGGAAATAGCAGAATTTGAAACAGGTGCCCATTCCAATTGAAGTTCCATGTTACAATAAATAAAATGGGGTTTATAAATATTATATCACAAAATACAAAATTATAGTTTACATTCCATAAGGATTATACAGCTGCATGTTTAACACAGTAAAAGGTACCCACCCAAATTCCATCCTTAAATTCCCTGTGTTTTCCCTGAGCCAGGGCAGATCTTTCCAGTGCTGTTACTACAGCACATATTATTTTATTTAATATTGGGTCGTCTGCCTAGATATGTCCTATACCGACAGTTCTCCCTTCAGTTAGTTGTTCTGCTTTCTTTTTTTGGTTATCAACATTTTTCTCCCCTGTGTATTGACAAATTGTCAAATTTCCTGTGTTTCTCCTACCTAACCTTTTACTTTGTTACATTTTCCCTATCCAGGTTTTCCCTGTGCAGTGGGTTCCCTGTCCATACCAACATCTTTAAATTTGCTCAGACTATGATATTGCTACAAAATACCTCTTTCTCTTGTTCCTCCTCTTGTCTCGCCTGCTCTTCCCTTTGCCGTTTTGTTTCTTCTTCCATTTCTATACGCCGTCGTTCTTCTTCTTCTAACCTCCTGGTTTCAGCCTGAAACATATAGATGTAATTCTCAATGATGAATTTGAAAGATATTGCTCAAAGCTACTCTCGGGTTATTATTATGTTCTCAGCCTTTAAAACTGGGATAAACCAAGTCTATAAATGCCCATGTCCCATCTTTTTATTTCTCCTGTCCCATGTCACTAAGCCCTAAAAGTGCCGATGTCGCCATGTCAAATTTAGGGGGTAGACTTTAGGGCCATATATATATACACACACACACACACACTATACATACTGTTTCCTTTTGCTCAACATACCTCAATATATACAAGATGTTGTATCTATAGAGAATTAGATGATAACAAGCAGAAGGTTATAATTTACTGTGGCAGGAAAGGGCAGTATATCACCCTATACTGTATGTGTTTAGAGAGGCCCTTTCAAGGCAGGTATGGGTAAACTCATGTAAAAACTGACAGCATGGTGAAGGATTGAACAAGGACCAAATATTACATTCTATATTGTATAAAAAGAATAGTTTTCAATGTATCCTCAACATACAACAATACAAAGTACATTTATAGGAAAAAGAAGATGTATACAAGCTTCCTTTCAATTTGTGGAGTATTCAAATGTCCCATATGTTCCATATAATGCACATTTACCCACGCAGGTCAAACCTACCCTGCACCCAACAGTCTGTTAAGGGTCATTAGCTGCGTTTTGGGTGGGTGGTCTTGATCACAACAGGTGCTTGAGGGGCTGGTACCCTTGCTGGATGCAATACAATGTGGCCAGGACCATTTTTAAGTCCGCCGGACAGTTACTCAAATTGTCCAATATTAGTTTATTTTCATTGATTTAGAGATACAGCATTGCTTTAAAAGTTGGCATACAAATAGAACATTACCTTACAATTGTACATAACGTGGTGGCAGAAATTTAGCTGAAAATAGCTGAAATACCATCTTTAACATTGCTTCGCTGTCACCTGGTTTTTGAACGACCGGGTTACAAGTTGCGTGCCATGTCACACCAGATTCCACATGCCGACCAAGATTAATAAAGGGCGGCAAGATGGACACGCAACAGAAATAAACGTTTATAACCCACACCCATGTGGAATTGAGGTGCAATGTATGCTAACATTTACCGTAAATTCCCGCGTATAACCTGCACCTCGCGTATAACCCGCACCCCGACTTTGTCTTTGGGAGAATGATATAACCTGCACCTGGGGTCTGAAAATGGTCATTTTAGTACTGTTCTATACTTTCAAAAACCCTCGTATTACCCGCACCTAGACTTTGGGAATAATGTATAACCCGCACTAGAGGTTTGGTTCGCGTATAACCCGCGTGTTATACGCGGGAATTTACGGTAGTATGAAAAAGATGTGTGTACAAAGATACTTACTTTGGCTCTATCTGCGTTAAGAGACTGCTCATAGGCCAGCTCCTGGTCTCTCTTCATACTCTCCCGTTCTTCTCGCTCATTCTTGAGAAAATAATTATATTAACAGTTTAAGTCAAATATTTAATAACATGACATTGAACAATTGCTATAAATTATAGATTCTCATTTCATCAGTGCCAACGTATGGTCACACCAACTGCTGCTGTTTAAATGTTACATGGAAGTGGAGGGTTGGGGCTCCAAGGTGTGTTGTCAGTACTGTTACCTAAGTGTTAGGCCAAACTTAGGGGTGCGGCTAATACGCAAGTTTTTCCCAGGACTCATTTAGGGGCCCTCTGCGGCCTATACGTAGTTAGGCTTATACGCAAGGTTTTACGGTAGTTAGCAACATTATAGACATTATTGAGAAAGCTGCTTACCTCTTCTGTAATTTCACCTAGTTGCTGTTCTCTGAAGATCTCTACTGCTTGTATGAGATGGGTCATCAATTCGTCTACTGTGATATTGGCTGTAGCGAAAAAGAATGTTATCTTAGGGTTAGTGTCACACATAGCTGGAATCAGACGAACTATCATCATCAATGTAAAGTAGAATGCACCTAGTGGTTACTGATGGGCTGATATCTAATATGCTGTGGTAAACGTGATACACCAATACTACGCCATGACAAAATTAAATATATGGTTCAGAGTAGATTGATGGTTTATATTGTGTCCACCAAGTCATCAAATGGGCAATATGTACGAGTGTTGATATAGAGAAGACTATCAGATAGAGAATATTTGAATATGTTTTAGAGAAGATATTATCAATTTAACAACATGATGAGTTCTTACCTCGTATAACATTGACTACCTCGTTTATAGACCTGGCTCTAGAGATGATGAGAAGTAGAGGCAGCTCATCCGGTTTGAAATTCCGTACGGTGTTGGCTGCCACACTACCGAAGTGTTGGGTGCACATAGTCAGCAGCCTGGGGTAACACAGACACATGGTTAGTAACCTCAGTACCAACATGTACACACGTGGACGCTGCACCACACGTTAGTAACCTCAGTATAGCAGTGCCAACATGTACACACGTGGACGCTGCACCACACGTTAGTAACCTCAGTATAGCAGTGCCAACATGTACACACGTGGACGCTGCACCACACGTTAGTAACCTCAGTATAGCAGTGCTAACATGTACACACGTGGACGCTGCACCACACGCTAGTAACCTCAGTATAGCAGTGCCAACATGTACACACGTGGACGCTGCACCACACGCTAGTAACCTCAGTATAGCAGTGCTAACATGTACACACGTGGACGCTGCACCACACGTCAGTAACCTCAGTATAGCAGTGCCAATATGTACACACGTGGACGCAGCACCACACGTTAGTAACCTCAGTATAGCAGTGCCAATATGTACACACGTGGACGCAGCACCACACGTCAGTAACCTCAGTATAGCAGTGCCAACATGTACACACGTGGACGCTGCACCACACGTCAGTAACCTCAGTATAGCAGTGCCAACATGTACACACGTGGACGCTGCACCACACGTCAGTAACCTCAGTATAGCAGTGCCAACATGTACACACGTGGACGCTGCACCACACGTCAGTAACCTCAGTATAGCAGTGCCAACATGTACACACGTGGACGCTGCACCACACGTCAGTAACCTCAGTATAGCAGTGCCAACATGTACACACGTGGACGCTGCACCACACGTCAGTAACCTCAGTATAGCAGTGCCAACATGTACACACGTGGACGCTGCACCACACGTCAGTAACCTCAGTATAGCAGTGCCAACATGTACACACGTGGACGCTGCACCACACGTCAGTAACCTCAGTATAGCAGTGCCAACATGTACACACGTGGACGCTGCACCACACGTCAGTAACCTCAGTATAGCAGTGCCAACATGTACACACGTGGACGCTGCACGACACGAGGCAGGCATCTTTACAATACCTGTCACGAGGCATGCCATTGACATCACATTTTCCCGATTATCACGACTTTTTGAATATTGTTGATTTTAAAATACTGTGGGATAAAGCTTCAGGCTAAAAACATATCTTACCGTTGTATGAAATTATGAGTAGATCCCTGGATCAAGTAAGGTCACAATGTTTTCAGCACAGGAAAGAAAAATAAGAAAAAAGTAAGAATTCCCACAAGCCAGGAGCTCACTGGCACGTTTTTAATACCTTGCTTTGTTGGCCTCTGACGTGAGGTCCCATGCCCATGTGATGAAGTTGTTACCAAGGTAGTTCACCACCCCCTCTGCACACAGCACTTGTGAGCAGAAGACGTTGGCTAGAATACTGGTGTCGTGGTGGAGGTATATGGCCAATAGTTTTCTCTGAAAATAAGCATCATTGGACAGTTTAAAACACTATCAAATATCTTCCTCAGTATCTATGGGTAATATGTTTATCTAGTTACATTCATTTTCACCACAACAAGTTTGGAAATGTGATCTACATGTAATTTAGTGTCGTTCTACTGAATAGTACCTTTGATATGCGTGTAGTGAGTCAGTGAGTAATGTTTGTTTAACGCCATTTCGACAGCTAAGGTCATATTCATGGTGAGAACGCTACATTAGAATCAATTTCATAGATGAAAACATGTCCACGCATTTGGGCCAGACAAACAAAAGAGCCTTTTAAGATCGGCTAGAAAAGCCCATGATATGTGTGGTTATTATTGCAACACAGTACTTGCTTGTTCAGAATATACGATGGTGATACTATAGGTAGATACTGAATCGCAATGATGATAATTCATTATTTTCACTTGATGATAATTTATTAATTTACTTGATGATTGATTATTTCACTTGAAAATGTGTCTCGATTAATTGTCAATGTAGAATAAACGAAAGCAGTATAACTTACATCTTTCGCCTTACACAGAAGGGCTTCTTGTAATGCGTTTTCTAATGAGCCTATGAAGAAAACTGGATGGCACTCTCCATACCTATAAAGCGATACACCAAGACACATGTCATAAATGGGCACCACCGTAAACATGTTTACAATACATACACATCGCCAAAATTATACCATGTGTCAGCATGGTAGTATTGAGTAAATAACACTATTGGGCGACCCCGACTAATTTCTCCCGAGAATTGTGATATCATGAGAAGTGGGGTTTTGCATATTGTGGTCCTTTCTGTATTGAAATTTGGGTAAACAGCACACAGAAACATAGGCACATGAATTTCTTCTTTATACAGGTAGAATAGATTGGTTTAACCGTTATTAGAAACACTTACCTGAGTGCAAACTCTGCAGTAAATTTTTCTAACGCCTCAGTTTGATCACGTGCATTCTCAGGCACTGAAACAAGAGGACGGTACATTTGAATTTTTGCAAAAATTTATGCAGAAAACTGAAGCACTTTATAACACCGCTCACCGGCACAACTAAAAACACAAAGAACACAATCCACTTGTTAACAAATGTGGTGATTTCTCCGTGCAGTTAGCAGGGATGGTGAGCATGGGATTCTGAGTGATTGGATGGTATATAAGGGTGAGTCAGCAGAAAATTGTGCAAACAATACTTGGAAAAGTGTGAGGACACAAGGCTTTTTCTTTTGTTGCTATCAATGTGTTTTGTATCTGGACACTTTTCTCCTTCTCAGACCAGGATTTATCATGTCCGGGCACCCCTGGACGCTTTTCTCCTTCAGATAGCGGAATTTATCATGTCCATGCTGCTGATCTACAGTTTCATCGAGTGGACAACCCTGGACACTTGTATCCTTCTCACAATAGGATTTATCACATCTACGTTGCTGTCTACATTAGTGGACAGCAAATTGCCGATTTACACTCATCATTGGACTGTAGTCTAGTCACCTCCACCATCCACAGTTTTCCACATACACATGCAAATAAAGTCCAAAAGAGGCTGGAGATTTTCGGTGTGTCCTATGAGACCCAGCGTTAATTCCAAAAATCGCCAGAAAAAGGTTCATGTACTTACTTAGTGGTTCTGGTCGCCGAACTGAACCGACTTCAAAAATATCATCATCGTCATCATTAAAGGTGTCGTGAGCATCTTCAAAGTCGTCATCACTTGCATCAACATCCATCCCATCCTGTGAAAGATTGATTTAGAAATATCAGCACCACTATTCACTGATCCCAGCGCTGATCTGCGGCCCTAGCCGTATCAGTGATGCACATGCATTTCGGTATAGCCCCCCTCCTTCCTGCTAACTAAAGAAATGAAGTGTGCCAATGCAAAATGGTGTACATACGGTGGTGAAGGTGCCAGACCTTTTCAAACTTCACAGACATATTTAATTTGAGCACACACTGTATCAATTTACTACCCATCAACATCTTGCGCATTTCTTAGGATGATTCAGATTAAAGGCCTCATATAACTCATTTACACCCTAACAGCCTCCCTACCCCCACACTGACCATGTAATTTTCCATCGGGTTCCAAGCAGGTTTATGGTGGGGTTGTACAGTATTATATTGCATGGTAGTACATTTATATACCAATCTTCAAAAATAATGTATTGAAAACAATAATTAGTCTAATAAACTGTTATGAGTCTACATAACCAAAAAAAAAACAACCTAACCACTCATGCCTGATATTGCGTAGGGCTACCAGTCCGAACAGAGCTTCCACCACTATTATGCCACTGCCAAACATCAATACCCGTAAATATTCCTTATCAGTTGTCATAATACTGTAATATACTGATATCTAATATTGTGTTTCGTACAGAAAACCCCCATTCTTTTTTTCTCCTACGCAATATCTCATATTACGTACAAAACTCTGGTACATCTATACTTCCAACCTAGCCACTCTCGTAGTGCTACCAAGTAGGGCTACTGGGCGACCCTCATTTGTTCTTTGGGTAATATTTTCAAAACTTTAGGTTTCAAGGAATACTGACTGTAGGGAATCATGTAATACATATTTAGATAGATCTAAGTCCTATGCGGGTTCCACCAATTTATTACTCCTACAATATATTAGCATATATATATATTTATAACAAGCTCATTTAAAAACTGTATCAGCCCCAAAAAGAAGCGGCCGCCATTTTGATGTCAATCGTACATACCACGTTGCCATGGACATATAAAGCTGGTGCCCATGTATTCTAAATATGGAGTCGCCAGTCTCTTATCTTAACCCCTTGATAGACTGTGGGGTTAGGGGGCTTGGCCTCTGAGAAAATTGACTTTCCGTGACAGCTTTCAAATTCCATGACATTCCATGACACGTGGGAACTCTGCTATATGTCTTTTGCGGAATCCCCACTAATCGCGCCCATCTTTATAGTGATGGGTACAGAGATTACAGCTGTAGGGGCACCAATGAAGTGGTGCGCCCTATAGGCTCCTGGACTGACATGTACAAGGTTACCAGCTCTGATCAGTAGGAGCTGGATTGGTGTAGTGGTAGCACAGTGGAATCTGGACGAAGGTAGCGTGGGTTCTAATCCCACATCTGGTGAAACACTTTTCACCTGGTACCTTTACACAGCTAACACAACCAACCGCTGTGAGCTTGTCCTTTTCCCGCCTTTAGATGCGTGATTATATACTACAGTTGAGAATATCGACCTATGATTTAACCTGTTGGCAGGTACCTTACTAGAACGCCCTTAAAAAACATCTGGCAGTGTACTTTAGCACGAGACCCTACGGAGTCCTCCATGGCCTAGATACGTCACTATCATTGTGTCTTACGATTTTTAGCCCAAAATCGTAACAGATTTTGGCTGAAATCGTAACAAAATATAACAATAAAATGGCATCTCTGATGGGTCAGCATGATGCTCAAATGGATTCTAATGATTCATTAAAGTTGTAATCTGGCTCACCATACATCATTAATCATTTGTTTGTCCTCAATGTGTAAAGTTATATTTCTAGATCTGTTTGCTCAATAACAAAAAAAATCTAGTTTTAGTTTAGCATTGTGTATGGCCTTGTGTATCCATAGCAGGCTATTTATCCCATACCTTAGTAACCCAGAGATGCTTAAAAATCGTAATTTCAAATCTAACATCGTAATGGGCGTAATAGGGCCAAAAAATCGTAAAATTACGAAAAAATCGTAACACTTGGCATCCCTGCTTTTATACTTCTTTTCCCCAGCGTTAACTTTGATATAAAGGAATATGGGTAGGTCAACGTGACCTAGCTAGATCTACAGAGAACTTTTAAAATGGCAGAAAAACGTCTTAGAAATATCTAAACCGGTGCATATAATCTAGGGTAGGTAGCCCTGAGTGAACTAGGTCGCAGGTATAGAAATATAGATTCATGCACTGTTTGCTTTACTTTAAGTCGTGCGTGGATGTCTTGAATTATTTAAGCAACAATGGAGATGGGGAAATGTTTTTGCAAGTTCAATCATACATAAAGTGCATACCATTCTCATTGACGTTGATTTTTGACAACATACAAAACCCTCAAAGTAACAGAACTAGTCAATTCAAGCCAATAAAGAAAGACACCCGATAGTTTTTTTTGTCTCTTTTTGAAGGGATATCATGCAAGCAATTCACTTCACCCAAGTAAGTTTGTTAGTCTTACTTCAGCTTCACCGTGATCAGCCTCCACTGCGCGACTAGAAGGCTACAAGCAAATTAAAAATCAACTAATATACTTTTTGTACCATAATCGACAACAAACATGCAGATACAGGGAATCATCACCTTAAAAAAAGTGCTTCACAACATTAAATTTGATTTTCAAAATACATGATTGTATACAGTGATATCAGCTTGGCGATTCCGACACAGGTCTTTTCATCATATGAATGTGTTATTGGTGTATGAAGCTCGTACATATATGGACTATATCTATGCTGATAGTTATTAAGCTAACAAACCTGGCGTGCACTCCGGGGGACGGGTTCGGCCGGCGTCGCAATTCTACTGACTTCTAACTCATGACAAGGCCACCCAACCCCACAGCCAGCTAAGGTCATCTGTCAAAACACAAGTGCTTATGATTATTTCAAACTATTACATTAAAATTGGGATTCTCAACATTGGATCATTCAATAATTCAGAAATCTTAATTGAACACGCCAGTTTTTATGGCCCATAACTCATTAAAACTGAAACTTTGCAGAAGAGAGCATTATACACAAGGTCAAAAATTCTTTTTTGAATATTACTCTTATTATTAGTAAATAAATCGTAAATCATGTTCACAGAGTGATGTACAAATTCTCTCTCACCGCTTCATCAGTGGCTGCCTCGGGCCACCCGACCCAGATCTGGTGGCGGACTGGTACATCAATCAGCGCGTACACATCGCCTTTCACCTATGAATACAATATAAGCAGGCATGAGCAACGGTTAGTAATATCACTCCGAAAGTAAGGGACGAAAGTCGCCTATGGAAACTTGGAACACATAATAAATATGCTTCAGAACTACATATAGAATACCAAGCTGAGGAGGATTCATCACGTTCATCCCTGTAAAGCGTTAATGTGTGATAATCAATAGCAAATGTTTTTCTGAGAACACGAAATATCAGCACGAATGTACCATCCGCTTCACTGACACTTCCTTGGTCTACTGGCGTAATATAACTGATAAATGGGATGTCCTTTAAAATATAATTTGACGGTTTACATTTCGAAATTTGATGGTTAAGGGACGATTCAATACTTCTGCTCCCGCTTCCCCATCAGCTATTTGACAATGACTCTTCAGCCTAGATATATACGCACCTCTTGGACAGTCCTACTGCCTGGGAAGTTAAGGTTGTAACGACGATCTCCTTCCTTGAAGTGGATATTCAATGTGAACGTCTGTGATAGTCTTTCCAGAACGTTGGAACTGAAACACAGTAAATTTAAGATGCAGGTTTCGACAGAAGATTGAAAGTGTGATTTTCAAATAAAAACACATCACAATTGACAAAGGGTTAAGGTGCTTTAGTGATTGAAAACCCTAGAAACAGAAATGCATCCACACGCTACCGGTACCATAGCCGGTGACAGGGAAGCGTGTGTCCACCTTGTCAAACGCACCATTACCCCCACTCACCCCTGTTGTACCATGTACACATTTGGACTGCCCCCCCCCCCCCCCACCACACTCATGCGTACATACTCATTTCACTTTGACCCCCGCCCCTTTGATAAAATGAAGGAAAATAATAACATTTACTAAGGACTACTATTTAACTACTTAGCATCTATGTTTATACAAATAGACTGTATTTAGTTTTTCCCTTGCCAAGTAAGGAGGGATATGAAGCCGCCACACCCCCCTCCCCATCCCGGCCACACCAACGCCATTTTTAACAGGGGTGGGTGGGCTTGGTGGATTTTCACGTAAGGGGGTTGGATTTTTTTTGGGGTTCCCCCATGAGAGGGGTCAACATTTGACAGTTGAAATTGAGCTCGTCTCAATGGTGGAACCCCTCCTTACTACTGGAATTACATGGACATCCAGCCCTTAGCATGAGGAAATAACATTTTCCAGGTTTCCAATTTTTCATATGTACATACACCAATTTGATAACTTTATAGATCAGCAAATCATCGCAGAAATATCCCTTACTAAATGAAAAGAAATTATTCTCATATTGTCTGTTACAAAAAAAAGGTAGCTGTTCCCTGTTACCCGAAAGTTTGACACCCCCCCCCCCCTTTCCAATATACAATTTCAGGGTAGGGGGATTATCCAGTCAAAAGGCGCTCATATTTCTATTTAGGATGCGTATGTAATTATTGGTTGGCCCCTCACCATCCTGAAGAATGGGCCAACACTACTGCATTGTGACCTAACTGACCTTAACTCTGCCACATATTACACTGGTCGTTCTTCAGGAGGGGGGGGGGGGGGGTAGTGTTAAATTCCTAGACAATTAGGCCAAAGAAAAAAGTGGTGGAAGGAATTTAGTTCTAAGGCCACTTAAAGTCGATTAACAGCTTTGCGGATACCGTGCACATCCTTTAAAAAGGGCCGCATTGGTGGTTTTTGAGAAAAAAAAAAGACCAAAAAAAGGCAGCACCTAAAAAAATTCATATTATACAACTTGCAAAATATTTAATATCTCGGCCGTTTTTGGGAGTAGAAACATACGTTAAAAGGCATTTCCATGTGCAAACCATCAATATTCTAGAAAAAGGCTCTCCCGCACCTCCAAAAAAAGTTAATAAAATAAACGGCGCCCTCCAGCACCTTTTTTTCCTAAAAAGTGTCTGCAAAGCTGATAACTTTAAGCAGCCTAATGGGAGTTTTAGTTTTAATGGAGGGGGGTCGAGGCTTTGTTAGCATATCAAGATTCATGCCTGGATTGCCTTAGTTTATAAATTTTGTTGCCTAAACTCTTTTTTACTTTATTAATCTGGGGGGTCAGGCTTAGTTTTTGGTCTAGTTCGACACCCAGATATGGGTAAGAAATGCAGGTTGGTAGGGTACTGTTATTCAACAATATGGCGGGCGCACCAATGTCTTTGACGTTGCTATCAGAGCCAAAAAACATACACATGCTCTTTTGGGTATTGACTGTCATGCCATTCGACAGGCACCACGCTCCCACCCTGTCAATATGATCATTAGCGCTCACATATATAACCACATCGTCAGCGTACATGGTAAACTGGCAATTTTGAATACTTTCCGAGAGGTCATTAATGAATAAAACAAACAACAGAGGACCCAAAATAGATCCCTGTGGGACTCCGAATTTAACATGTGCGCTGGGCGATTTTACTCTGTTAGCTATGGTACAATGAGACCTGTGGGCCAAATATTCAGTCAGCCATTTTTTTAGCTTTCGGTGTATGTTTAACTCATATATTTTATTAACTAGGGTGGCGTGGTGGACACTGTCGAATGCTTTACAGTAATCAATAAAACAAGCTGCGGTGACTTTCCCGTCATCCCTTGATTCAAAGAGATCCTTAACTACATTGAAAACGGCGTCCCTGGTGCCTTTATTTTTACGGAAGCCAAATTGGGTTTTGCATAGGAGGTCATTCTGTTCTAGGTGATCAGACAACAGCCTATGTACTATTTTCTCTAGTAATTTACCAGGCAATGGGAGCAGAGTGATAGGACGCCAGTTTTTAATCAGTGAAAGATCACCCTTTTTTGGGATGGGTACCAGCGTGCCACACGACCAGGAGATAGGAAATATCCCCTCGTTAAGTGAATTCCTAAAGATGATCGTCATTTCTTTGCGTAAGAACAACATTGCATCCTTTAGGACTTTGGTATTTACCCTGTTCAGCCCACATGACTTATCCACGTTGATGCGCTTGATGAGTGACAGAACCAAATCCTCAGTAACTATTTCAGCCATGTAAACTCGTCACCATCTGCTCCGTCTAAATCGAAATTCCCTACTGTTCGTTCCGGAATTTTTTGGTCGAAAACGATACCTATCAAAGATTCAATATCTTGCTGCCCCAAGCAGGATCTAATGGCCATGTGCAAAGTGGGATTACAACCTACCCTTCTCCATTGTCAGGTTGAACAGCAGCAGCGGCAGCCGGTGGGTGGTGGTCGGGCGTCAGGAGGAAAAGTGTGTTCTCTTTGGGCAATGTCAGTTCACGAAGTGTGTCCTGTTAAAGCAACAACAGTTACATATTGTATACGGGACTAGCGCATCCTGGTAATTCAGGTATTCGGGGGCTAAACCCCATCTCCTTATCAGGCTAATCCCCTCCCTTCACACCTAGAACAAAGGTGCTGATAAGAAATTCACCCCTGATGCACTGCTCTGGAGTCGGGGGCCTAACCACAATGCATTGCTCTGAGCCAAGATGGCGGCCCCCATAGCCTAATGCGCTAGTCCCGTATATCTTACCTGGAATAATTGTACTGTAATAGCCAAGAAGTGTATCAATAGATAGAACTTTACCATTACAGTACATACACTTTTTACATCTATAGTACCCGTAATTCATCTTTGATTATTATTTGTGACATTGTTCTTTCTCGAATTAATATTGGGAAAACTAAACGTGGAAATGAATCACCCCTCTATTAACCTATGGTAGCTTTTAGAGTAAGGCGTTGAATCCAAAGTACATTTATACTTGTGGGAACAAAGTTTGTCGATGAGAGTTCCTGTTAATCACTGGAAGCTGGCGTGGTAAAGAACTAAGGTTGTCAGGGTGTAGCTGGTTACTCCATCTCAGGGAGTGATCATTTTTTAACAACAGGGGGGGGGGGGGGGCGGGGCGGGGGCGGAGCGTGCAATTATTTTTACACTCTCCCCTGTCAACGGGTTGGATCGAAAATCGCCACGTGCGCGGGCCCTTTGAAGCATAGTAACGCACGAGCGTTTTGGACTTTTATGTCTATGAGTGTGTCCATATGTGTGTGCATAAAATATGAAAATGCAATGGGCGAGTTATTCAACAGGCCTGCATTCATGGATCGTGACAAAGGACACTGTATTAAAGTACACTGCGGCCCTTAGAGGGGTATGGGCGTAGTGAGTTAATGTCTTATGCCTGTGGACGTCGTGATGCCTGATTCATGGAGACAGTATTTTTTGGTCTGGTTCAGCAAAAGTTCAGCAATACACTCACTGTTCATCCACAAGATAACGAGATGGGAAGTGAAGCTTCTTCCTCATGAATTTATATGTTTAGATGTGCACAGACAACCTAGGGGCCAGTACTAATATAATTAACCTCTGTGGACCTGGCCAATAAGACAGCATTAAAATGACTGATTGCGTTAACAAGATACTCACCGTGTCTTCGATACTGGCGTCGTTCTTGGTGTTGAGCCAACCGCGCAGGACCTGTTTGTTTGGCGGCACATCAAGCTCAGTCTGTATCATCTCTTTGAGGTGACCTGCGAATAATTAGGTAAACAAATTGGGAGTAAATTGATTATGTAATAATTGGTAGTAGGGAGATTTACACTGTTCTGAGACGCATTAGATATCAAAATATGTTAGCCACGATGGGAAATGTGTGTTCTGCATGATGTGCTTTAATAGCTTGTCTCTTACGGTGAGCGAATTTAAGAATTTTCTTTTTGGTAATCTAACTTCACTGACGTCACCCAAGGCTTTCGCATATGCTGTGTTGTTTGACACCGCATTCTAACACTGATACCACCTACCTACAGTTTCTGTGTCCGTCATGAAGACCTGTGCACTCTTATCCCTGTATTCAATATTGAAGTGCAGCATCCTGGCAGGTGTGGGTTGAGAGCCGCTACTGGTAGAGGCCGATGCCTCAGGGACTGCAGCCTCCATCGCTGAGGAGCTACTGAAGCCAGTGCCGGTCAGCAAAAAAGAGCTTGCGAAGGAGTCGCCAACGTCTAAGGGCGAATTGTTGGAACTAGAATTGTTGCCAAGACTACAGTCAACTGTGGCAGCCTGGGAATATGATGGCGGCAAGTCAAATCCCACGGGTGGTGGCATTGATGGGGACGGCGATTCCAAGCCAGACATGGCTGACTGAACCGCCTCCTGTGAGGAATAATGACTGGGTTAACTCTGACGGACAGCATCTGGGGAAGCTGCAAGTAGTCCTTTTACGTTTTGTTTTTCTTTGAGTGGCTCATTTCCAAATTAATCTAGTTTTTGAAACATTTTGTAAAGTAAGTATTTATAATCTGTTTGTCATTGTGATATACTGTAGCGCTGCATATTCCATGAGATTGACTTTAACAAGTACTTAAGATAGCCAAAAAGGTCTGTACGTGTCAAATAGCAAACAACATTGCTTACCATCAAATTCCAGTCGCTTTGTTCCAGTATCGCAATACATTGTTCAATATCGTTTATATCTGTACATGCCTGGAAAACAAACACATGATATATGATCAACAATGTAAATGAAAGAGATAGAGTGGGGTGAGAGAGAGGACAGGTTGGGAGGGAGGAGAGACATAGGGGTAAACCGGCAACTAATATTGGGCAATCCTGTGGCAAAAGCTATGGCAGAGGCTGCAGCTGAACCAGCAGCAGAATGTCTGAGTTCGTTTTAAATTTCATCCCTTGATATTCTGTCTCAACCTGGTCTCACTCGCAAAATATTCTTGTATCCCGGCTGAACCATTCCGGAGAGCATACCCAAATTGTGCATCACACAGATAACATATCAGGAACTGATCTACAGGGCTAGAGTGACTACCTACAGGGCTGCACCACACAAACTATAGGTCGCGTGATGCAGGTGCCCCAAAAAAGGTCAGGACATCTCAACTGATGAAAAATTTGGTCAGAGGGCGGCTCCCTGAGACGAAGCGGAACCCTGAGTAAATGCTTTGTATTAAGGTGGGTAGACCCCATAGTCTAGAAGTATTTAGATTTCGTCAGGACTTTCGCCATGAAGCCCATATTATAAGTAGTCTCAAATGGTGTTAAGAAAATAGCATCTTTAAGTAATTAGCCTTTTCTATAGTTCTCTCAGGATATAGTCTATAATCTTTTACATCCCCAGAAACAATATTTTGAACATATGGTCCCCTGCATATTTTAAAGGTTTTTGGTGTTTGAAAAAAGTAGAGTAGGGGTAATGCTTTAGACTCACATGCAGGAGGCCCTGGGTTCAAGACCCGGTCAGGTCTTGCAGGGTAATTTTGACAACACATTAAAAAATATCCCAAAATAAAGAAGATATTCCCTAAAATCCCAAGTCCATGGATGCTCAATGTTGAAGAATGAAACTTTGACCAAAGTAAAGTGTGTTTAAAAATTCCTACATGTTTCGGTCTTTTCAGACCTTCGTCAGGGAATACACTTTATTTGCAAGAAGGGTGGGTACATGGTTTGTGAGTCTTTTCAGACTTCTATAAATTTTCGGAGTCATTTGAAACAATGATATATTTGAGGTGAATTTTTTTTAGACATTTGATTGTGTGGTGGTTCGTAGTTAACTCTAGGTTAAAGAACAACGATCACGGCAGTTTCCAGGTGCGAGAATATATCTGTCTTTATTCACAAGAATAACAACTCTAGTTCCTTTACTAGGGAACGATCAGTGTAGAATTAATACACACAGGTAGATCAGGTTTCTCTATAAATAGAGGAAACGGTCAGTATACAACTCTTAGCATACAACTCTGTCCGCACGGTTGGACATGTGAAGTCTCTCGTCAGTCGGGCCTGCACTGACTGCCGTTCCAGGTAAACACATGAGTCTTATATAACACCGGCTCTTAGATCACGTGGCCAGGTGGGTGGGTCGGCCGCCCACCTGAGAGCGGCACACGGTCACCTGAAGAGGACCTGCGCCCTCTCCCGGGAACTGTGTGCACTAGCTCCAGGTGGAGAAGACGAGTAAACAGACGTTACCCGGAAATACCGTGTATGAGATTAATATGTAATATCATGCCCCTACACTACCCCCCCTAGACAAAACTAGGTGGTAACGAACATATATACTGTTTTCCTAGTACATAGAAAACCTTTTAGAACAACGACTTTACAGTTATTGTCTATACAGTAACTAGGGGCGTAACATATTAACACGACATACTACACAGGCGAGATCATCAAACTCAATATAAATATGGCATTACACTGTAATAGCAACCATAATAGATGATTTAGGTATGTTTTATGACAAGTGAATATAATATCATACATACAATCGAACGGCTTGACACATTTCGATATGACTTCCTTATGAAGTTTCCTTACTCGGTTATTAAAAAAATGCGCGTGGGGTGTGTATATATTTAAGTTGAACAGAAAAGTTATTAAAAACCAGTCCTGATAAGGACTCACAACCACCAGCGTCTTACATTGATTTGTGATTTAATGAAAACATTCACACAATGGATAACAGTAACCACAGCCTTTGTTTTAAGCCGGGTAATCCGATTATATAACCGGAGTATTAATATCTCTCGCAACATACAACAGAGTCAACACACACGACAATACCTGGCGGTATATTTAGTATATACACATAGTCTTAACGACTTCATATACACATTACGGGTAGCCACGTTTCCTAGCTTATCAGATCATACAATCTTCATATATAGCATATTATAAAACCCGATTCATAAGGTAAATATGAGAATACCTTATTGGAACACCTGAGGTGATATGTATCACATAATAATGATATATTTTATATATTAAAAACGTTTTAATGAGTAACCTGGCAGTGTACCCGGAAACCCTTACAATTAAATATAGCTTACTGGTGATCTAGTTGTGGTCAAGGTGCTCTCCGCTTCTAATAGACGAATGAGTGAGGTGCTCTCCTCTTCTTAATACTGTTTCTTGGATAAATATCACCCGAAGGTAAGTTCATATGTATACAGCTCGATAAGTATCCCGTCCTCGCTCCAGTAAAGTTCATGACATATATAACTATAATCCGGCTGGAAACCACGAGTACTGTCCGTTTAACACGTAATCCTAGCTCCAGGAATGTTCATGAAATATATAAGTAGATCTGGAACCACGAGCATTGTCTGTTTGACACGTAATCCTTTGGACGGGAACAGTTTATAACTCAGCATAATAGTATCAGGAACACATCATGGTAACGTATCCCAAAAGTTAGTTTCAGGGACGTTAGTTTGGTAGCTTCCCGGTGGAGTCCTGATTCCCCATCGGTAGGCTATAGTTGAGAGTTGAGTAGTTAGGTAAGTCCAGAGCTTCCACGGAAGGTTCCCCCCACGTTGATCCATATGCATCTAAAAAGATGCCCCTCCCCTCAAAAGGGATACCCCGTCATAAACAATTTATGACGTCAGATTAAATGAAACAACAATTAATCTATCCGGAAACTATTATAGTTCCCTCCTCTATTCCTAAAAGAATTAGAAATAGACTCAGAACCTTCTATTAGTCTTTTTAACCTAAAGGTTCATCTCTTGCCCTCATTAAAGCAAGTGCGTGCTCAGTTGTGCCATCCCAGGTATCGATAGTCACGCCGAACACCCCGTAAAATTTTACGTTCATGTCCTGTAACCGTTTGGTTAACTTCTCGTTCTCTTGCTGAACGAACCCTGCGGCGGCCTCAGCAGTCTTTTGGCCTGAAGCAGCTTCCCTTGACTTTTTAGCCAAGTAGTCAGCATTGCCGACAGCGACCAATGCTTTCTCCTCCCGGTGGGCAATCTTTAGGTCATGCGTGAACAGGCCTAACATTTTGGTGTTATACTCCACCGCCAGCTCGCGTTGGGACTCCTGGAATTCCGTTACAATTCTCTGCCCCACTTCGCAGCTCGCTTTCTCTTCCCGAGAGAAGTAGTTGACTATCGGGACGTATTTTAACTTTACGCCACCGGTAGTTTCCGTGCGGGAGGTGCCCGCGACTGGCTGGATGACAACCGGCTCCTGGGCTGCAGGAATCACGGGTTTAACATCCGCTTGCGGCGCTTTCGCAACCGCTGCAGCCTTCGGGACAGTTATGCCCCGAGGCGTTACCACTGAGATTAGTGATTTTGGTTCAGCTTTCACGGTCAAGCCCTGCATGTCCCGAGTTGGGGTAGTGGGTGACCGGACGTCCCTGGGGGTTAACTTTGCAGTTGTCCCCAGATGGTACGTCAAAGGCAGGGAAGCCTTTGTTCTGGTAGCCGGTTCTTTAGGCCGGGCACCTCCACAGTCAGGTTGACTGTTGGCACTGTCTGAACTGCTCAGACGTCTAGAACGGTAATCCATGTTAGTCGTCGCCGCCGCTTGACCACCGGAATCACGTTTCCGATCTTTCCGGTCTGTAAACAGCGGGTCTGGATACTCGCGATAATAGTCGCGACCTTCCGGGGCATGATAAATCCCATAGTAGGAATTATCGAGTTCCTCCAAATTGGATCCGGCATGTCTCCGTTTTGGTCCAGGTGAGACCGCAGGAGATCGAGAGCGGTCGCGGGCGGACCGGCTCTTCCCCCGGGAACTACCCCGGGTTTCCGGCTGACGGAAACTACCGCCACCTCTGCGGGAAGTACGGGTAGTGCATAACACCATATATTCCTCGTCATTCATGGCGAACTTATGTCGTCCGTCCACTCTGGCAATCCTGGCTTTGAACTTCCCATCTGCGACCTCGCAGTAGAAGGGAGTTGCAGGCCGGATCTTAGCCTTCTGTTCCTCCGTGAGTGACTTGTACTGGTCACATACGGCATCATGTAGCGCATTCACACGATTGCGTGCTACACTGATTCCCATATTATGGCAATCCTTCATGTGGCGCATGAGCTCACCTCTCCGGGGTTCTAAACACCCGTTACACAGCTGGGACTCCCTACCTACTGTGATATCACAGTGGTACACCACACAGTGGTGCATGTGCTTTTCACAGAGGTGATGCAGAAACCGTTGCTTTGTTACAAACACGGTTCTGTCTGTGCCAATCGTGTTTACACACGTAGCGAATGGGCACCAGTTTCTTTCCCGTTGGCTATACCAGCGGTTAATCGCAAAAAGAAGTTTTTCTTTCTGCTCCTTACTATAGTAAGTATCCGGCAGGATCCTGAGTTGATCTAGCCACTGCTGATAAAAAGCAGACGGAGGACGGTCCCGGGGGGTATTCCGGATCCAATCCTCATCGTCACTCTGACCTTTACAGTTGATCGCGAGTGGACATCCGAAATTGGTAGGACCAATCGGACACTGTTCCCATGAATTGGGAATAAACACGCGGAACTTATTGTTCGCGTTCTGCCAGATCCGCCTCATCACGTCATTAGGCGGGATGGGGTCCTCTGGGGCATTTCCTGGTTCCTCAGCGTTAGCCGGAACCTCTCCTTCTTCCGCATCCGAATGAGCCGGACTACGGAGAGGGCTGAGACGTGCTGGATTAAATACCAGCGCAGCCGCCACGGCGGCCGCTGCTCCCGCGGCGGCGGTCATATCTGCCACAAGGGCCGGGGTAGTGGTGGTGGTGTTGGTGTTGGAGGGCGCCGGAGTATTGGCTTCGTTTATGTCCATAGCCTCATCCGTTTCCTCCTCAGCCCGGGGAATAACGGGCTGTCCTCCGGAAGGTTGTTCCGGTAATCCCTCTGCTAATACAGAGTCCGGCAAGTTAGCTAATCTTGCCTTCTCATTCCGGCGAGCCTGACGTCCTCTCTCCTGGACAAACTCGTCCGACTGGTTACTGTCGGCCGAGCTTGACCGGTTTGAGGCCCCCCTCTCACCTTTACTGCCGCGCCCCCTAGGTGTGGCTTTCAGCGCTTTTATTCGCGCCTTCTCCTCCGCACTGGAAGATCTGGTTCGTACTGTACGAACCGCCTCATCAACCAAACAAGATATGGCAATATCTCGTTTGACGTTGTGAGAATCCATGTAGTCTTCAATAGTGGCTACATCCAGGACATACGAAACTACCCCCTGCGTATTAGCGGCAGCAATCTCGTACTCCTTCCGGGTTTTCGGCTCTCGGAGTTTCCCGATTCGCGCCCGGTATCTGTTGACCCCAGTCAACAACATCCCGGCAACTCCACAATTCGGGTCCAGAGACAGAATTGGGAGTGCGGGCATTAACCGCTTTATGTCTGCGATATGCAAATCGAAGACAGCTCGTCGTAAGCAGTAGCATACGCGTAGTCCTTTCTGGAGTGCCTCCCAGTACACAAACCAGTCCGGGGGCATCTCCTCCTGCTCCTCCACTAACAGGAAGAGCAATATCGCCTGGCTCGTGAGCGGGTCTATCCGGCGGGGAGCTCCCTCCGCCGTGAGTCTTAGCACGTCCTCGTGCAGTTCTACTTCACGTCCATCGTAATTGGACATGAAGCCTCCTAGTGTTGGTACTGCCGGGCGGGGTTTTTCAACGTCCGCCGGCGGTTCTCCGCCGGCGGTTCTCCATGGTACAATAGACCCGGATCCTGATACTCAGCTTCACCGGTATCAGCGCGACCGTCAGCAGGGCTGATGGCCTCAATGTCTAGACCTTCCAAGTAATTGGCGGCGACATTAGCAGGGCGAAGCGGTGACTGAGAGTCAGCGTCGACGTCCATTATCTCCCCTTGTCCCAGGAAATCCAGAGATTCCTGGTCCACGAGGTCAGGTTGATTAACAACCACATTTCCTCCGCTAGCGGAGTCGCCCTCTTGAAGAGGGTCCACCTGTTGGTGGTCTGTCTCGGAGGACATGTTTTTGTGTCACACTCAAGAAAAGTGTTTGTTGATGGATTTATAGGGGATCCACCTCCCCACAGCGACAATGGTCGTGTCCGAGCTCTCACGTCTGCTCTGGACCGCCTCTCAACCCCAACTGGCGATTCCCGCCGCTCCGCGGGCCTTATATAAGGCGCGCCACCGCGCATGCGCAACCCCGCGCGTCCCGTGACCCAGTTCCTTGGAACCAGGTCACCGCGCGTTCAATTGTAAACAGGTACCCTTATTCCACGTGTTAATCCTTACGCTCTGTCAACTCGTCGAGAGTATCAATGAAATATATATGAATGGCATAATAAAGCACATTCACCGGATTATCCGTCCATCACCCATGGGATCCTTGACAGGGGGACTATCACGATCATTCCGACCGTACTTACTTCCACACATAACTGATTACAACATTTAAATATTGAACAAGATTACAGGACACCACACTCGTTGTGTACCGGCTTAGGTTATACCGTCCCTGGCTAGTAACCGGGGACTGCGTCTTATGTTTTTAGGCATAACATTAGACCTGGTTCTAGGACACGCTTTTTCCAGAGTGGATTTAGCCTTAACCACACTCTTCCGGGTCCTTTTCCCTTCAGCCAGCGAGACTTTATTAGCCGCCTTCTTCCCGGATCTTTTTGGGATGACGGGCTTCTGCACCATTAGTTTCCGGGAAACCTCCTTCCGCGGCCTCCCGCGTTTCCGGGGAGGTTCCTTCACTAATTTCCGCTGTTCACTTTCCTCTATCAAAGTATCAACTTCCAACTCATACGAGTCCAGGGACAAATCTCTACCCTTCCACTCTCTTAGTCGAGCTACATTAGATTTATACATCTTTCCTTGTAATGAACGTATCACTACAGTACTGTCACTTACTATGCGGGTAACCACAAAGGGGCCGTCCCAATTACTAGCAAGTTTCAGAGTCGATAACGGCTCATGTAATCTTACTACCTGATCACCAACTTTGAATCGTCGCGGCTTAAGGCCTAGATCATAGCCGGTCTTCTGCCAGGTAGCATTCTTCTGCAGTTCAGTTCTCACCAATTCATAAGCATATTTGAATTGATCTCTTAATGACTCCACAAACATCACATGGCAGGGGGTTTCCGGGTTCATTCCAACCACCCCGAATACCAGATCCGCGGGCATTATCAAATCTTCCCCGAAAACTAATAGATTCGGGGAACAGGAAGTACTAGAATGGACAGTGCTATTATATGCATGGCATACATAATCACACTGCTCATCCCAGTCATCCATTCTATCATTCACCAGGGATTTCAACACCTGAATCAATGTACGATTGAATCTCTCAACCATTCCATCACTTTGTGGCCGATAGGGATTTGTTCTCGTCTTACAAATCGCCAGTCGGTGACACATTTCCTGCCAAAGATCAGATTCAAATTCCCGACCTTGGTCACTATGCATCATTAGGGGAACCCCAAGATGCAATACCCAACCTTTAACAAAAGCTTTTGCACAGGTTGCTGCTTTGTGATCCGCTAATGGAAACACTCTCGTATACTTAGTATAATAGTCAGTGACGACCATCATACAAGTATTACCCTCAGGGGTAGTTTTAAACCCACTGATAATATCTATGGCGACTCGCGCAAATCTTACACCAAACAACTCCTGGGACAAAGGCATTTTACCCATCCCAGGCCCAGGTTTGTTTTTACAACAATCCGGGCAAGTAGCAATCCATCTTAATAGATCACTACTCATCCCTGGCCAGTAATATCTCCTTTTCAGACGTTCCAGGGAACGTTTTTTTCCGAAATGTCCACTGGTCAGGTGTCCATGGCAATAATACATAACATCCCTCCTCATACCGGAAGGTATTACCACTTGCCAGACTCTCCTACCGGATGAATTAATCTTCCACCGGTAGATGATTCCGCTCTGGACCTCTAGCTCTGCCCATTGAGCTATTAGTCGTCTCATTTCCCGATTCTCCAGGGAAATCTCAGGCCGCGGGGGCCGTATCTTCCTAGGTAACAATACCAACAACCGGCTAAGGTTAGGATCCTTTTCCTGGAATTTCCGGATGGTTCCCATGGACCACTCCAGAACCCCAGTTCCCTTGATCTCAAAGGGAATCCTTGCTCCGGCTATGACAGCTTCATGCTGACCACAGTCATCACAGTTGGTGTTTTCGCACTTCCTGATAGGACGTCGGGAAAGTGCATCAGCATTTACATGCTTTAACCCAGCTCTATGCTGGATCTGACTTTGCTCCAAACCGAACTCGGAAAGGTGTGCTAGCCAACGTCCAATCATTCCTTCCGCATCTTTGAAATTCAATAACCATCTCAAAGAGGAATGATCTGTTCTTAGCGTAAAATCGGACCCCCAAAGGAAATGTTTGAACTTTTTAGTATAAACTATCACAGCCAACAATTCCCTTTTAGTGGTACAGTAATTACGCTGGGTCTTACTCATAGTATTACTAGCAAAGGCAATGGGAACCTCCACTCCGCCTTGGACTTGACTGAGGGCGGCCCCAATACTCTCATTACTAGCATCTGTATCCAATACAAAATGACCATCCGGGGTGGGATACTTTAACACCGGGGTCTCTACAAACAACTTTTTTATTGCTAAGAAAGCTGTGTCCTGTTCCCTCCCCCATGGGAACTCCTCCTTCCTATTTCCGGGTGTCCAGTGTGACAAACACTGGATCGGATAGGCTACCCGGGAATACCCCGGCAGGAAATCCCTATAGTATGAGCAGAATCCTAGAAAGGATCGCACATCTTTAGGACCCCTGGGGACTTCCCATTCTGTCACACTCCTGATCTTTTCCGGATCCGCCTTAACCCCCTCGGTGGAAATAATCCGCCCTAGGTAGTTAATATCCTTCTTAAACAGATTGCATTTCTTTGGTTTCAATTTGAGACCGTTAGACATGATTCGGTTTAAGACTTCTTCCAAATTACTTAAACAATCCGCAAAGGTCTTTCCAAACACGATTACGTCATCCAAGTAAACTAGACATTTCCGCCATAATAAATCACTTAACAGCGTCTCCATCATGGCTTCAAAGGTGGCCGGCGCGTTACATAACCCGAACGGCATTACCTTATATTCAAACAACCCAATATGGCTGGAAAACGCGGTTTTCTCCATATCTTCAGGCTTCATGCCTACTTGCCAATACCCGGACTGTAAATCCAGGGTACAAAACCATTCATTCCCTCCCAGGGAATCAATCGTCTCATCTATCCTAGGAAGAGGATAGGAGTTCTTTTTAGTCAACCCATTCAGTTTTCGGTAATCAATACAGAACCGTATGCTACCATCCTTCTTGGTTACCATACACACAGGGGAGGACCAAGGGCTCATGCTGGGAACAATAACATTATCCTTCAGCATTTTCGCTATCTCCTCCTCAGCTACAATCTTCTTCTTGAGGGGTAATCTCCTATAAGGAATCTTAAAAGCGGGGTTATCCCCGGTTTTAATTTCATGCAATACCTTATTGGTTCTCCCCAGGGGTTCCCCTGGGGCCGCAAAAGCTTGCCTGCATCTCTTCAGCATAGCTTTTAGGGCTTCCTGATCATTCTCATCCGTTATGGACGATCCTGTTAACAACTTAGTTAACTCTTCATGCAATTCCTCTTCCCCTCCTTCTTCTAACCTCAGGTCTTGGTGGCTACCGGTGACTGCCTCCGCAAGTATCACTTTCCCAACTTCAGTGCCTTTCTCAAGATATACTGTGGAGTTTCCGGGGTTGGAAATGGGTGTCACTGTCCATCTGGAATTCCCTACTAGGGTATCCGCAGATTCCAATCCCTTCCGGGATAATACAGCCATATCCGGCTCGATTACCGCTAATCCTTTCTGGATTAGCCTCCCTGAACTGACTAACACGTCACAGGTCATTCCCGGGGGAATCTTCACAGTCTGTGCCACACTAGCGACACTACTTATCACTCTCAATTTACAGAGTATGGTCATATCATACGGGTATTCAATTTTCAACTTCCCACTTTTCGGATTCAAAGTCGCACCGAAAAGCGCCGCAAAATCCAAACCAAGAATACCATCATCTTCAATCTCAGCTATGGTCGGGGCCCAAACAAATTCTTTCCCGGCCACAGAGATTATCAGAAAAGTCCGTCCAAATGTCCTCATTCTGGTACCATCGGCCGTACATGCGTTTACCCTCATTGTGAGGTTCTCACACATATTCGGCAATAAGCTGATGAATCTCTTAGAGACCATGGAGTGGCTAGCTCCAGTATCCATAAGAAACTCCCCAGTCTTTCCTTGTACAGAACAGGAAACGTACCACCTCTTCCCATCAGTTACTGAGGGATTCCTAGTAAACCGGTGAAGGTCACTATCAGTGCCCAGGTCGAATCCACATCCTTTCAGGTGTTCCAGACAAGGATGACCCGGGGGAAGCCTGGTTCCTCCAACCTTAACCAACTCTTTGGTTATTGACTCCTCTAAACTGGCACTAGGTTTCCCATACGCGCACCCCTGGGCGCCTGTTGTACCAGTCTCCCCAGCCTCATGGTTTCCGGGATGTACGGTCCCATCTCCCTTCTTGCTGGACGCATTCACTGCTAATGAATCTTCACCGCCAACGTCGGTGATAATCTGACATATTTCCTCAGGGGTTACCGTCCTGCCATCCCCGGTAACCCCCTCTAATTTCCCGAAACCTCACTTCTTAAAACAGGTTTCTCGGCTTTGCATTCAGATGCAAAGTGCCCTTTGACTTGACATCTGTAACACTGGACGGTGTTACGATCGACCCTAGGGCGGCGCCTGGTTTGATTATCAAACACCTCGTTCATGCGTTTAATCATGGACTCCATTAAGGTATTTAATGAGTTTCCTGACGCATTTGTTTTATCCGGAGTGGTCGTCTCCGGGGTCTGGGTTTTCTGACTGGGTTCAGTCTGAGGCTCCCGAATGTCGGGTTTCCGGGGGGTTTCCGAATAACCTTTGTTACTAGGAAGTTTCCCGGAAGCTGGGGTTGAGTTAGATTTCTGTCGACCCTTGAATTTAAGGGCGTCTACTCTCTCCTCCCCTTCAGATTCTTCCGCGGAAGAATCGTCTCCATCTAAGGAATGTTCAATTCCAGAGACGCGCTGCCCCCTATTAGCGGGTATCATACCAGCCAACAGTATCTTCTTCTTGTCATGTTGATCAATCGCCATGAACAAATCTGCTAGGGAAGACCCAGCTTCCCAAGCTCTACCACAAACTTTAGCATGTTCGGGATCACTTAATCCACTAATAAATCTTACAAATAGGGATTCTATGTAATATTCAGCATCCCTACTCCATTCTGGCCTAGCCTGCCGCAATAATCGCTGCAATTCCAGCCCAAAAATTTTAGCAGATTCCTTTGGTTTCTGCGTTCTTCTCTGAAACAGAGTCCAGTGATCTACTGTCACCATTTTCCCAAAGGTATAACAAGCTAATACTTCCAGCTGGTCGTATGTAGCTTCCGGCCCGTAAGTGTCCCTCCATTCTTCAACCACTATCTTACCCGGCCCGTCACTCAACCATATCACAAAAGCTCCCAAGGATTCCTCCTTGTTCCAGCAATTGTACTTACAATCATCTAGAAGTGATTGATATTCTTCCTTCCAGGGTCGTAAACCCCTGTAAGGCTTAGTCACACGTGCAGTTCTTTTAGCGGCATAATTAGAATGCACTAATTGACCCGACATGCGTCTACTCCAAGCCAGTAGGTCTGTCCCGTCTTGACCTCGGCTAGAGCAATCTAGTCCCAAATTACCTATGGCGGGGTCTCGATTATGTAATCGGTGCTCCGCCGGGGTCATTGTGACCCGCCGGTTCAAAGGAACCTTTCTCTTGGGTACATCGTCAGATGATTTATCTGATTCTGATTCTGAACCCTCATCAAAGCGTGGGCCTTGATAGCCTGACAGTCCCTCAGTGTTTTTATGCACCGGGTTTGACCTTCCCTTTGTTCCCGGTTGGGTCCCCTTATTCATCCTATCCCTCGGCCTAATCTCAGGATCTTTATTGATTCCCGAGTGTGTTTCCGTGGCCGGAGGTGGGTACGAATAAGTTGCATCTGGGCAATACCTATAATTACCCTTGCTATCATAACCTCCCGGATTCCCATATAGAGCCGGGTCATCTCCCGCAAAGGGGTTCAATGAGCCATAACTATGGTTCACCACTTCATCTCGAAATTTATTTTTATAATGTCGAGACACTTCCTCCTCTGGAGACATTTCCCTGTTAACCGGACCATTACTGGCATGATTAACTGGTTCCCATCCAAGAGAGCGCCCGGTAACATTCACTCTCCTTGAATCTTTCTCTCTGTTTTTATACACAGAGTCTTCCACATTCCTCAATCCATTATCATTAATAAATGGATCGAATTGAGGTAATGCTTCCCCCTTACTAGTAGTAGGAGTACTATCCGGAACAGTTTCCGGCCTGACAGCTGGAACCTGTTCCTTCCCCTGTTTTTCCAATGCCTTTGATAATTCACCCCGTAGGAGCGTTTTTCTGGCTTCCAGGGAACAGACAGCTTCTACCTCAGCTTTCCGTTTCCTTTCTAACTCTTCCGTTTCCTCCAGGATTTGCATCCTGGTGGATTCGTTATCTTTGACCAGATGGTCTCTGCCCTTCTCAAGCTCTTCTGTCCCCTTCTTCAGGGCATACCATTCTCTAGAGTATTTTTTCAACTCCCTCTCATACCTCTCCTTAAGAGATTCTGAATGGTCATTCTCCTTCTG
The DNA here is from genome assembly GCA_947462335.1 of Harmothoe impar. Taxonomy (NCBI): domain Eukaryota; kingdom Metazoa; phylum Annelida; class Polychaeta; order Phyllodocida; family Polynoidae; genus Harmothoe; species Harmothoe impar. The sequence continues at coordinate 37,351,246 of OX381705.1, read as the reverse complement.
GTTCTCAGCAATCTTTGCCTGAATCTTTTGGTATTCATGCGATTCCTGAGCAACCTTCTTTTTCATATACCGGTTGTCCTCTATCAACCGTTCCCTCTCTTCTATCAGAGTTCCTTTTACCCTCTGATTCTCAGAGAGGATCTCGTCCCTTTCTTTTACCAGGGAAGTCAATTCCTCAGTCAATGCAGCATACTGATCCTCCATTGACTGCTTGTCCAATCGGACATTTTCCCAGTAGAGGTCATCCTCTTCCCGAGCCAAACGCTCGTCATATTCCCTCTGGAATCTCTCATCCCCTACATAGGGTTCCACCCAGGAAAGATCCTGCAATTTCCTCTTCTTCTGCTCTGGCTTCAAGCCCTCCCCAGGGTCCATCCCTGGCACCTCCAGGCGAGTTGATTCCAACTCCCCTTCACTCAGCTCTGGGCCAGAGCCGCCCAGGCTACCACCGGTAGCCATTGTCCGTCCACTAAAGGACTGCCTGTCCACTCAAGGACTTCCTGTTCAGTATAACCCGAATATATTCTCGAACAACTAGCTTGTTCTGCTACCTTCACTGCTACTGGTCACGGCACCAGTGTGGTGGTTCGTAGTTAACTCTAGGTTAAAGAACAACGATCACGGCAGTTTCCAGGTGCGAGAATATATCTGTCTTTATTCACAAGAATAACAACTCTAGTTCCTTTACTAGGGAACGATCAGTGTAGAATTAATACACACAGGTAGATCAGGTTTCTCTATAAATAGAGGAAACGGTCAGTATACAACTCTTAGCATACAACTCTGTCCGCACGGTTGGACATGTGAAGTCTCTCGTCAGTCGGGCCTGCACTGACTGCCGTTCCAGGTAAACACATGAGTCTTATATAACACCGGCTCTTAGATCACGTGGCCAGGTGGGTGGGTCGGCCGCCCACCTGAGAGCGGCACACGGTCACCTGAAGAGGACCTGCGCCCTCTCCCGGGAACTGTGTGCACTAGCTCCAGGTGGAGAAGACGAGTAAACAGACGTTACCCGGAAATACCGTGTATGAGATTAATATGTAATATCATGCCCCTACAATTGGATGATAAATATTAACACCTTGTTATTAATAACATGCACATTTTTAGATAGTAAATGTAGGCCTATATTATTGAATATATTAACAAATTTTGTATAGTTTGACCACACAATTATAATTGTGTTTAAATATGGTCCAGAGAAAAAAAATATATATCTAATATACAAAAATATATATCTAATATACAAAAATATGACCAAAGGCACCCCCTGGTGTGTTCTGGGACAACTACATGTGCATATGTGCAATGACCTGCGCATTTGACATGTTTACAATAGGGTCTAGCCACCTTAAGTTCATAAAACTATTAGAACTAACAGCAGTTTACACCCTGAAAAAAAACCTGCCATGCCTAACACGAGAATGCAAAGATTAGGATGAGGATTGAGGTAGAGGATTATTGATTGAGATACATGTATTTATATTGGGTATTACCACACCAAAGGTATGAGGACCAGGTCCACTTTCTGGTAACATGGAGGATGGAATAGTGCATGGGCAGACGACGGGGCAGTGGAGGGAGTGTGCGGGGTGAGGGTGAGGGGAGGTTATTGTACTAATACCAGAGGCCTTCGGGCTCAATAGCTATCAGCTTACTGGTTGCCGGAGGTGACAAAACCAATCTAACCCTGCACTCCAGTCTGTTTTTGGCAGTAGTAGACAAAGGCTATCAAAGTACCGAGCTGGCGGTGGCCGGAGGTGACAAAACCAATCCAACCCAGCACTCCAGCCTGTTTTGGTGGTGGCAGACAATAGCTGGGGCCCTTGATGGAGGGGTCCTTATGTCCCATGTTGATTTTTAAAAATGGCCATGTCGCCATACCGGTTTTAAGAAATGGCCATGTCGCCATATCGATTTTAAGAAATGTCTAATGTCCCAACCTAACGTAAATTCCCGCGTACTACCCACAGGTGAGGGTTTTAGAAATTAGTATATCAGAAATTGCTCGAAAATGACCCCTCCCCTCCCCCAGGTAGCCCTCAGCTCCCACCCACGGAAGGTAGCTCCAGCCAGCATCTTTGGCGGTCACAGCTTTCCCTACCCCCCCCTTCACCTCTTATCTATGTGCCTCTACATGGGTAAAAATCGACACGGGCGACACAGTCCTTTTAAAAATCGACACGTGCGACATGGCCCTTTTAAAAATCGATGGACACAGTAAATATAGGGATATAAATCGACGGATTCAGTCAAGTTTGGAATAAAATTTGACTGACACAGCAAACATGGGATAAAAATCGACTGACTCATGGTGTGGGAGTAGGGGGGGAGGTGTGACCGCCAAAGATGCCATACTACCCCTGAGAGGAGCATAGGGGGATGGGGGTCAAGGCGTGAGAATGCTTTGCCTTCAGAGGGGTGGGGACTTTGGATATTTTGTATACACAGGTGTAAAAATCGACACAGGCAACAAAGCCCTTTTAAAAATCGACTGACATGGAAAAAATCTACATACAAATCTACACAACGACACGGCCTTTTTGCTGTAAAAATCGACACGGCGACACGGTCAAATATACAGGTACCCATGTGCCTCTACATGGGTACCCGTATAATTGACTGTGTCGCCGTGTCGATTTTTAGCAAGGGGGGCCTGTCATCGTGTCGATTTTTATATGTATGGAACATACTATGTCCTTATAGAAATGGGTGTGTCCGTCGATTTTTAAAACCCCCGTGTCGCACGTGTCGATTTTTAACCCCCCCGTGTCGCCGTGTCGCACGTGTCGATTTTTAACCCATGTAGAGGCACACCCATGTAGAGGCACATCTATGGCAGGTAGCTCCAAGTAGCATATTATCGTTTGGTGGTCACAGCTTTCTATCCCCCCCCCCCCCACCCATGATAAGTAGCTCCAGGTAGCAGCATCTTTGGCGGTAACACCTTGCCCACCCTCCCTGGCTCAGGGCATGTAGACATCATTTGGCTACTACTGTAACATAGGGTCCAAAGGGTAGGGGTGGAGGTATGAGAAATTTCAATTTTCCAAAAGTCTAGGTGCGGGTTATACGAGGGTTTTTTACTAGGAGTACTCAGACCCCTAGTGAGGGTTATAGGATTCTCCCAAAGTCGGGGTGCAGGTTATACGTGAGATGCGGGTAGTACGCAGGAATCAACAGTATTTTGTCCTCATGTCCCATGTCACTAAGGCCCAAAACTGCCTGTGTCACCGTGTCGAATTTAAGGGTCTAGGGCCCTATTGGCTATCAGAGTATAGAGCTGGCTGGTGGCTGGTGACAAAAGCAATCCAACCCCGCACTCCAGTCTGTTTTGGCGGTGGTAGCCAATGGCTATCAAGAGTACCGAGCTGGCTGGTGGCCGGAGGTGTCAAAACCCAGCACTCCAGTCTGTTTTGGTGGTGGTAGACAATAGCTGGAGCCCTTGATGGAGGGGTCCTCATGTCCCATGTTGATTTTAAGAAATGGCCATGTCGCCATATCGATTTTAAGAAATGTCCCAACCTATTTTGTCCTCATATCCCATGTCACTAAGGCCCAAAACGGCTTATGTCGCATTTAAGGGTGTAGGGTCCTATTAGCTATCAGAGTACAGAGCTGGCGGGTGGCCTGTGACAAAACCAATCCAACCCAGCACTCCAGTCTGTTTTGGCGGTGGTAGACAATAGCTATCAAGAGTACCGAGCTGGCTGGTGGCCGGAGGTGACAAAACCAATCCAACCCCACACTCCAGTCTGTTTTGCATTGTTTTGTGGGGAATATAAAGAGCTTTTGCAGGTATGTTTTCATGGGTGAGGATAGAGAGTGAGAAAACCTCCGATTGAGTTATGCAGGCAGGATGAGTAGTCTCAGTATACCAATGGTATACGGGTGAGAGGCTACCCAGGGTGGCGGCGGCCATCTTTAATATGTCACCCGAGACCAGAAGTAGCACTAGGTGGCAGCATGTCCGCTCTTGTGGCGCCCCCTTTGGTTTGTGGGTGCCATGGAGTCACGTCCAGGAGGTGTGGTCGGAATGTACCATCCTACTGGTCGGAATGTACCATTCAAACGGTTCGAATGTACCATATAAATAAACGGGGCAAGAGGGGACGAGAAGGATGAATCCTGATTGAATTTTAGAAGAACGAATTAGTTCATGCTGGTAGACAGAAAAGGGAAGAAAGGCTGGGGGGCAGAGCCCTCCATGACATAACTTAACATGGCTATTCTGCAGACAGGATGGTGGTTGGTGGTGTCATCTATAAGCAAACAATTTGTAGGACTATGCACTGAATGAATTTTGAGAGTTATGTTTTGTAAATGTCCATCTGCAGGCTATCTATTTAGGTGGTACATTCCGACCACACTGGTGGTACATTTGGACTAGCACAATTGATGATGCCAAAATATCATTATATTTGTACAATCTACTTGTACCTAGGGTATGGAGAAGATAGGTCATATCAATGATTTTCTTCAGGGTTATATCACGCACCAAAGTGTTATATCATGCACATAGCAGGGTTATATCATAGATCATACTCCCCCCCCCGTGCCTCTGTACTCTGACCTAGGTGAGGGTTATCACACCCCAAAGGGAGGCTTTCACAAAAAATACCCCCCCCTGCCCCTCCCCCTCGTACCTACACCCCTGAGCCGGTCACATCACAGAGGGAGGCCCTCTCAAAGCCCCCCGCCTCCCCTTGCCACCCCCTCTCTCACAGGTCCGTACCTACACCCATGAGCCGGCCACATCACAGAGGGAGGCCCTCTCAAAGCCCCCCGCCTCCCTCTGCCCCCTCACTCTCACAGGTCTGTACCTATACCCCCGAGCCGGCCATATTACAGAGGGAGGCCCTCACAAAGCCCCCCCCCCTGCCCCCCGCTTCCCCTGCCCCCTGCCCCCCGCTTCCCCCTGGCCCTGCCCCCTCCCCTTCACAGTTCCGTACCTACACTCCTGAGCTGGCCATGTCCCACGACTTGTGCTGCTACCTCACGGCTCAAACCTGCATATGCTACTAGCGCCCCCTAATGGGTGGTGGTGGAACGAGGGTATCCCTAGGCCCGTATAGAGGATTTTGGACCCTATGCTCTTTGTTCCTATGGTTTATGAGTTGGTACTTAGCTTACAGACCCAACACTGTCTTAAATGGCCTAGGCCACTCTGTGGACCTGGCCAATAAACAGTTTTAATGGGAGGATATAGACTTTTACTTGGTACAGGTCATAGTGGGGACATTAATGCCTGTTGTCATCTAAAAGTTAGTATTGGTCCAGTCACTTATTTCACTATGTACCATCTTTATCATATCGAGGTTTTACTGTAAGTGCAGGCTTTATTATTAAAGCGCACTGAACCCACGACACCATTTGCGTACAAAACTCGGCAGGGTAATAGGTCCTGGGTTCAGTGCGCCTTTAACTTAGCCTTTGGCTTGTCAAGTTACGCAAGCAGTGACTCAGCTGACCAGCCTACTCAGTAGGCTACTAGTACTGTTTAATAACACGCCATGTCCATGACCATGATGAACACAAGTTTGGGCGAGTGGATCTTGACCACCAATCAAGCGCTCTATAGTATACGATCGACGACCTATATCTACATAAAGTCAAGGCCATATGTAGATATCGATTTTTTCCCAGAGAAACCGAGGCAAGTCGCAACGCAAGAAAGAATACTAGCCTACGACGTAGGTACTTAGAAAGTCTGCTGAATCACCACCATGATGGGCAGCTGGGGACTCAGTCTGAGGCTAGCAACACACGATTAGGATAGGCCATCTTCTTGCTTACACCAGACTATGTAGACTGTAATTATGGCTGGGAAATACTCCATATCTTCAGACCATTGTGGATCATTACTTCTTGACATCCCAGACCTAAGAATTATAAAAATCAAGCAAACCTTACCTGAAAATCAGCAAGTATATGATTTCTGTCAGCCATTGTCGAAACGAAATCTGTATGCGCACGCTCCAATCTGAGTTCTACTTCCGGATCATTTGATGTCGTAAAAGAGCGTTTTTCTCTTTGATTCCTCCAAATGATATCAATTACAGAGTCATCATCTCTAGATTAGTATCAATTATAAATGTTGTGCAGATATATCTCGGAAATTCACTCTAGATGATCACAATAAGCAATAAACTGCGTAGTACACTAGTAGGTCAAAGGTGACGAATGACCTAGATCCATGATGTAAACAAATGCACGTGCTTCCTGTTTACATGCAACTTGCAAGAAGACCAAAGAGACCAAACCAGAAGTAAGAGGTGGGTTCTAGTGCGGGTCTACTTCTGTCCCGGTACCTCTAGGTGGTTAGTTGTTGGTGGGTTGCTTTGCCTCCTAATTAACGGCTGTGTTTATTTCAAATTCAAGGGCAGTTGGTGGTTTAAATCATTGGCCTACCACTACCACTATAACTTATAGTATAAGTTAGTACATGGGGTATAGTACAATGGATGAGAATCGCCGTAGCATAGCAGTCTAATCTCTCTGCCATGGGTCACCTGGTGAGAGAATAAGGAACTACTGGCAGTGATGCAAATTACACTCTGAATGACCAACTGGAGATAATTATTTTATCCTACTTAGAATTATCCGAGCACTTTGATTCAAAATGTGCTAGAAAGATCTTGATGTGTAGTATTTAACTGGCCATGTTTCATTACAATATTGAAATGGGGTGTGTTGACAATAGGGCCCCCAAATTTTGGAATTTTTCCAAAAAATCACCAAAATTCCCACCCCCCAAAAAAATTGTTCCTTATCTAATATCAAATAGAAACCTTTTCAGTTCCAAAGTATGAAATCAGGGCTTTCCAACCATCTTTGAATTATTTCGATACAAACATTCTAAGTGGCAAAGAAAAACTCTCCCCTTTGGGTCACCGACCAGGCCGTCACCCTTCAAACCGGACATTTTCTCTGATAATGACCAACTGGAGATAATTATTTTATCCTACTTAGAATTATCTGAGCACTTTGATTCAAAATGTGCTAGAAAGATCTTGATGTGTAGTATTTAACTGGCCATGTTTCATTACAATATTGGAATGGGGTGTTTTGACAATACCTAGGGCCCCCAAATTTTGGAATTTTTCCAAAAAATCACCGAAATTCCCACCCCCCAAAAAATTGTTCCCTATCTGATATCAAATAGAAACCTTTTCAGTTCCAAAGTATGAAATCAGGGCTTTCCAACCATCTTTGAATTATTTCGATACGAAAATTCTAAGTGGCAAAGAAAAACTCTCCCCCATAGGTCACTTATCACATGTAGTTCCGTTTTTTGCCACCTCCCTGGAGGTGGCGCTACTGTCAGCCATGTCACTGAGGGTGAGCCAGCAGGCCTACTCAGAGAGTGCACTTAGCGATAATTGGTAACGAGAGATTGACCTGCCGAAAGCGCGTTACATATACGAGACAGGCCAGCTTGCGTGAGGGTGTAGCGGGAACCGGCTCCCATTGCCCGCAGTGTTAAAGGGCCCGTTTTCAGAAGCTATTTAAAAATAGTAATCCTGCGAATTAAGAAATAATTTTACCATGGATAGATAGATGGCTCAGTCTCACCAATGTCATGCAACTCAGGTAGGATCGGGTGGTCAGAGTAAATATGGAATATGATCAATTCCTTGTGTATGGGTCAATTTCAGGTGTGGGTGGGCACTACTGGATAGGTGTTTGTAGTTAAATAGGTATAGAGTAACCATGGCAACCATTCCAAATGGACTACCATGATTCAAATTCGCCTTTCTGACCATGCTTTGCACCTAATCAAGTATTGACCCTCCTGACAATCAATTATTACCTTTTTTGATTTCTTTAACAGTCAATTGTAAGCCATAACAGTATCCAATCTAGGAAACACCAAACTTTATATATCATGCATCCCATTATCCCTTCCCAGTCATCTTTGAATATGGAATTTCCTTATTCTTTTCCCTTTTTTATCTGCTTGAAATATTGCCAAACTTTGCAGTTTTCTCCTGTAAAACCTGTCATATATGTAATCAGACTTTTTTAAATATTCTATTACCCAATTGTGTCATCTGACCATCCAATTAAAACCTTAATCTATAGCAGTTTAATCTATTTAATTTTTCTCATCTGGCCCATATGTAAAAATATGGTCAGAAAGGCGAAAATACTGTCTTACTATGTCTATATATCACATATGTAAGTAGATACAATAATATGTAGGTTTTAAATGTAAAACCTTTATTATTTTTGTTCTTATTCACTAGTCAAGTAACTGTGCTGCTGAATCAAAGCATTCCTATTTATTTTGCTACTATATTAGACTATTGAAATAAAATAAAATTGCCTTTCTGACCGGTCAGAAAGGCGATTTTGCTTTTTTAGGTTATACTGGTGGTTAAGACAATTTTTATCAATATTTTTTCTTTTCCACCTATGCCAATATGAGGCCATATCAATATGCTTTTTAATAAAACACAAACTTTACCAATGATGCATCCCCATTCTACTTTCCTAGTAAGAGAATGGTCAGGAAAATCGCCTTTCTGACTGCTTTTCTAACTGGTCAGAAAGGCGATTTTGCTTTCTTAGGTTATACTGGTGGTTAAGACTATTTTTATCAATATTTTTTCTTTTCCATCTATGCCAATATATGAGGCCATATCAATATGCTTTTTAGTAAAACACAAACTTTACCCATTATGCATCCCCATTCTACTTTCCTAGTAAAAGAATGGTCAGAAAAATCGCCTTTCTGACTGGTCAGAAAGGCGATTTTGTATTGTAGGTTATACTGGTAGTAAATACTATTTTTGTATGTATTTTCTCATTTCTATTGATACCAATATAATTCCATATCAATATGCTATTTAGGAAAAAGCAAACTTCACCCATGATGCATTCCTATTCTCAATTGCCAGTGAAAGAATGGTCAGAAAAATAGTCTTTCTGACTGGTCAGAAAGGCGATTTTCCTTGCTAGGTTAGGATCCAGGGGTAAAATATGAGACATGCAGTTGCTTGTGCATGTGGGCCAGCCCTGATTTTTGGATTATATTTGAGGGCCGTAGGGGCCCACAAAATGCATATAGAGTGCACAGTTAAATACAAGAACTTTTCACGATATGACTAGAGGTGCAAAACCTGGTCAGAAAGGATCCCTGTGAAAAATAGTCATGTTACACCTTTTGCAAGTGCCACTGTGCATGGACTTGAGACAGATATGAGTGGGCTACTTTTTCTACCTGATGCTTCATGGGCTAGATTTTGTTAGGGAACTTGTATGACACTTTAAAAAATTGTAATCTGCAGGGGGAATGGGAAACTATTTAGAAATCATCAAAAATACAAAAAATAGGTCAGAAAGGCGAATTTAGGCCAAAGACACTTATAAGTGAACTGTATCACCTGTATAAAGTGTATGTATATGATTCTGACTTAGAATAATGCCAAGTAATATTGTGCAATGATTCAAGACATAAATAACCCCAATACACCTATAAAATCTTTTTTTATTCATGATTTAGCCCATTTATGGTCAGAAAACGTCAACTTTGGGTCACTTTTGGGCATATTATGGGCATAGTAAGATATAGAGGTAGGGTAAACTGTATATATTCTGGTAGAACTAAATACTTTGCAACATATAGGCCAAAGAAAATGAGCAAAAAAGTAAATGGGTTGGAAATATATAGAAAATAGCACGTTTCAGTAAGTTGCATCAGGTTCATGAGAACCAGCCAGATATGGAAGTATATTTTAACATTCTTTAAGCTTTCTTTTACTACGATCACGATGTATTGCCATGAGAGCTGCCGATCCAAAAGGTACATTGGACATTTTTGGCCCAAACTCACCCCCGTGTATGCTGCGCGTAGCTACGCGAAGGGCAGCATGAGTGTATTCATCACTTCACTTTCCACTGTCGATACGTATAAACTGGGTTAATAACAACAAATTAAACTATAAACGAGTCACCATTAGTTATTTCTTGGTAACATGCTACAATATGGAAGTCGGGCATTAAGTAGAAATATAGATTTTAAGAGGATTGACACGGGTCCTCCCCTCGCCGAGTTCCGGGATTTCCGCTAAATAAAGCCCAAAATGGCAAAGTTGCATGATCTACCGGAGCTCCCACTACCTTCATTTTGCATGGAGACCTAAAATAATCCCTAGATTAAGAAATTTCATGTCATAATCTACCCGTCCATAGTTGATTTGTATTTAAATTCCAAGGGTTACTATTTTTAAATAGCCTCTGAAGATGTGTTATTTCAGCACTACGGCCTATGGGAGCTCGCAGCGGCTACACCCTCACGGCACACTGGCGCTCTGTGCACTCAAAACAGCGCCGAGAACCCCGTCACAATGCTAAGTCAATGGGAATGTCGCGCAGAGCCCCGTCTTACGCTATACGCTTATCCTCCTTGGTCTTTGGCCTACTTGCGAATCCCTGTACTTTATATCGCTGGTTAGTATATAGGTGTCACGGTACTAATTGACACAGTGATGTTTTAATATTTTCCTCTTTTTCACTATCAAGTGGCTCCAAATGTGGTTCAAAATTTGATGGCGTTCATAAATGACGCCTTAAACAAAAGCTGACGTCATTTCCAATCTTTTAAAAATGTCCGTCAATATCAGAGTCAGATTAGATTTTGCGCTAGTTGCCATGGAAAAAGCATACACTGTAAGAAGTAAGTACTGTACACCTACAGCAAAAGTTGCTGGCAACTTTTGTTCCAGTAGATTTTGCTGTAGGTGTACAGCAACTGACTTGCTGTAAATTTACAGCAACTTCTACTGTAAATTTACAGCAACTTCTACTGTAAATTTACAGCAACTTCTACTGTACATCTACAGCAAAAGTTGCTGGCAACTTTTGTTCCAGTAGATTTTGCTGTACATGTACAGCAACTGGGTGCTGTAAAGTTACAGCAACTTCTACTGTAGGTTTCATATTGTTGATCTCATCAATTTATATTGATTAATACGCATGCATGGAGAGTACTTTCCTGCATAATAGCTCAATCTTAGCTAGGATAATACACACTACACAATGTAATGGTTTAATCCTGCTTCAATACAGCTGAACCGTATGTGATACCAGCTTTTCCCCAGTCCAGGCACTTAAGCATTTAACTTTTCCCACCAATGTGGTGTCTATTCTATACTTTTGCTGTTTTTTGGTATTATTCAACACAATCATGCAAATATCAATACACTTTATGATAACTGCATTCAGTCTCTCTCATCAATTCTTATTTTACGATGTCTTGAGAGTTTGTGAGGCTTTATTTGACTCGGGAAAGGGTTTGGTGGAATAATTAATACAGAAATGGTCTACTGCTGCCATCTAGTGGCAGAAATCTACAGCACAATGTACTGTAAATGTACAGTAACATTGCCGGAGACCCAATTTACAGTACATAATGCTGTAATTATACAGCAAATAGTGCTGTAAAACCAACTACAGCAAAAAGTGCTGTAAATGTACAGCACATTGTGCTGTTTAAATACAGTAACTTCTTACAGTGTAGTCTGAATATGATCAATTTTTCAAGTGCCCCACCGACCTGCGACCTTGACTTTGACCTCCAAGCGTGACCCCTTGGTTACCATGGATACCAAAAACTTTTTAAAACTTTTTTTTAAACCAAGCATTGCCCATCTTCTGGTATGCCTATTATTACTCCCAGTCAAAAATAAGGTCTCCTAGCACTGATTATATCCACTAGAAGTCTGTTTTTTGGTGGGGACTATTTGGCTGTCGTAGGTTTTCTGGGCGGATTAGTACCTTGACACCATAAGGGAGTGTTCATTTATTAATTACAGGGAGGGTGGTGAGATTTCGAGAGCGCGTGGAACGTTTCGCGCCCCCCCTTGCCGAAGGCGCCAACATTTTCCCCCCCCTCTCCTTTGAACTATAGCAGGGATCGAGTGTATAAGAAGGGAGGGGACTCGCTCCATACAGTACTGTGTCATGTGACGCACGTGGCCTAACACGTGAGGCACGTGCAGGTCGGTATACTCCCTCTCAAAGGCTCTTATGTAAGTGTCACATGCTGCCACACGTGACACAACCCCCTCAGGCCGTCACGGGCGCCCCAGAGCCGTCACAGGCCGCTGCACAAGCCCCAGGACCGTCACGCTGTGCACAAGCCTCAGGACCGTCACAGGCCGCTGCACAAGCCTCAGGTCCTTCACAGGCCGCTGCACACGGTCACATAGGGGCATAGTGTACCTTGGCCAACCACTGTCAACTGACACTAACACTCAAGATGCCATGCTGGTAGCCTGGCCCCCTTAAATAGGGTCAGGTCCCAGCACTGGGCATCTCCATCCTCACTCTACACATGGACACCACTGAGCAAGGACCTCTCCACTGACTGAGAACAAGGCTATAGGCTATGCCCTACTAGGCCCAACTATCAGACATGGTGTAGGACCCCCTTGGCTCTAGTCCATTACTAACCTCAGGGTTATTAGGTATATTTACCAAGACCTATATTATTGTGTGGATAGGTGTAACTGAGTGGAACCTACATTGTACTTACTGTACTGTTGCTGTCAACTTGTAATAAATACCAACTATACTACAAGACCTCAAGATTTACTCAACTTCCTCATATTAAAGGGATCTCCCAACTAAGGGGATTCCTTGTACGACAAAGTGGTGGAGAAGTCCTAACAAGATCCCACAAGCTGGCAGCACAGACTACCAAGACTCACCTCCGCAGCAAAGGACCAGCTACCCCTGGATCTCTACCCAGCAGGAGGAGGAGACCCAGCTCCAAGGAGTCATCCAGGAGCTCCACTCCTACACCCTCAGCTTCACCACACCACACCACTCAAGAGAGTGACTTCCAAGGCAAGCTTCACCTGGACACCCTAGCTGCCCTGGAGAGTATCCAGGACACACAGAGTGACCTGTTCTCAAACGGTCAGCATACCCCAGGATCAGGTATAAGTGACGACGAGACAGTACCCCCAGGCCAGGCAGCCAAAGAGGAGGCTGAGGCACTTCTACTCATAGCCCAGAATGTAGAAACTCATGTGGATAAGACACTTAGGCCTGAACTAACAGCCCTACACACCACACATGAGGAAAGCACCAGCCGAGCCTTAAGGAAGGCCAAAGAGGAACAAGAGAAGGAATTAATATTACTCAGACAAGCCAACCAGGCACTGAAGAACTCTATGGAGACCCAAAAAGCTGAAGCCGCTCAAGCACTACTTGATATGCAAGCTCATCTACAAGTGACAATGAAAAACCAGCTAGCTGAGGCCCTAGCCTCACTCAAGTCAGGTGCACCCAATACCCAAGGAGTGAACCTGACTAACACTGACACCTCCTCAGCACTCCTAGATGCCTTGAAAGAGGAAAGAGTTGCAAGGGAGGCATCGTTCAGTGGGTTAAGGGACCAGCTAAAACGAGACAAAGAGGAAAAATACTGTGATATTCTACAGCCAGAAAAATTCTCACAGTCCTCTCTCACACAATCCGCCAGGAGGCACTGCACAGACTATGAACAATACTTTGATTCCAGATATGGGTACCATCCCAGTAACAGAATCAAGTATTTCTCAAACTACCTAGATGGCAAGGCAAAAATTTGGTACAAAGCCTATAGGACAGCCCATCCAACAGCAGACTATGAAGAAATGAAGGCAGCTTTCCTGAAATACTTCAAGAAAGAGGACGACAGATTTGATGCTAAGGCATTGAGGAAGCAAAATCCAAAAGAATCTGTATCAGACTATGCCATGGCCTTACAAAAGATGGCCACAGCTCACAACAAGTCTGAGGAGAGAACAAGGGAAGCCCTCCTACATGGTCTAAGGGACGACATCAGTGCAGTAGTCATCCACAGGGAAGCAACTACATGGGATAAAATACTTGAAGTTGCAGAGGAGTATGAGAACCAACAAAAAGTCTCCACTGGTAACATTAAAGATGAGATAAAAGCAGAATTAGGCTCAGAACTACAGGAAACAATAGAATCCATGCAGGCACAGCTGAAGTCTGTGACACATGTAAACTCTATGCTTGTAAAGCAAACAAAATCACAGAAAAATGGAAACCCCTCAAAGAAAGCCAAATCAGACCCAAAGACAGTTCAAATGGATCACTCGTCAGAGGATGAGGACCAAAGCCTAAACCTCATGTCAAATGAACATGTGAGGAGGCAAGAACAAAGGGCACTGAAGGATCAAGGTAAACCCAACAACAGCCAACAAAGGAACTCTGGAAATAACAGAGGAGGCTACCGAGGCAGAAACTTTGACCCAAACTTCAAAGGTAGCAACAGAGGAGGACAACGAGGCAGAGGAGGATACAGCCAAAATAACAGCCGAGATCACCAAAGCAACAGTCAGGACACCAGCCGTAGAGATAACAGCAGAAGTCGTGACAACAGCAGACACCGTGATAGTAGCAGAAATCGCGACTACAATCGCCGTGATAACAGCAGAGACCGTGATTACCACCGTCGTGACCAGAGCAGAGATCGTGACTACAACAGAGGTCGGGATCAAAACCGTCGTGACTACAGCAATAGTCGTGACAGACAGCATGACTACAACCGCAGTCGTGACAACAGCAGAGGTCGAGACAGCTACAATGGCTACAGATCCAACACACAAGGCTACAACCCCCAACAGCAGCCCCAACAGCCACCTCAAGCTATCCAGCCTGACGTGCTTCAACAGATCAAGCAGCTACTAGGATCTTCAAACTCGGGAAACTAGAGACCCACAGCGCCGCTGGGCCCCATCAAGATCCAAGACCAACAACCCCTAGGACAACCAAAGACAATTGCTAGTATAGCAGAGACAATCCCCCAGTTACACACTAGGAAATCAAGCCGACCATCAGTGATCCATATCACACCTCAACAAGATGCATCGCAAAAGGAAATGGGTGAGAGTACCAAAATTTCTGTTGAACTTCTTAAAAATGGCTGTTTAAATGCAAGATTCTATGAACACACTGAAATACCTTGTTTAGTTGACACCGGTGCCACTATCACCTGTGTCAGGGATACTTTTCTTAGGGAAATTCAGAAATCTCGAGATGTAGAAATCAAAAAGAGAAAGTTCAATGTACACTTAGCAGATGGATCCATATGCCATGTAAGACAAGCAGCAGTATTGAAATTCAAAATTCATGGTACCAGATTCGAGTTCCCATTTTCAATTATTCCAAATCTCACAAAGCCAGTTGTCCTAGGCACAGATTTCTTAAAAGCAACACGATCACAGATCGAATTCAATGTAGACCCAGAGCTACAAGTCAAGCCAGTCCGAGCTGTTAGGGAGGCTACAATCCTTCCTTTCACAGAACTAGCAGTTCTAGGACAAGTCACATCCCTCAAATGTTTAGAAGGATGTGTAGGCACATTAGACAATTTGCAGAGGAACAACAGAGTTCCATACCTAGTTCAAAAGGGAGTAGTAACACCCTCAGAAATGAACAGGCACCCAATCATACTGCTCAATACAAGCCACCGACCATACAAGGTGAGGAAGGGTGATATAATAGCCCTATTCACAGAGGTAGATCCCTCTGAGTTACATCAACCAGATACTGACATCCCTACTGAGGAACCCACACTACAAGTGCTAGACACTGAAGAGAATTGTAGTGACACAGAGTCAGACTGTGCCTCAGTATATGCAGATCCAGATACAAACCGTGGAGATGACACTGATGATGAATTGGCCACAATTCACAGTGAGGCTCATGACATTATGCCAGACATAATGGAAAATGTGCCACCCAAATGTGTACTAACAGATATTGGACAAGAGAGACTCCAAAAGTTACTCCACAAGTATCAAGATGTATTTGTAGGTAAAGACAATGACATAGGTACAACCCACCTATACACACATTCAATTCACATCAAACCAGATGCAGTACCATGTCACTACCTACCATACAGGCAGACGCCTGAGAAGCAAGCTAAGATGGGAGAAGTCTGTGAAGACCTAGTCAGACAGGGCATCCTCAGAGAATGTGCAGAGGGACCCTGGGCATCCAGATCATTTTTAGTACAGAAAGCATCTGGAGGCCAACGTCTAGTCACAGACCTACGCCACGTCAATGCTAATATGATAAACCAAGCTTTATCAACGCCACGTGCAGACGACACACTAGACATGATAGGGTCACTCAAACCTACTGTTTTCAGTAAACTAGATGCGCAACAAGGGTTTTTCCAAATTCCCATAAGAAGGAAGGATCAACACAAAACTGCTTTCATAGCAAATGACAAGAAGTATGTCTACCAAAAGATGCCGATGGGTTTGGCTACCGCGCCGGCAGGATTTTGCCATCTAGTAACTCTAATTCTCAACAAACTGAAATACAAATGTGCCCTACCATACTTAGACGACATTCTAGTCCTATCACCAGATGTAGAACGACATTTTTCAGACCTTGAAGATGTCTTCAAAAGCCTGAGAATTGGGAAACTCAAGCTAAAGAAATCAAAATGTGAATACTTCACAGATAGGATAGATTTTCTAGGAATGTGTGTCACACCAGATGGTTTACAACCATCCCCAGAAAAGGTGGAAAGTGTCAAAACTTTTCCCACCCCAAAATCTGTGAAACAAGTCAGATCATTCACAGGACTATGCCAATACTTCAAAAAGTTCATCAAAGACTATGCCAATATTGCTAGGCCACTGTACGACCTACAAACAAACCTAAAGGTTTTCAAATGGAATGAGGATGCAGACAATGCTTTCAAAACATTGAAACATGCACTCTGTACCCATGCACTATTGAGATACCCAGACTATGACAAAGAATTCAGTCTAGCAACAGATGCTTCAAATGTGAGCCTAGGAGCTGTTCTATCACAACGCAGTAGTGAAGGAGTACTGAGACCAGTAGCCTTCGCAGGTAGAACACTATCAAAGCATGAAAGAAACTACAACACAACAGAAAGAGAGCTACTAGGTGTAGTATATGGGATACTACACTTTAGGCACTACTTAGAAAGTAGGCACTTTCAGTTGTACACAGATCATGCAGCTCTAATACCACTGCTCACAAACACAGGTTTGACCCACAGGTGGGCCAGATGGGCACTGGACATCCAACAATTTGCATTCACAATACAGCATATAAAAGGAGATGACAACATTCCTCCAGATGTGATGTCAAGAAGAGAATATCCAGATGCACCACCAATGACCAACCCCCCACCACCTCCAAGAAGGAAAAGGGCAGCCACCAGAACCAAATTCTCTAAAATCCAAACCAAGATACCATTCAACAGAGATGACCCACCAAAATCAATTGACAGACCAAAACCAGTGATCAGAGGTATCTTAAAAGAGACCACCCATTATGTGTTCTGTCATTGTGAAAGGGAATACTGTGAAGAGTATCCAGAAAACTGTTTCACCCCGGTTGAGACCAACAGGATTGCACATATGGTGAAAGCCACACCCCGTGAACCACCACACAGTGCATCAGAAAATCAGTTGGAAGAAAAACTGCATAAAATTGCTTCAATCACCAAGGTAGTCAGATTTGCAGAAGAACAGCTGGATATGGAGGAAGAACAGGACAGAGACATTTGTGTTGTCACCACACGTTCAAAAGCAAAACGGTCGGTTGCAGAGGATACAAGGTCTAATGACCACCCTCAGCAATTAGGCCTAAAAGCCAAAAAGAACAAAGTGTCAACCAAATCCTCTTTCCCTACTAAATCCCCCATTTCAACACCCAGCACACCCACAGCCAATTTGCAGAAGCACTCAGACAGAGCAGGTACTGCACAGAAGGCTCACAAAACCAAATCTGACCCCCATCCCAAAAGAACAAAGGCCGCCTCCACCAGCACAAACAGAGGAGCAGCCAGTTCAAAGGAGCAGACAGCCAACACAGACATAGCAGTTGAACAACCAAAGAAACAGACAAAGACCAGACCTGCACCAAAATCTCCTGAAACAATCCAGGCAGAGAAAGATAAAGAAAGGCTGGCACAGCATATAATGGAATTAGACCAGATGTTAGACCAAATCCCAGACAGTTCAATCAACTCCACACTGTTGAAAGAAGAACAAAGGAAGGACACTGGACTAATACCCATTATAGACTACCTAGAGAAAGGTGACCTACCTGTAAAAAGCACTGAAGCAACAAGGATTAGGAATAATGCTCAGCACTACCTACTCCTAGACAACATTCTAGTACACATATCCCCTACATCATGGAGAAAAACAGACACAGTACCACTACAAGTTGTAGTCCCAAAAACTTGGGTTGAAAACATACTGCAACACTTCCATGACTCACCAATGGCAGGTCATGTAGGTACTTCAAAAATGATGTCTTCTCTCATACCTAGGGTATATTGGAAATCTATGATGGCTGATGTCAATCAGTATGTGTCAACATGTGACACCTGCCCAAAAGCAAAAAGGGCAGTGCACACCCACAAAACACCAATGACTGTAAGGGACTATATGCCAACTCCCATGAAGCACCTAAACTTAGATGCTGTGGGACCACTCCCAGAAACAGCCAGGAAAAACAAACACATACAAGTTTGCATAGATTATTCAACTAGATATGTCATAGCATATGCCACAAAGGATCTCACAGCAGAAACCACACAACATGAGTTCTACAAGAACGTCATATGTCAGCAAGGTGTACCAACTTCAGTTCAAACTGACAATGGCACCTGCTACACAGGCAGCAATTTTAAGAAACTGATGAACACCCAGAAGATAAGACACGACCTGTCAAGTCCATACAGACCACAATCAAATGGATTAGTGGAAAGATTCAATGCCAGTATAGGAACAGCATTAAGGACTTTCTGTTCTCAGAATCAGAAAACATGGGACCTGTATATAGAATCAATTACATTTGCATTGAACAACACAGAGTCCCAGACAACAGGTTACACACCATTCTTCCTACTTCATGGCAGAAACCCTCAAACCATTGTAGAAACTGCCCTAAACATAGAGGAAGAAATCAAAACAGTAGCTGAGCACGTATCTGGAATGATACTGTCTCAAGATGAGTCTAGAAGAAAGGCAATAGACAGAGTCAAAAAGCTACAACAAGGAAGGAAGTCAAGATATGACAAAAAGCTTACACCACAAGCTATACTTCCACTAGATATTGTATATATCAACATTCCCAGAATTCTGTTGACCACAGATTCAAAGAAGCTTCAACCCCTATTCATGGGACCATATGTTGTTGCAGAAAGACCAACTCCAACCAGCACAAGGTTGAAGAACCTATCAAATAACCTACTAGTCCCCAGACCAGTACATATTGATAGGCTCAAAAAGGTCACAACACTGAGGAAAAATGAGTTTGCACACAGACTCATTCCCCACACCTCAAAGTTTATCCACAGGATAACAAGGGATAAATCCCAAATCACACTCACCAAAGAGTCAGTTGGTCTAAACCAAATAGTACCCAGACCAGCCCACCACAAGGTGAAAAGAAACTCCAGGCAAGGGAGAATATCTAAGTAGATTACTTTTATATATTGACATGATCATATGGAATATCTATACCCACAGACTATAAATAATAGTCAAATAAGTATATACACTCTATATGAAGGAAATTAAATTTTCCAACAACTGTCCAAATCAAGAATGATAAGTAGGAATTTCATATCAGCATAGGATTTTGAACCCACACAAAGGACAGAAAAGACAATATACACTATATAGGTTACAAAAACAATGTGCACACAAAGTAGAATCAAAGGACAGATTACTACAGGGTTGAAGTCTGAAACCCAAAAGGCTACACACAAAAGCCAAAAGAGACTACCTAAAGGGATTAGCAACCCAAGCTTGAAGAAACCACAATTATCATATTTTGCATCAAAGGCTAGCATCCTTGAAAGAATGCACAATGAAAATGTTTGAACCTAAATCCTGTAAAGTACATGAAACAGAGCGTGCTATGCCAAGAGACTACTGTCTAGACACACCCTTACCCTTCAAAGGACCCACACACTTGCCAGGGAAATCAAACCCCCACAGATGCAGGTAGTCCACACTAATTACCCCAGACATAATTACCCCAGTCAGTCAGCTGACACTGATGGCCGGCACCAGCCATCAGGGAAACAAAGCCAGGCCCTCAATGGATGAGGGTAGGGTGGGCTACATAAGATGCCCTTACTCCATAGCCAACTCACCAGTTCTACTCCTGCAGCAGTCAGGTACACACCAGCTGGTCCTAGCCATACCAGTTCTCCTATAGCAGGAGGGACTCTGTCAGAAAGCAGACCACACCCACTCTACAATATCATACCCAGTCACTACAATCTTGGGAAAGGACTCTAGCACAGATTGGACATTAAGCCAACACTAGCTTGATCATGGAAAAAGGTACAGTTCAAACACTACATTGATTATTATATTACTATTGGGACCAACCAGGATTTCTGCTCTCAAAAACTATGTACACAGAGGCAGTGCCAAGTGGATACTTCACATAAGCAAAAAGGATAGCTCACAAAATCAGCAAACCAATTTAAACCTAAGTATATTGCAAAAACACTAGTAGAAGTCTTAACTAAGACATAGAATATATTTTATATTTCAGGCATGCTAAAGCCAATCCTACTACTAGTGATGATGGCCACTTCTCAAGCCATCACATATGTGCCCACCGTTAGACAGAACGTTGGAGCCATATATGAGCCATTACCTGAACCATTGGTCAATGGGCACGATACCACAACCATTATATTGGCAATACCATACCATATACCTGCTCCACCAGAGACCGAAACCAAAATACTGGACCAGGTTATGGCACTGACATTTCCTACCCTGCATGACGACAGTTCTACCAGTCAGATATTACAGCAAGCAAGGGAACTAGATCTGTTAATAGACATAACAGACAAGGAAATTAACTCTACCTTAGCATCCATCCATTTGTTCCTATCAAATCCAATTAATAGTCAAGGAAGGTACAGAAGAGCACCACTTGGGTTCCTAGCCCCACTCTTCAGAGGAGCAATAGGTCTTGCCACACTAGATGACGTCAAAGAGGTCATGGACCAGATAAAGAACATAGACGGCATTCTAGAAGCTTTTTCCAAGCAAGACAAAGAAGCAGCTATATTAATTGATAAGGTCACACAACGCCAAGACAAATTTGTCAAGGCATATGTTAAGGATAAAAGTATGCTAGACCAAACCATGAACACTCTAGGCCAAAATATGAATTTATGGGCTCAAAATATGACCACATCTCTGAACACTTATGCAAATCACGAGCACACACAAAGAAGGAAGATCCAAATTTTAACTGATGCACTCACCATTATTGTAGCAAGAATGAACTATCTGCAAACATTGCAGCGCACCACATCAGCACTCAGGATGCTATCAGCAGGCATTATGACTGCTGACATAGTACCACCAGCTGAACTAACGGAGCATCTGAATGATCTGGACATGACACTCAGAATACACTCACCAGGATCAAAGGTCGCCATAACTGACCTTGACTACTATTATTCCCAAAGAATGATATCCTACACCTATTCGGAACGGCACATATACATCCACCTGGATATCATTGTAGCATCCACCGTCTCCACCTTCAGAGTATTTCAACTGGTAACTACACCAGTGCCAATCAACACCAAGGAGACACCTACAAAGGGAGTAACCCAATTAATTACTGATGTCAAATTCTTGGCTATCTCTGAAGATGGTTCACTATTTATTGAACTGACAAATGCAGATATGCTAACCTGTCCAGGAACTAAGATCAAAATTTGTACCAAAACTAGCCCGAGAATTCATAGACATGTACCTACATGCACAGTAGCAATATATTTGAACCAAGCTCAGCAAGTCAAGGAAATGTGCCAATTTACTATCTCACCCTTGAAGAGACCTATCTCACACGCTGTAGCCATCTCACAAGATGAATATCTTGTGACCACAAATTCTCCCACCTACACAGTTACGTGTCACGGAAAACCAGCTACTACTCACAAAGCACCATCACACTCAATCATAGGTGTACCATGCCTATGTACAGTGAATATAGATCACTATTCACTACCAAATTCTAGGTTGCCATGCAACACTACAATTTCATTCACTATGCTTTGGAGACTATAAACCTACCTTTTCTCGCGGCTCTAAATGAAATCAAAAAATTGGACCAGACTCCAAGGCAAATCTGCCACCTTTTCCAAAGGTCAACCTATCCAGGACACTGGATATGTTAAGGAAATCAAGTAATATTGATGAATCAACATTACTAGACCTAAACCCATTCGCAAAAACCCTGCTAGATGATGCCTCCAGCCTGGCTAAGCCACTGGAAAATAGACTAATAGAGTCCTATCTATACAAATTTGCAAGGCATCCAGCAGCATCTATCATACCAATGATACTTTCGGTTATAGCTACAATTTTGGCCACATGGGGAAGAATAAGCACAATTATACAGGATTGAGATTGACCAAAACTTTTGTGAAAAGTTGGTTGGCCCTGAAAAGGACCGTTTATTTTGACATTTATAGATGCCACCCACTAGTTGTTATAGTCCCCCCATCCCAAGGCCTCCCAGGACTCGGCCAACTCGGCAGCGGCAGGAGATCCAATCCATGTATCTTCACTGAACAGCCACTCGTTCTCCTCCCTCCACTGGACAAACCGTGCCTCCAAAGTAGACATAGCATGCTCAGCGCTGTCTGCAGCATCACCTGTCACCGTGTAAGCACATAGGCCGACAGCCAATAGGAAGTCCCAGATGACCCCATCATTTCTGGTGAAAAGCAGTCGCGGGTCATATCCATCCAGATCACGTAGGGCCTGAGCCAACAGCTCCAGAGATGCCGCCCTGCGCATGGAAATCCCGCCAGCACCAAGGAAGTACCAGCCGTGATGACGGCACACCAAAACATCACCAAAACTGGCAATGTCGTGCCGGACTTTATGCAACCACCGCGTCCTTACTGAGTCATACCGACTCAAAATACTCCTAAAAGGAGTACCAGGAGTCAGCCCCTCCAAGGTGTTTTGATCACCTAACCACAGGTCTAAGGCCTGCATGTCACCCTGCAGCCAGGCCTCAGGGAGATATGCAAGTACCTCAGGTACAGCCTCCAACTCGTCCTCCAAAATTGCCATATGCGCCATACTGTGTTATCTCAAGGGTACTCAAGGAATAAGTGACCCTACTGTGGTCTACACTGCCTTTATAACCCCCCCCCCCCCCACCCCCAAATGGCACCGTTCACCCTCTGAAGTGATCCCCTCACTTCAGGTGACAAGTCCATGAGAAGGCACATGATCTGCTCACCAAAAGGTGTCAACCACCGGTGTCACCGCGGCACACGACGCATCTTGCGCCGCATGACACAATAGCCTCAAGGTGCCACTCAAAAATCTGCTCAAGGTGCAAAATTTTCAAACTCTCACAATCCCAAGGTCAAAGCAAGGTCTCAGTGTGTGTCAGTAGTATCAGGGAATCAATTTTAAGGTATCCCAAAATGAAACAGTCAATTTTGAAAAATTGAAGTTTTACAAAAACAATTGCGTACTCTTAACCATGTCAAACTTGCTCAAACATGCATTTATATGTATGAAATTGTATTATTACAATCTAAATTGCTAATCAAACATGTTTGTATATAACACTGTATTTGCACTGTATTTTACACTGTATACCTTTGTATTATGTAAGACTATTTACAGAAAAACATGAAGCAAAAAGGGAGATAGTCCGCTGACTAACCCTAGGATACTACACAAAAGACTTAAATCTCACAGCAGCGGCCCACTGCAAAGACATTTCTGATCAAAGTGTAGATCCACAAGTTGCAAATTGCCAACACCAAGAATCTTGTAAGATTCAACTATCATTGCAGAAACAAGATACCAAGTCATTTTTATGACATTATGAACACTTACCCTCCACCGGATAAGGACAAAATATCTGCATAAAAAAGGACTGTATTTTGTACATACAAACTTACAAACTTAAGTAATGCAAAATGTCAAATGACACAATTATGAACACTTATCCGCCACCGGACAAGCACATAACTATGCATAAAATGTACATTACTGATTGCTATATCACGCAAATCCAAAGATAAGCGCTATCTAGAAATAAGAAAACAAACTTCAAGCCGATTGGCCTACTTTTATATTTTTTTTTTTGTTTAAAGCAAATTTTATTCATTTTCATGATATTCGATAAAATTTGTGTCTTCAAGTATACAGGTTGTCTCCAGGCGTTAATATCTGAATTTATGCTTATGGGAATAAATATGGGAATTATAATTAAGTACAGTAAATATAATATGTATTTGGACATGTGTCCTTATTTTAAAGTCTTTACTTATCAGAGTTCTTTGTAGAATAGTCTACGTCTCATGGTGAGCTATATACGCCACTAGCTCCACCATGCTGATGATTCCGCATGAGTTCAGGGTGAGTGATGATTGATGGATGAAGGACGATTGATGATAGACTCAGTGCTGGGGCATGGCTTACTCAGCCTTAAAGGGCAGGGACGGGAATAATATCAAGCTTCAGTCCAGGCTACCATAATGTGGCCATTACTCCTTTTCATCTAAGATGTGGATCAAATGGTGCAGTTATCTGCTCCATACTGGATAGTAAGGATAGATAGCTCTCTTCAAACCACTTCCTTAACTATGTATACTCATTACAGCCGGCCTGACTAGGGCCGTAGATGGGCTTATGAAAAATACCTATATTCATCTCTGTTCAATGCCTTTCGACAGGGTCCAGGGGGTCTTGCTATATAACATTTTAAAGGACGGCACCGTGGGCGCTTTTTGGACTTCAGGTTTTATCCTGTTCCACAGCTTTATCCCTCTGGCATGTGGTCCTTTCTTGTACTTTAGGAGGATTGCTCTACGGGTTGGGAATTTTATCTTCTGGTCCCCTCTTGTTCTAGGGTTAGCGATGGGTCTCAGGCCTAACCTAGCTGCTTCTTTGTACATGAGTAGTGCTAATTGATACTCACGCCTTTTCTCTAGAAGTTCTATGTCACATAGAGTATGCAGCTGGTGGGTACGGAACTCAATGTCATACCTGTGTGTGCATATCCTTAAAGCCCTGTTCTGTAGTGTTTGGAGCTTTTTTACCTTACACTTTTTACCACCTTCAGCCAGGAAGCTGCAGTAGTTGAAATGCGGCAGTATTGTCTGCTTGTAAATGAGAATAGCAGTATCTTGATCCATCATTTCTCTCAGAAATTTTAACTTGAAGATTTTTTGCCTCGATTGAGTAGCAGTATTTGTCAAGTGTGTTTCAAATTTCAATTCACTGTCTACCACAACTCCTAGATATTTGTACTCCGACGGGCTCTCCAAGGGGGCATTTCCAATTGTGACTGCCTCCTCCTTGGCGGTTCTGACCCTGTCTTGGTTTCCATACCACACTACTTGGGTTTTCTTAGCATTGATGCTTAAACCATTAGCCGTACACCAGTTAACCAACCTGTTTAGGTCTTGTTGCAAAAGTGACCTAGCTGTGTCAGCGTCCCGGTCGCTCATTGTTAAAACAATGTCGTCAGCGTACAAAAGCATTTCAGAGTTTCTTGTGGTGTTGGTGACCCCATTAACATATAGTATAAAAAGCAGTGGCCCCAGGATAGAACCCTGGGGCACTCCAAACAGGACCTTCTTATTTACAGTTTTCACATTGTTCAAGAGAACTGCTTGCTTTCTGTTTTGCAGATAGCTTGCTACCCACTTTAACAGCATGCCATCTAGGCCAATGTCAGCTAGTTTCTGGATCAGCAGGGAGTGGTGGATCGAGTCAAAAGCTTTACTGAAGTCAACATAACATGCGCATGTGACTTCAGATTTGTCCCTACTTTCATATAGTTTACTAACTAGTTCCTTCACTGCCTCTGCTGTCCCTTTACCTTTCACAAACCCATGCTGCTTTGGTGAGATTAGACCAAGGTCTTTAGCTTTATTTGTAATAAATGAGTGTATGACCTTCTCTATCATCTTACCTGGTGCAGGTAAGAGGCTTACCGGCCTCCAATTGGCCACTTGGGTGAGCGTCCCTGATTTGGGAATAGGTACAACTGTGGCCTTGGCCCAGGACTCTGGGAAAGTCCCCTGGCTTATACTTTTGTCAAACATGTCGCATAGATGGGGGATTAGGTATAGGAAGGCATCCTTTAATACTTTAGCAGATATGCCTTCTAGTCCTGAGGACTTGTCAGCGTTGATGTTATTTACCAACTGTAGCATATCATCATATTGTACCTTCGGGATCTCGGCTCTATGTGCATTAACACCTTGATTCTGGATCATGCTATCTAGATGCACTTCAGGTCTCAAGTCAGCTGCCGGGAGGGTTGGGTCTTGCTCTTGTAATTTATTGTACAACTTCTCCCCGATACCAGCAAAATATTCATTACAATAATCACTGGCCTTTTCTCCCTCTAGTTTCTCTCCATCCACATTAAATGTGGTGACACTGACCTTGCATTTAGGTGCAATCAGCTTGTTCAGCTGTCTCCAGAAGGCTTTTGGGTCTCCCTTGGCCTCCTCTAGAGTGTCCTTAACATATACCCCTTTGGCTCTATGGCAAGCCCTGTTTACCTCACATCTGCGCTGTTTGGCTTCAAGGTATATATCATGAATGCCTGTTTCCCTGTATTCAGTAACCGTTGCTTTCCTATCAGACATAATTTCCCTAAGGTCGTTATTCATCCACTCATTGGGATTTTGTTTGTACTTTATGTCCTTCATTAGGCAATGTTTATCTAAATAGGTATTTATTCTTGCCTTTATGATTTCCCACTGGAGGGCAGGGTCCTCTTCCTCGTAGAAGCATTCCCAAGAGTAGTCTGCTAGTTCCTCCCTCATCTCTCCATCAGAATATTTCTTGTAGGACCTCCCTCTGAAGTTTCCAGCTGGGTATTTTATTTTTAGTCTGTTCCTGAAGGCTGCTACCGGGTAGTGGTCACTTATCAGGTCAGAGACGACCCCTGCTTTCAGAACTATTGGGCAATTTGAAATAATGTGGTCTAAACAGCTACCACCTTCTGGGTAGGTTATGTCATTTATTAACTGCTGAAGTCCCTTAGATGATATGAAGGTGTCCAGTAGGTCACCTCCTCTATCCCAATCTCTTTCAATATCAATATTCAGGTCCCCCAGGATCCATATTTCAATATTGCCATCGTCTATAATCTTGAATACAGCCTTTAGATGTTCAATGAAGCCTTCAGGAGAACCATCTGGTGGTCTGTACACATTCAATATAGCTAATCTTTTATGTTTTTCTTGGTCCACTTTGACCGCTAAACATTGAATATCTTTGTCCTGGAACGTAGCTGCTTCTATTAGCTCAGTGTAGGGGAATATCTGCTCATCAAAGTATGTGATTAATCCCCCTCCTTTTTCTTTGTAATCAGATATTCTGTCTTGCCTATAGAACAACTTGCCCGGCCATAGTACCATATCGTCTGAATGCAGACAGTGTAACCATGTTTCGCCCAGGCAACAAATGTTTAGTGGTGACAACAGCGGATGTATATCTACCTGTTTTTTCATCATACTTCTACAATTCATATGCCCTATCTTTAGGCCCCTCAGTTTTTCTAGGTCGTCACTAGTGACAGTTAACTTAGCGCTCCTGACTGCAGTGGCGGGTCCCATCTCAAATTGAGTAACTCCACACCTACCTTAACATGAAGCCCTTCATTCACCGTGCACCTCTCCCTCCCACGCACATTGAGCTGACACTTGTAGTCCTGATGGTGATGATGAAGATGATGATGGTGATGATGATAATGATGATGTGTGACGCATGGCTGATCTAGCCAAGCTGGTATTGTCTCTGGTAGCCCCCCTTCACGTGGTGTTGGGTGGCGCCAGGGCCGATTCAGTGTCCATATCAGTCCGGTTTTTAGGCTTGCGGGTAGAAATATGATTGACATGTGTCAGGTTTGAATTAAAGCTAGGTAATTTATGCTTCGCTGAACAACAGAAATCTATTTTGTATTCACTATGCTAATCGACTACTATGCTTAGATGCCTGAGACTAAAGTTGTATAATAGTACTATTTGATTTATAATTATGTTACAATTAATATTTGCTCTTTTTTCAAACAAACTAATGTCATTGACAGTTTATCCAGGTGGGTGCTCATCAGTTGTATATAATATGTAAAATGAGTACTATTGTATACTAAGTTACTAGCGCTTGTTCTTATTTATGATATCCGCTTTCAAGTTCTCTGGTCACTATTGTGGCCTTGTATACTTGCTGTTTACCAGTCTGGTGTTATACTTCCTTATTTGTGACCGGGCGGTGGTTGGTTTGACATCCTACAGAGACGTGGTGATTTGTTGGTCTTCTCCGCGGACCCGCCTCTTGTTGAAGTGGGTTGTTCAGAGACTCAGGAATATAAAGCATGTATTGAGCAACAACTCATGCAGTTCAAGGAATGTTTTGATTTCAGGAATCATTTCTATTGATTATAAAAATTTGCCAAATTTTAATTTTGTGAGATTTGTCGACTATATTCGCCGAGTTGTAATTTGTTTGTACTTTGTGAATTAAAAGGGGAGGCAATTCTATTTGCAGTTACTGAATTTTAATAACTTGGTATTATCAACATCACTAAATACTACTTTTCAATAGCAGGCTACAGAGTTCAGAATACACAATGTCTGTTAATGTCACTGGGTCACCACACTCTAGTGTCACGCTTGTTCTTTAGCTAGGGCTTATTGGTCACCCAGCCCAGGCTAGTGTAGCTGTTGGCTATTCTAAGATAGACATCTGCTATGAAAAACTCCAGATTCGAAAATAGGTTGTTCAGAAATTACACTTTATTCATTCTGACATACGGCTCGTAATCATACAGACGGATAGCAATAATCAAATAGGCTTCTGAACACCAGTGGTCATATGAACATACAGGAGGTATACGCTCACGGTCTAGTACATAGTTCCCGAGTTCCAATGCTCTCTTCCATCTTGGTTAACTCCTCTTGGGACAGACTCCCCCGTAGGGAGTTCTGTACCCGGAGTTGTACACCAGTGCGTCTATCTCCTCTAGTTCCCCCAGAGGGTAGAACAGAGAAAGACGCAGGGTGACCAAGGTGGAAGCAGCGACAGGACTAGGCCTAAAAGGTACAACAGAGTTCGGGGAAGCTCTGTTGTGGAGCAGCCAAGCTGGCCGAAGTGCGCAGCAAGACTGGGTCCTCGATTAGCAGAACTCCAGGTCTTATGTACTGGTCGTTATGTAATTCTCTCCATTACTCGTAAACACTTGAGTTCCCGAGGAACTCCGGGTAACCACGCGCCGGTGCATCCGAGCCGACACTGTACCCGAGATATGTCGGGTGACACGTGGCGGTCACGGCTCAATGCACATAACCAGGCCGCGCTCCACCATTCCTCAGGTGGGCTTATATAACCTTATACTCGGCAGTAGACAGGAGTGCGGCCTGGATACACGACAACACATATACCAAATATAACTCCAACTGGTTCCCTAGAAATAGTACAGCGGCGACCCACTACACTACCCCCCTTCAGACAATATCACAGCGTCTAAATAGCAGCACTAAGTGCAGTATTATTATACTACCTTAATACAAATGACAAATTTTATCTCCAAACAACCCAAAAAACAAATATATTGTCTCCAAACATATACATAGTGGAGGCAAGCGTAACTCTTTCTATTAGAACCACTAATATATTTCTTGGGTATCATAGATATGTATTCATCCTTTTTGATATTAACGTCAATCATATCAACCATCAGGATCCAGTTACACAATAATCGAGTATAATCCTTCAATAACAGTCATGATTTATGGGACTAAGAGGATAAACTCCACACAGCCAGTCAAGCCCTATAAAACAAACTTGACTATATATCATAAAAAAAATATATAAAACCTTCAAGACATATTTACCGCATACTAACCATGTCTCATCGAAAACGATTTGTTACAACAGGTATCGTATACATACAGATCAAATATGAGCACTTCTCCTTAAAAGTTACCAAGTTTTAGTACAAGACATATTGGAAACAAAAAAGGTGGCAAGTGTCGACTTTATAGTAAACCTTGACCCAACCCGTCTATTTGAATAGACTCACTCGCTTTACGTGCCAGAGTAAGGTTTGAAAGATCAATATTTTTGGAATAAATGAACATATAGCGTAGATCCGGTAAATGCAGTTTTCAATCCAATCAAGGTCTCCAAAACCTTATGCACCATGGTCACATGGGTGTCTTCACACAATAACACAAGTGACATTCTCCATATAGGAATACTGTAAGCAATCAGATCTAGTGTTGGCGTAACATATTTCAACGATTCAGGGAGAATTAGTCTCCACACTTAGTTCAAAGATCAAAAACGCAGCAAGCTGAAAAATAGAATGACCCGGCTCCTCACTCGATACCTTCCTTCTGAAAGTAATCAACGGGAGCCTACAGATCTCCATAACAACTTACGCAATTTCCACTCTCAGTACCTGAATAAATTTTGCGTTTTTCAGGTTCATTGATATGTTATTACCACAGATCTACACATAGTACGAATGTAGTCAAGCAACTTTTCATCTCAGTAGGTATCATCAGGATCCAGTCCCTCATACCTTTACTCATTGGACGGTTAAATCAGAGTATCACAATCGGCATACAATAATCATACCTATAGCACATGTCATCAACTCAAACAGAACCCGTTTCACAAATACTGTCTTATGGCAAAAAAATATAGAACACTCTTTGGTGATGGTTTTAACAGTTTCATATATAGCGATAACTGCAAACCTAGATCATATCAAAGTCTTTTCATAAATAGGTGATAATGATCCGCTGTTCTTGTCATCTCAGTCTTTTATAAATATATATATATATATCTATCTAGTCATCTTGTGACTTATAGTCTATGGTATAAAACATCATATGATCCGTGGTGTACTAACAACCCCACTACTGCAAAAGTTCAACCTTGATGACGACACATGGTAGAGGTTCCATATATGCTGCAACTGGGAATGTTTTTATGACTCGCCACTCAGCAAAAGTTCTTCGTTTCTGGACACTGGAGACATACATTCACTAGGTCGATTGTCACTCATCTCAATGGATATGTCCATACCAAACCCTAGCTGCGAAGCGTCAGGGTTAGGACCATGCATTTGAGCACCCATAGCTACACTCGCCATGGATACAGGAATGTCCAGGGTAGATGGACGATGGTTCCCAGACATAGAACCAGTCGTCACAGGTA
Source organism: Harmothoe impar (assembly GCA_947462335.1). Lineage (NCBI taxonomy): Eukaryota > Metazoa > Annelida > Polychaeta > Phyllodocida > Polynoidae > Harmothoe > Harmothoe impar. The sequence continues at coordinate 37,319,945 of OX381705.1, read as the reverse complement.
GGTCCATTGGAGGATCCACCATCATGGATTGTTCGAGTTCGTTTTCAGGAGCCATAAGCGCCTCAGCATCACGGATAGACAGACGTAAGTCAGCCTCTGCAATTGCATCGTTCAGCTCCATCAGTATCTGAACCGCCTCTCTAGTCTCACTTTCCGTTATCTGGTACGGTGACTGACAAGAGGTGGTGTCGAGTATTGGTGTTGAGACAGGAGTCGAGTTATGTGACTCTGTCTGCAGTTCATTCACCACCATCCTCGCTAGAGTGGACACCCCGGCTGGAGTATCCATAGTCTCAAAGGAAGACACGGTTGTGTCCACCCCCATGGTAGTATACTGCATCGTCTTAGCATCAGACGACACAGAGGTAGACGTCACAGCAACAGGTGTCACCGAGACTGGTGACACAGGGACAGACGTCACAGCCACAGACGTCACAGGAACGGGTGACACCGGAACAGACGCCACAGCAACGGACGTTACAGGAACAGGTGACACCGGAACAGACGTCACAGCCACGGACGTCTTAGGAACAGACGTCACAGGAACCAACTCCGATGACCCACAGGCCATGGAGGTGGCAGCCACGTAACTGCAGTCGGCCAGGTGCGTCTCATCTTCTGTAGATGGAGGTGGAGGACTCCTAGGGGTATTACTAGCCCTGGAGTCGGCTCTCAACCTTTGTGCGTATGCATCACCGTCAAATCCTAAGGGAAGAGGGGCGGAACCCCGTTCAACCCTGTACACACTCTCGTCGTACCAACTTGACAATGGTATCTCATAGCAATCCTCAAAGAACTCAGCCAACTCTTCATAGAAGTCATCGTTCTGCTGAGCTTCCTTTTTATAGCTAGAAAATTCTTCTGTTAGACCACCAATTTCGTGTTCCAACTTCCGAATAATTATGGTTTTTAGACTTATTTCAGTCCTGGCAGCAGTTAGCTTATGTTCAGCAGAACTGACCATATCCTTACTGCGATCCAACTTGACTTTGAGATCATCAATTAAAAATTGACTTTCCATACGAGATTTTTCAATGTTCAATCTCAAATCATCTACTATTCTGCTAGAGGTTGCTACCATGTCATCTCGTTGTCCCAACTGTCTTTTGAGGGCTTCATTCTCCTCAGTCATTTTGGACATTTTAGATAGGAGTTCTGCTTTAGCAGTCTCCACTTTCTCTAATTCGGCCAAACGACTTTCTTTTACCAATTGCTCAGCTTGAGCCCTAGCTCCTTGCAGAGCTAGTTGACAAGCGAGATCCAGTGTGTCAAATGAACTTTTCAGTCCAGTGACATACTGTTCTTTCAGAAGATTCCTGATACTTACATTCTCAGGGTGATCAATATCACCAGTCAGCTTAGGCAGAGGGACCGACTCCAAAGAGATATCTTCCTCACCCACTCCAGGTGATGGAGCGTTTAGTGAGAGACCCCCCATACAGGTAGATGGTGATGGAACGGAGGATAGTCTGCGACCAATCTCCTGTTCCTTCCTCATCTCTGTTTTACTTGATTGAACCCTGCCTGTGGGTGGGGTGAATTTCTGGTCCACCCAATCATCTCCCTCAGATTGAAAATCAATCGTTCTGTAGATCATTTTAGATTTGGAATCCTCTTTCCCACTTACTGACTCTATCTTCCCTGTTACATACCCTTGACTATCAGTAGAAGTATTTTCTGTTTTTAATATCTTCCTTGACACTCCCGGGTTCCCTCTAGCTTCAGAGATTGTGGTAGGAGGTATTACCTCCTCTCCCACAAATACACAGTCGTCCTCCTCCTCTACAGGAGAAGCCAACAGGTCATTTACCATTTTCTCTTCTAAGGCTAGCCTTGGGCTAACAGCAACCCTTGGTAAAGTTCCGCCAGAGCCCTCCTTGTTGGATTCAGTAGTGTTCCTACTAAACCCACAGGAAGACCCCGGAGCACGTCTTTTGGTTGGGGTAGATCGGCCGTCAGGTGATGAGTCCAACCCAGCAGAAGCTGAGGACTCCTCTGAACCTGTGGTCCGCATCTCTCCTAAGGTAACCGAGACAGGAGTGTACACTCCATGGTCCACAGTTTTACCTTCAGACAGCATTTTACCTTTAGGCGGAGTGGCCAATTCCATTTTACTACGATAATCAGAGGCTTTCTCTGGAAAGTCCTGAAGGTAGTATGGCCACGCCTTTCGATTCAACCACAACCTTCTCGGGTTATGGTTAAACACTAAGGTGTATGCCAACCCCTGTGGTACCCTCACACACTTTTCTCTGTCCGTGAGTCCTAAGGCCTCCGGACTATTCTCGAGAATATCTAGATTGGACATGGCAGTTTCAGCCTTCATATGGTGTACATCCACTAAATGCCTTACCATACAACCCTTTCTAGATGTGCTGAAAGGTTCACCATCTTTCATACATTTACCTGAGCGATTAGGCCTGGCCCGGCACTGCCACATCATTTTGGAGTGCGCGTGGAACTCCACTAGATGTCGTGCGAACTGGTACAGGTCCAGATACTCAGCTATTGGATTTCTATCCATACACTCATTGAATGGGCATTGCCCCGAACCTATTCTCCAACCTCTACCAGGTTTATAAGTAGGCATACCTGGCGGGACAAATGTCATCCACGCCCATTTCAACCGGTCTCTATCTTCGTTGGAGAGGTCGGCAGCCCTGTATGTCCCCATACTTTGCTTTATAACCTCATCCCAGAACTTGTAAGCTTGATGTGCCCCTGAACTAGTATGCTCTAACCAGAACTCCATATCCCTCTCTGTATCTTCGTAGGATGGTAGCCTAGCTCGGCTCCCTATCTCCCCAGTAACCTCTCCTGTATAGGGTCTGGACTTAGAATTATCGGAAGGAGGTCTGAATAGTTTAGTACATTTCTTCTCGTTGAATTTGTCCAACTCTTGGATGTATGCCCCCCTGCATATCTTACTCCCGGGAATCACTGCATCCGGCTTAAATTTCTCAAATTTCGCTGCTAACTGCATTACTGCCATAGTTGGAATACGTTCCGGAGTTGACTGTGCAGGGGCATCCCAATCGGGTACAAAGTTACCATGCACCGGATGTAAACCATCCGCACGGTCATACGACATAGCACCCCACGGAGCACCCACTGGCACGTCACTGACCGGGTACACCGGTATCCCGGGCATATTCAGGTCAGTCCGGGTCACTCCCGAAGTAGGTGGTGACGCAATATTCCCAACCTGGAACAAGGGAAATCCCCCGGCCTCGAGTCCTTTTAACCCCGGCCCTGACACGAACCCCCTAGCTTGCGCCACTGATAAACCCATATCTACCAGTTTCTTAACATGTTCTCCCCGAGCTAGGAGATACTGTGTGGTTTTAACCTTTTCAGCTTTCCTTATCTCAGAGATATTACTGTGATTTCGGCGTTTCACACCCCTATTCTTCATCTTAGCTGGTGGATGATACACAAATTTAGGTAAATCTGCCTCCCGAAATCGTTTTGGAAGATCATACTCGACCGGAGCTGTTGACTCCAGGTCCCCCAAAGCTAACAACTCTCTCTGTTCCTGCGACAGAGGGGTAACTTCCGTCGAGTGACTCCTTCTATGGGAGTCTCCCGACGGATAGTTATCCGCCATGATAACTACACAGAGGGCGGCCCAGAGGAGCCCACTCTTAAAATGAGCTTAAATGAGTAGTAAAATCAGGAAAATTGTTACAAATGTGTCCTCCTGTACTACCTCACTTTAGTGTCTCCTCTCTCCCTCACATGTAGATGTTCTAACCGGTGTTACATACGCGGAGAGAGGTGCCTTCGCATCCACCCTCTCCAACGGTATGTGCAGGACTGACGCTTTCCGCGCCAAACCAGCATGCGTGCGCACCCAAGCGCAAAGGATCACGGGTACCGGATAGCCCTTCCCGAAGAAGTTATCCGGTATTATCCGAAGAAAACCGGGTGGCGGAGTTAACTGCGTAGTAGTTGCAATCTTCGCCGGGTTTTCTCGGATTGTATTTTTGCACATCATTTCAAGTAATAGCAATTCTTCAGTTCGTCACGGCTGTCTCATTTGTAGCTTATGAACTTTCAGAACGCTGTTTTAAACAAACATTATAAAAAAATACGTGTCAAAGTAAATTTCTTTGGTTGTCCGAACAAATTCGGAATACGTATGAGTCCCTTTTCTCATGTTGTTGTAACGAGTTTTACACCCGTACTTTCCACATAATATTTCGTATTAGGATCCTCATATTATCCTTAGAAAAATTACTGACTAGGTTTGATTGGATTCTAATCCGAAACCATCACGACAAGTACTAAATGGGAAACCAACTCACAGACCATAGCATGTAAACATTCAAAACTAACTTTAGTAAAGCAGAACGTTGGGTACCCCAATGCCATCTACTGGTCAATTTCACCATTATTCCTGTCACAAAGACTAAAGAATAAAATCCGGTATTTCTCGTTGTGTTTTTGACAATCAGCACCAGTTACGCAACTTTCCGGGGTTTACCGGGTAAGTCCTTGGAGACCCGAACTATTTCGGGTAACCACAACAAACAAACCCAGCCCCGCCGCTCTTACGTAACAGCACCTCGACCCGCTATACGAGCACTTCTACGTATGGGTCCTTGGGGTTTCTTCTTCTTAATTACTGTAGGAACCTCTCTAGTTTCCTTTTCAGTAACTAACTTCTTCTTCTTCTTCCTACCATCGACTTTTCTAGCTGGCGTTGCTTTTCTAGTCTTCTTTGTAGGCGGGGGTGCTGTAACCTGTGTTTTACGCACCCACCTGGGTTGGGGCATTGGCACTTCTACCAAAGGCTCATTCTCATCGCCGGGCCGGCGACCTAGCCAAGGCTTCAGGCGATCTACATGGCCTGCAACAATCTTGCCTTTCACATTTTTCAATAACACAGTAACATCCGATATTACTTTTGTCACTTCAAATGGCCCATCCCAACCCTTCGAGATTTTTCCATGTACAGGTGGTTTCAATCTCACCACCTTTTGTCCAACTACATACTTCCTCTCTCTCAAGCCTGTATCATACCCTACTTTCTGATGGATGGCCGCTTTCTTCAAATGGCCTCTCACCAATGCATAGCCTTCCCGCAATTCTCTGCGCAGGGATTCCGCAAATGCCACTCGGCATGGGACATCCTTTCTCCGCAGTACACTGCCAAAGACCAAATCTGCAGGCATTATGATCTCAGATCCAAATACCAGGCTGTTAGGAGTGCAGCCAGTTGAAGCATGCACCGTACCGTTGTATGCATGAGCCACATACTGGGAAAACGTATCCCAGTCATCCTGATTAGAATTAACCAGCGTGGTCAGCCCCTGAATCAACGTGCGGTTGAATCTCTCAACCATCCCATCCGACTGCGGTCGGTACGGATTAGTGCGTGTCTTAACTATGGCTAATTCTTCCAGCATCCCCTGAAAGAGACGCGATTCAAACTCCCTACCCTGGTCTGAATGTAACATGAGAGGTGCGCCAAATGTTAGTACCCACTCCTCAACCAAAGCTTGTGCGCAAGTTAATGCCGTGTGATCCTTCATTGGGATCACCTTCACGTACTTTGAATAGTAGTCTTGTACCACCATCATGCACACGTTGGAGTTTGGAGTTGTCTGGAAGCCAGTGATTATGTCAATGGCTATCCTCGCAAATCTGACTCCGAACAGTTCTTGTCTGAGAGATGTTTTACCTTTCCCAGGGCCCGGCTTCACCAGGCAACACGTTGGGCATTCACTCAACCAACGTATTACGTCCTTAGACATCCCAGGCCAGTAATATCTCCTCGCGAGTTTGTCCAAAGTCCGTTTCCTGCCAAAATGAGCGGAAGTCTGATGACCATGGAAAAACTCGAATACTTCCCATCTCAGAGAAGCTGGTAAGACTATCTGTAGCCTCCTCCTGGCTTTGCCTTCAAGAGTTTTCCATCTACACAATAGGCCGTCTCGCACTACCAGCTGCGACCATTGGCCCACTAAGTTCCTTACTTCCACACATTCTAATGACAGAGCAGGTCTGACGGGACGAGCAGCTCTCTCCAGGATCAGATTCCGTATCATATTGATACCATCGTCATCCTGCTGAGCTTCAAGTATGGACTCCGCCGACCAAAACACCAAGTTCTCTTCCCAGGCCGGATCAAAATTCATTATTGGAGCCACCAACGCGTTATGTATGCCACAGTCTTCACAGTCCATTCTTGCACATCTTCGGATTGGTCTCCTAGACAAACAATCCGCATTTACGTGCTTCACTCCGCTCCGATGCTGAATCTGGGTATTCTCTATCCCTAGTTCAGACAACGCGGAGATCCATCTACCCATCATCCCATCTGCTTCCTTGAAATTAAGGAGCCATCTCAAGGATGAATGGTCTGTTCGTAGAATAAAATTCCCACCATACAAATAATGGCGGAATTTCTTTGTGTAAACTACTATGGCCAACAACTCTCTCTTGGTGGTGCAATAATTGCGTTGAGTTTTACTCAAGCTGTTGCTAGCAAATGCCAAGGGCACTTCTCTACCTTCCTGCACTTGGGATAAGACAGCGCCTATGCTATCGTTGCTAGCGTCGGTGTCCAGGATGAACTGATCACCCTCAGTAGGATAGCTCAGCACAGGAGTTACCGTGAATAACTCCTTCAGCTTCTGAAAAGCCTGTCCAGCTAATTCCGTCCAAATAAACGGTGGTAGCTTCAACATTCCCTTCCTTTTTCCTACTACCAGCGCCTGTAATGGAGCTGACACCTCAGCAAATCCGGGAATGAAATCGCGGTAGTACGAGCAGAAACCCAAAAATGACCTCACTTCTTTCTGGTCTTTTGGCGTTGCCCAATTAGCTACAGCCTCTAATTTCCCTGGATCCGCCGAAATACCTGTGCCACTGACTATTCGGCCCAGATATTCCACTGATTGCCTGAAGAACTTGCATTTCTTAGCTTTCAGTCTAAGGTTGTAGGATCTCAATCGATCCATCACCTTGTTCAGATTTGATAGACACTCCTCCCGAGTTTTCCCGAAAACTATGATGTCGTCTAGATAAACTAGACAGTTTTTCCACAACAATCCCCTTAGCATTGTCTCCATCATATTCTCGAAAGTAGCCGGAGCATTGCATAAGCCAAATGGCATTACATTGAACTCAAACAACCCCCGGTGGGTTGTGAATGCTGTCTTTTCCTTATCCTCTGGGTGCATCCCAATCTGCCAGTATCCTGACTGGAGATCTAAGGTACTAAACCAGTGATTGCCTCCCAAGGAATCCAGACTTTCGTCAATGCGTGGCAAGGGGTAGGCATTCTTCCTCGTAATCCCATTCAGTCTCCTGTAATCTATACAGAACCGACAGGTGCCATCCTTTTTGGTAACCATTACCACCGGACTAGCCCATGGACTATCTGAGGGCCTTATTATCCCTTCCCCTAACATCTTGTCCACCTCATCCTCCAATGCCTGTTTCTTAGACAACGGGAGGCGCCGGTATGGCAAGCGCAATGGTGGGCTAGAACCGGTGTCTATCCGATGAGTTACTCGGTCAGTTCTACCCAATTGCTCCCCTGGAGCGGAGAACAAGTCTGCATTCTCGCATAATAGCTGAGCTAGACTCTGTTTGTCCTCCTCCGTCTCCAAGTGGCTATCTGTCACTAATGGTAAAAGATGCAGTGGCAAACCATATCCTTCCTTCCTATCCTGCTCTCCAGTGTCTTGCAATACCACTGGCATAGCGGATGGATCCAAAGCTCCTATTTCCACTGCCCTCTTTACTGCTAACTCCACTTCTGGTGAGTCAGCTCTTCCTACCACGTCAGCATATGTTACGTCCCCAAAGGTCGTCCCCTTTTCCAGGTACACATCCTGAAAAGTCATATTACTGACTGGTACTACTGTTCGTCTTGAACTTTGCACTAAGGCACTGGTGGAAACCAACCCCAGCTTACTCAAATGCTGCTGATTCGGTTCCACCACCCCCATGCGGTCAAATTCCATTTCCCGGCAGTATACAACTACATTGCACACATGGCGGGGAGGAATTCGCACTGTCTGAGAGACAGACGAGACGCCTGAAATCCGGCGGAGTACACACTGGACTTTCATCTCTTGTGGATATCGAAGAGTGAGTTCCCCTGTCACACTATCCAATACCGCCCCATACAGAGAACAAAAATCTACTCCCAAGATTCCCTCATCCGTCAATTCAGCCACAGTTGTTGAAACAACAAATGAATGTTGATTCACCCAAAAGGGTATCACCTGTCTGCCATGTGTCCGCATATGAGACCCATCAGCACTTCTGACCGACCCAGACCCCACAGGGTTAGTCGACAGACCTGCGAGCTTCTTGAAGAAATGGTGACCCATCATGGAGTGACTAGCTCCAGTATCAATCAGAAATTCCCCCAAGCAGCCCTGAATCTGCACAGGCAAGTACCATCTCTTCCCTTGTAAAGGGGAAGGTTGCAAGGCAAATCTCTGGATTCCAGCTTCACCGCCCAAGTCATATCCCCTCGAGTTGAGAAACTTAACTATAGGATCATCGGGTTTGAGTCGCGAAGCACAAAACCTTTCTACTTCTTCCGCCAACTCAATTCTGCGGACGGTGTCCAGATGAGCTAAATCTTCAACACCATTCTCGTCCGTTCCCTGGGGCCCATCTCCACCTGGCGGATCAGACTCAGGTGCGGCTAACCCCAGCGGTTCCCATGAAGTGGAATCTTTTGATTCTCCCCTAACAGTACCTTTGACAATCACAGGTGGGGTTGTTATCTTGTCATCGACAACAACCCCTGTTAGTTTTCCGTCGGTGGTGGGCTTTGGTCAGAAGAGGGTCCGTCTTTTTGTTTCTCGACCGATGATACATTCTTAGTATCCTTGGACCAACATGTCCTTGCAAAGTGACCCTTCTTCCCACAATTATAACATTTCGTGTCTTTGTTGGGTTTCCCCTTACCGCGACCACGAGATGCGACCTTTTCAGCCTTCTCAGCCTTACTACGCTCCTCCATGACTTTTCCGATCATGGTCTTCAATGCACCCTCCTCTGGCGCTTGAGCGTCTGATCCTGGAACCCTTCGTCTTACATAAAAAGAACGACGTCCTTTCCATTTAGGATCTATTGCTGCCACCTCTTGCACTCCCTCTGTAGTCAGTTCAACCTCTTCTACGGGCATTTCTATTACTGCTACAGGGGCTGCCTCTACAGTTTTCAACAGCTTCCTCTTTCTCAGAGCATCTTCCGTAAGCTCGAAGATATCTGCTAGTGACATAGTGGTCTTCCACTGTGAAGCAATCTCGCTCGACAATCTTTCGTCCTTAAGTCCATCTATATACAGGCTGGACAACTTCCTTACCAGCCATGGATCACTTGGACTCATAGATGCAAATGCTTCTGCTGCTAGCACTCTGAGAGCCATTCCAAACTGTCTGTGCCCTTCACCGGGCTTCTGAACTCTTGCCTCTAGCTCAGATGCGGGATCCGCACCGGATGTGGAACCTAAAGCCCAAGAAGCTGTTTCCACTAATCCCTTGTACGTTCTACCCCCGCTTAACTCAAAGCTTGTTAGAGCGGGATCACCAGGACCATCTCGCAGACACCATGACAAAGCTGCAAGGCATTCATCGCCTTCCCAACCATTATGTCTCATATCTGCTGAAAATCGTGTGAACCATTTTCTCCATGGAACTGTGCCATCATACTGCTTCATCTTGATAGCCTGCTTTCTCACAGGTGTCATCCCCGTTCTCAACGGTATATCAGTCTGACTCAAAGCATAGTCCACTGCTTTAAAGTTCCCCACGTCATTCGGTACCGCATCAATCCCCAATCTTCTAATTGCTGGATTGTTTTGGAACACTACCTCATCTTCCATAGACATATTTGCCCTATGTTGGTAGGGTGTCCCACTTTGAATAGTACCTCCTGTCCTTGGTGTATTCATGCTTCCTGGAGTTACATGACTGCCAGGCAATGGGGGAGGTGGTATATTGAACATAGGTCTTGCGTTCCCATAACAGTTATCCGGACCAACATTACTCCACCCCCCATAGGAGGTGTTAGGCCCTGCCAGATTCCCTTGACCTGGCGGCCGAGCATTCATGTTTACCCCCTTGGGCAAACCTGGTCTACCCACTGTAGACAAGTTTACCGGACCTGTAGGAACCTGCCTTGTTCCCGGAGCTGGAGTAGAATGAGCACCTGGAGCTGGAGCAGTGTTACCTGGTCCCACAGGAGGCTTATTCCCTGTAGCCTGGGCTACCGGAACGTCTCCTTTTACTCCCTTGGTGTCATTCTCCACACTCACTGACTCTGTTTCCTCAAGAAAGCAATCTAACTTCTCCTGAAACAGCTTTTCAACTCTACCACACAGTTCCAACATGAACTCCTCATTCTTATCAAACTTACTGCCATGCATGGATGAGTGTCCACTCACACTGGATAACATGTCAGCTGTATGTATCACCATGGAACCATCTAGATCCTCAGTGGCAGGTGGTTTCACCACCTCTTCCACTGTATTGACTATAAATACTGAGGGCTCGTCGGCAGTCACAAAGGTCTCATCTTTAGACACTTCTTGTGCTGTCCCCACTGAGTCCCTTTGTACCTTAGTCACTTCTGGTTCCAGTTTCTTCACCATGTGATTCTCAGCTTGTTGAGCTAGTGCTTCCAACTCTCCTAACTTACTATCCTGTTTCTTCAACAACTCATCATACTCCGCTACTTGTAACTGTCTTGCCAGTATCTCGGAACTAATTTCTTTATTCCGCACCACTAGCTTTTCTGTTTCAGACTTCAATCTGACTTCAGTTCCCTCAAGTAGACCTACATTGACTGAAATTTGTTCCAGATGTTTTATCTGAGCTGCATGTTCCCCAATGTTTCCCGACCTCTTTGCCAAAAAACTCTTTTCGAAAGCTTCCCTTTCCTCCTTCAGCTTTCTAAGGGATTCCTCCTCTAATCTTATCCCTTCTTTCATATGCTCATGCTCATTTCTCAATCTGAGCGTCCTTATGTCATCCAGGCTCAACCTCTCCCTGGGTTCATAAGGTGGAACCTCTAGACCTGGTATCGTCAGCCTAAAAGGATCTGGGAACAGCTTATCTCCCCTGGAGATCACCTCAGCTGTCTCTTCCCCTTCCTCAGGAGTTTCCCCTAGGTCGTCCCTTTTGACTACCTCAACTCCTTCCTGACTGACTGGGACCACCACTCTAGTCCCTTCCACTGCTTCCACAGTGGGTACCGGTCTAAGTTCCCATCTCACTGGTACATCTACTGTACCCTCCAGACTAGGTATACTAGAGTCACTATCCTCTCCAATATCTTCTATGGTTACCGGTCCAAGCATCACATCTTCTCTTGATGTTTCCCTTACCTGGACCCGGCCTACCATTTCCCTATCTGGCTCCAGAGCTGGACGTTTCGCTGGAGGGTCCCCTAGTGAATCCTCAGATCTCACTTCATGGGCGCTATCTTCCCCTCCATGTCCAATTTCCCTATTCTGATTGAACGTATGCACCTTCTGCCTAGCATTAAACCTCACCCTAGATCGCAATCTAGGACGCATCCCCTCCCCTTGGTTAGTAACCGACGGGGGAGGTACCTCTGTATCTGACATATCTTCACCACACAAAAGCAACCTGTAATAGCTATCCTTGAAACCTACCAATTCTGGTTCAAACATATAAGAGCTTACCTCTCAATTTCAGAAAGAAAAATAACAAAATAAATGTAAACCAATACTTACCCAAAGTGGTCACGGCACCAGTGTAGCTGTTGGCTATTCTAAGATAGACATCTGCTATGAAAAACTCCAGATTCGAAAATAGGTTGTTCAGAAATTACACTTTATTCATTCTGACATACGGCTCGTAATCATACAGACGGATAGCAATAATCAAATAGGCTTCTGAACACCAGTGGTCATATGAACATACAGGAGGTATACGCTCACGGTCTAGTACATAGTTCCCGAGTTCCAATGCTCTCTTCCATCTTGGTTAACTCCTCTTGGGACAGACTCCCCCGTAGGGAGTTCTGTACCCGGAGTTGTACACCAGTGCGTCTATCTCCTCTAGTTCCCCCAGAGGGTAGAACAGAGAAAGACGCAGGGTGACCAAGGTGGAAGCAGCGACAGGACTAGGCCTAAAAGGTACAACAGAGTTCGGGGAAGCTCTGTTGTGGAGCAGCCAAGCTGGCCGAAGTGCGCAGCAAGACTGGGTCCTCGATTAGCAGAACTCCAGGTCTTATGTACTGGTCGTTATGTAATTCTCTCCATTACTCGTAAACACTTGAGTTCCCGAGGAACTCCGGGTAACCACGCGCCGGTGCATCCGAGCCGACACTGTACCCGAGATATGTCGGGTGACACGTGGCGGTCACGGCTCAATGCACATAACCAGGCCGCGCTCCACCATTCCTCAGGTGGGCTTATATAACCTTATACTCGGCAGTAGACAGGAGTGCGGCCTGGATACACGACAACACATATACCAAATATAACTCCAACTGGTTCCCTAGAAATAGTATAGCGGCGACCCACTACACTAGTTTATATGACTATTAATATGACCCTGATCTATTTTTATATCCCGACACACATTGGACTCCCAGCTGTATCTGGATTAAAATAGATACCAGAGTTAAAGTTCACCTGAGGGCAAATTGGTCTCCCAGTCCCTCTGGTGAACAACTCTTCTCATCAAGCCACCCTATTGGTCACCCATGGCGGCTTTGACATGAAGCCATTCTAGTCTACAACTATTCTGATATCTTTGCGGATATTGAGCAACTTTTCCCCATTCAGTTCCAACATAAGGTGGAGCTTGTTTGCACATTTCTTGTATGTGTCTGTGTGGGGGTGTAGTCCATCTTTCATTACTTTGTAATCAAATTCCCATTTGCTGGTACGTGGGTGAAAGGTGTGCATAATTTTGTCCCACCCAGGTTCTCTATATTTATCTGCGGTGTTCAATGCATACACGTAATTATTGTACTTAATGACTGCGTCGTTTATATAAAAGTGGCCTTGGTTTTTTTGGTATCAAACAAAAAAGTTTGTAAAAGATTATCATAAGATTTTGCATAATTTGCATTATACCCTGTATATTTGTATTCACATGTGAACATTGATATATCAAAATCCACTCAGTTCCACAAAGCACCTATTCACCAAAGACAGCCTATTACTTGATAACACATTTTCATCATGTTCTAGAATTAAGACAAAGATGTACCATACTGTGTATATAATTCAAACAATGATTTGGAAAGTGTCAGATAAAGACACAATGTATTACTACACTGTATAATATGTGATTAAGAAAGTACCAAATTGGTACAAAGAAGGTTTACATACCTTATAGTTAAGATTACACTGTATATAATGTAGATGACTAGCCAAGCACAAAACCAAAATTCTCCCCAGACCTTTGGTATTTACATACTCTCACATCATCTATATTACAAAAAAAGTGTACTTCACTACAAAAAAAAAAAATCAAAAACAAAAGGTAAATTCTATTTGCCACCAAAAATTGTGGACAAAATTCCAAAATTCACCCCAAATTTTTAGATGGAATGACAACTGACGGAGAGTTGTCCTTTTTCCCGAGGGGGAGGCACCTGTCATGTGACGCACGTGGCCTAACACGTGAGGCACGTGCAGGTCGGTATACTCCCTCTCAAAGGCTCTTATGTAAGTGTCACATGCTGCCACACATGACACAACCCCCTCAGGCCGTCACGGGCGCCCCAGAGCCGTCACAGGCCGCTGCACAAGCCCCAGGACCGTCACAGGCCGCTGCACAAGCCTCAGGACCGTCACAGGCCGCTGCACAAGCCTCAGGTCCTTCACAGGCCGCTGCACACGGTCACATAGGGGCATAGTGTACCTTGGCCAACCACTGTCAACTGACACTAACACTCAAGATGCCATGCTGGTAGCCTGGCCCCCTTAAATAGGGTCAGGTCCCAGCACTGGGCATCTCCATCCTCACTCTACACATGGACACCACTGAGCAAGGACCTCTCCACTGACTGAGAACAAGGCTATAGGCTATGCCCTACTAGGCCCAACTATCAGACATGGTGTAGGACCCCCTTGGCTCTAGTCCATTACTAACCTCAGGGTTATTAGGTATATTTACCAAGACCTATATTATTGTGTGGATAGGTGTAACTGAGTGGAACCTACATTGTACTTACTGTACTGTTGCTGTCAACTTGTAATAAATACCAACTATACTACAAGACCTCAAGATTTACTCAACTTCCTCATATTAAAGGGATCTCCCAACTAAGGGGATTCCTTGTACGACAACTGTATAGTCTAGGCTCATGGACTCGCGTATGGGGGAAGGCATGGGGCGCCACCTGTGGCAAAAAACGGCACTAGCCTCTAGCAGTGATAGCACAGCACACCAGGGCCCAGTTCCTGTCACCACAGTAAACATAACAATTCTATTTGCTATTCTCAAACACTTTCCCTTTGTCAATTCCAACCATACTCTACAATCTAATGCAAAAATTGCCAAGGATTCCGAATCTGTCAGTTATATTACTGTAGACCTAGCGGTTGAGGAAATAGGGTACCATATTTGAATGGGTATTGATGCTCATACAGGTAGATTTATGTAATTACCGGTTCATAAAAATATGATGTGTAAGTATTTTGCTTAATACGTACATTTTTGACCCCTCTATTTAAAGCTGAAGACATGACCGTTAACATGAAGTGAAGAAATGAGAACATTTTTTGTTTGTTACTATATTAGGAATTTAACAGAGTAGTGATATAGTGCGTAGGCCATCGACGGGGCAAGTAGCAATCACATTCTGACTTTTTGGGGCATACTTCTACTTGTTTCATCATAATACCGTTTTTATTGATGGAAAGCACTAGGCTAGGCGAGGGTGATTAAATATATGCCAAAATTCATAATTTAAGTCTTCAATTTTTTCAGAGGGCATGAAAATAGACTGTTTTTCTTTTTTTTTAAATGAAAATAGTTATCGGAAACTCTCATAAAAAAGACCAAATCAACTTCTGACATTTCTAGTCCCTATCAACCCTTTGCATACTTGTTATGGGCTTTCAGAATCTGTCTTTAGATCTTTGATATTTTGAGAATTGAGGGAATGGGAGCATTTTTAATTTGGTAGAAATTTAGCAGAGGGTAGAAAGTTCCGTTTTTTTCCACCAGAGGGCTCTCTTTGTGTCTAATTCCCCCACCCCTCATGAGAGGGCGCCACCAGTGGGGTGAGTCAATGATGGACCCTTGACACTCCTCCCTTCTTTATATGCTCCCAGACTATAGTAACGCGCGGGCTTTTTTGCTAAAAAGGGGCTTAAATTCCCCCCCCCCTCAAGAGGGGTCAGATTTTTTTACGCCCCCCCCCCTCAAGAGGGGTCGGACATTTTTACAAACCCACCACCCCCCTGTAACTAATAAATGAACACTCCCTTAATAAGTATAACACAAATGTAGTACCAGGCCCAGGGCGGATCTAGGCCCAGGGCGGGTGGGGGTTTAGATTAAGGGAGTGATCATTTTACAACAGGGGGGGAGGTGGGTTTTCGCGCAGAGCGTGCGAAAAAAAATTCACCCCCCCCCCCCCCGGTCAATGGGTCAAAATTATTTACCCCCCCCTCGGGGCAAAAATCGAAGCGCGAGCCGGTCCATTTAAGCATAGTGACGCGCTGGCTTTTTGGCTCAAAACAGGTAAAAATATTTTGACCCCCCCCCCCCAAGAGGGGTCCAAATTTATTACACCCCCCCAGTCAAGGGGTGTGTGTAATAAACTGTGTACCTGAGGTACAGAATGGATACTTGAGTTGTGGTCTCTGTAACTTAGTGTACTTACTCAATTAGGCCCACTAATAGTCTACACTATCTCAGGTACACAGTGATCATCCTATATGTGTACCTGAGGTACACTTTCTCACCCTACTGTACCTTGGGTACACATCCCTACTGTACCCCAGGTACACACCCCTAGGGCTCATACTATACATGTGTTTTCTCTTCTAGAAATGTAATTGCAAGGAATGCTCTAGTATGACATGCTGTATTCCTGCCCACTCAACAAAAAACGTTATTTAACATTTGCAAACGTTTAAACAGGGTTTACAGGAGAACGTTTAATCTAAAATGTTGTATAAACGTTTCTATTTAGTTCATAATAAAAACGTTGCTATCTAAAACGTTAACTAACCTTTATGTAGGATTTAGGGGAGAACGTTAGTTTCTATAACATTTTTAAACGTTTCAACAGGGTCTGAATAAAAACGTTGGTATCTAATATGTTATTTAACGTTTCTTCATGCTTTGGACAATAACCATGTGTATCTAAGACGTTATTGAACATTTTCACATGGTTTGGACGGAAAAGTTTGTATAAAAACGTTATTTTGATGCTGACAAACGTTTATATTGATTACATTATATACTACCAGGAGGCAGCACTATCCTTTTGATAGGATTTTGCTGGGTCTTTATCACATTTTCCTAGGTAAAACCTGTCAAAATGGTAAATATAAAAACTCTTTTCAATCAGTGTACTTACAGAATTTTATATCAAAACTGAGTAACAATAGACCAACATCTAGATGAATGATTGCTAGTGTATTTGCAGAATGTAAGTTCCCCCTGTGTTAGTGGGGACCTTCATGATGGGGGCATGAAGGAGTAGAATGACTTCATCGGGAGCCTTCCATAATATCAATGGGCATACCGGATTCGTAAAAGGCGACAAAACTTGAGGGGTCCCGTGCCTTACTGCTGTGATCACGTAAGCTGTTTGGCAACCGCTGCCCATATGCGTGGGCCGGGCCTTCTTGCTGGTGGTTTGGCATGGGATCCCTCCTCAGTGAACCACGTCTGAGATATCAAAGGCCGTGGTTTGTCTGGCCCTGCCTACTATGGTACTAGCCCAGGTAGCTAGGACCAGGCAAATAAAAGAACACTTGCTATCCTTCGAAAAGAGTAGGGGACGTGCCCCGGTAGCGGTTTTCTCCCTCACCTCATAGATGCGGTCATTCATTTCATAGATTCGATCATCCATAGATGCGGTCACTGCTGTATTGGGCAAGCAGCATATAAATACCTGTCCTACTACTGCAAGGCAGACTACCACTATTTGTGGATGACTCCTTGCCAACTTGAGATGTCCCGTGAGGTACTTGATGTACGTCTGGACGTTAAACAAATCAATCAATCAATGTATAAAGAAAATACCCAATCTCTGGGAATTATGAATCCCATAAAGTCGCACTGGCTTTAGGATTTCCTCATGATATCTATTCTGAGAGATGTTTCATCTCTCGTAATCAAGCAGACTCTCATCAGCATATTGATGAGAGATGCCAACAGAGGGGACACTGTCAAAGCAGCAAGGAAAAAACATATTGGTAATAAACAAAATAAATTTAACTTCACCCTCAATAAAAGTCCCAAAATACTGTCAGTATTTACAGCTAGGGTTAGCGCTCTGGAGTTAGGAAAGAACGATATTTTGACCATATAGATATGGTATTTTGACCTTTAAAAAACGTTATCTAACATGACATTATAGTTACGATCTCAAACGTTTTATCCAAACGTTTATTTACGTTATTTGGAGTCAACGTTTTTACGTAAATAAAACGTTTAAAACAAACGTTTTATTAACCTTCAGAGAACGTTTATTCTGGGGCAAAATAACGTTTTTTTGTTGAGTGGGTGGGGTACAGAAGGATGTGTACCTGGGCTACAGAAGGATGGTCACTGTGTACCTGGGGTACAGAAGCCTACTGTACCCCAGGTACACAGCATCCAACCAAACCCAACATCTAAGAGGCACAACAGATCCATCTGCTGCAGCTTATTTTATAGCTGGCGGCTGTGATTGGTCGATTCCTTGTGTACCTGAGGTGGACTACTAATGAGCAGGGCAGAGTGTACCTGGGGTGAACATAAAGCTGAACATCGGCCCAGTTGCAGTCGGGCAGAGGTACTCAGCCCTATATATAGGGGCGCTGGGGGTTTAAGTATCATCTGTGTCACTGCAGTCTATCAACGGTGCAAGTTCAGAGACAGAGCAGTTTCTGTGGGCAATATGGTATTGAAAATGATATCAATTATAACCCTCTCAAGAGTGCGCTAATGGTAGTCCGATCGCCTATGGCCAAACAGATGAGGATGCCCATTTTCACTCTAAATGGCTCTACTCTTTATGAATGTGTAGGGGTTGTGGAAGTATCACGCGAACACAGGTTCCAAATTCGGTTTGAATGCAACAGGTTTATTCAGTCTTTATGATCACAGCCTCGAAAGTAACACTTGGGTTCTGTTCAATCAATAACCAACTCGGAGTGTACAGATAGCGTTCTAGCTTAGTTCGGAGTCAGCAGAGCTGGATGATCTGGTCCTGTACCAGCATAGCTGGTGCAAGAGCCAGAGAGTCGGAGGGGTGTAGATGCCCTGTGATAGGAAGGTATCGAAGGTATCGGAGTGTGTGGGTCTGAGCTCGTCCTGGGAGGAACTCTCAGAGGTAGCCAACCTCGGCCTCTAATATACCCCAAGCGCGGACCAAGCAGTGTTGACGTGGCACTCCACCAGCAGCGCTGTCTGGAGTGCCCTGCCTGGATCCGCTACCGGATAACCGAAAGGACATGGCGTAGGTGTTGCCACCTGGTGTCTGAAGGAGGCACTTCCCGCGTTGACTCCACAAACCCATGTTTACACATATTACTCGTGCCCCTACATCACCCCCACCAGATTATAACAAGGGTTGACACACCTGATATAATATACAGTTTAAAGTAGACGAATAATATCACAAAATGATATCAATCACATTAAATCGAATGGTTCGAATATGTCCCATTCGAACATGAGGAAAAAACTGGCTGACGTAGACCTGTTACATCAAAAAACGTATACATTTTTATGTACAAAACACAGGGATCCCAAAAGATCCAAGGGTAATAACGACGAGATAGGATACGTGAGTAACCATCTTTAATAAAGTTATGTCTAAATATGTGCTTTCTATTCTACTTAACTAACGAGATCACAGTTCGGTTTTGAATAGATATTGAAAGTAACACAATTTTTTTAATATATATTTATATATATATACTCAGATAGGTAATATGCACTTTAAGTGACTTTTGGACGGAGAATACAGAAGTATTGGCTAGATGAAATCTTTATGGGCGAGCCGTCCCTGGAGAGGTAATTATATGTCATATTGTATCAGGCCCGTAGCCAGGGGGGTGACTTGGGGTACTCATCACCCCCCCCCCACGGACCCCATTTTGGACCCCTAGACACTAGCTTTCTAGAGGTTTTTGCGGCTTGTAAATCGGACAATTATTAAGGATTTTACAGAGTCAAACGTTAAAATTGAATTTTTGAATACGTGCAAATACAATTCACTAAATGCTATAACAGATATTTTAGGGAACTTCTAGGGAGCAAGGACTGTCAATGGTGTGGGACCTAGGTGGGAAATTTCTAGGGAGGGAGGTCCATGGATGGTGTGGGACCTTGGGGGTGACCTAGGTGGGGAACTTCTAGGGAGCCAGGTCCATGGGTGTTGTGGGACCTTTGCGGGACCTTTGGGGGTGACCTACGTGGGGAACTTCTAGGGAGCGAGCACCATGGGTGTTGTGGAACCTTGGGGGGGATCTTTGGGGGTGAAATAGGGGGGGGGTGGAAACGTCTAGGGAGTGAGGACTGGCAATGCTGTGGGACCTTGGGGGGTGACCTAGGTGGGAAGGTTCTAGGGAGGGAGGTCCATGGATGGTGTGGGACCTTTGGGGGACCTTTAGAGGAGCTTTGGGGGTGACTTAAGTGGGGAAATTCTAGAGAGTGAGGTCCATGGGTGTTGTGGGACCTTGGTAGGACCTTTGGGGTGACCTAGGTCAGGAAATTCTAAGGAACGAGGACCATAGATGGTGTTGGACCTTGGGGGGGGGGTCTTTGGAGTTGACCTAGGTGGGGACCTTTTGGGGTGACCTAGATTAAACTTCTAGGGAGCAAGGACTGTCGATGGTGTGGGTCCTTGGGGGGTGACCTAGGTGGGAAACTTCTAGGGAGGGAGGTCCATGGATTGTGGCACCTAGGTGGGGACCTTGGGGGTAACCTAGATTAAACTTCTAGGGAGCGAGGACCACAGAAGGTGTTGGACCTTGGGGGGGACCTTTGGGGGGGACCTAGATAGGGAACTTCTAGGGACTGAGGACTGGCAATGGTGTGGGACCTTGGTGCATTATTTTCCTTGTCATGTCAATTCATGTATATGTATCTCTCTCTAATGACATCAAAGAATACACAATGGTGAAAACTCTTGGTTTCAATGTTCATTTTAGAGCAAGGAAGCAAATGTGCTTGATTATTGCACGAAAATTCCTATTTTTGCATTACTTTGCTAATTATGCAAATTAGGAAATGCACTAATTTGAATAATTCTTGAAGAGAATGATTGTCTTTCATGAGAAGTACCTATTAGGCATTTAAAGTGATCAAAAGGGTTATTTCAAACCACATTTATGGCCATTTCCAGTTAGGTACTGAGAAATCTTGACATGCTAACGAACATATGCTAATTAGGTACTCTTCCACTAATTAGATTTTCCTAAACTCTTGATATGTTACTCTATACACGTTTCTCAGTCATATGGTGGCAAAATGAATTCTGTTGCAATTTGTGGTGGGTGGACCCTATTTTCATCATATAATGACTGGACTACCTCTGGGGGTGACCTAAAGGCAATGGGAAGGGAAATAGCCTCCCAGAGGGATGGTCAGAGACATGGAGGCATATGGAGGGAGAGGTGTAGGACTATCCTGAGAGTATCCTGAGAGTATTTGAGAGGCCCATATGTAGGGGAGGGATGTTCAAGGAAATTAATGGGCAATATTGTATAAATGAGAACACATAAATTTCTCAATCTACAGCTCTTAAATGCACTAGAATGCATCATTTGATCTCTAAATTTCAAAATTTTCTTGGGGGGGGGGGGGGGGGGGAATGCCCCCAAACCCCCCTAGCTGCCAGATATTGCCCCCCCCCCTCTAGAAATTCCCGGATCCACCCCTAGTCAATCAGTATGGTAGGTGAAAATTACACACCTTAGCTGTGGAACATTGGAAGTCTAGTTATTTCAAATTTTCCGGGACGGTGAAAGGTCCACTTTGCGAACCAGGTCACCCCCCTATCTGGAGGTCTGGATACGGGCCTGGACTTGGTTGAGAAATCAGAGTTTTATGCTATTTACTTCTTTATATTGAACCCTAACACTGCATATGAAGATAAAACTTCATGGTACCCTCAACCCCTAACGAGAGAAGTGACTTTGATCATGGTAAAGGTCATTGTTTAGGTGTCGAGGTCAAGGCTAGGTCACAGTCACTTATGAAAAAAGGGAAGCAAAATATGTGTTATCCACAATTTTATCACTGTAAGTCCCCAGAATCATTGTTTTAGAATCTAAACTACTCTTTATCATACAAAGGTATGATATATCTGGCTGACATCAATAGTATTGTAATGGTTGCTATGGCAACTGGAATCAAATATATGTCAGACTATATTAGAAAATAAGCTTAGGAACATTTTGGAATTTAAGCATTAAGAATATTAAGCATCTGATTTCAAATTGCATTTCGTGACCACTTGAAGGCAATTAGTCCATAAGTTTGTGGTTGCTAGGGAAAGAAACACAAAGAATGTATGTTGATAGGCATCTATTGCTGCAATAGTAGAGTACTATCAACATAGACTATCCTCAAATAGTGCAGCCTGAGATATATGACCTAAATATCCTAGTTTTGTGCGTTCTTTTACCACTTTTTCCACCATTGCTATGCAAAAAGTGACAAAATCAGCCTGTTGCTAGGCAACCGTTTGTCAGGAATCAGATATATTTGACTACTGTAAACGTATATATTTTCGCTCAGCTAAATTTTCGCGCATCAAGCATGAAAGCACTTTTTCGCGCAATGATATTTTCGCGCATTTGTGATCACTGAGTTTCTAGCTACATGTCAGTTTTTACGGCTTGTCAATCGGACAATTATTAAGGTTTCTAGAGTAAAAAAGGAGAAGAAAAGATATATATTTAAAGGATCATAAAACCATGTATTACTGGGCTTGCATGGCATTGATGGCTCCCTGTTCTATGTATACACTTTCCCTATCAAAGGACCAAAAAACCCCAATAGCCTGCTACATAGCAGTATAATAAAACCATGAAACGGAATTGTTTCCTTCATTTGGGCCTACGCCCCCCCCCCCACCACCACCACCCATTGGTACAATGTATCTTATTACTTGACCAAATATCAAGTGCCACACATCATTGGAAAGCTAATTCTTTGGGTGAAATTTTCACGCACATCATATTTCCGCGCATGCAGGTATGTGCGCGAAATGCGCGAAAATATGTACTGAGCGAAAATTAATACGTTTACAGTATATCAAAAAGATAATCACAATTTTTCATTACAATCCTAAGAACATTTTGGAAATTAAGCATTAGATTTCAAATTGGATTTCCCGACCACTTGAAGGCTATAAGTCCATAAGCGTGAGGTTGCTAGGGAAAGAAACACAAAGAATGTATGTTGCTAGGCAACTATTGCTGCAATAGTAGAGTATTATCAATGTAGACTATCCTCAAATAGTGCAGCCTAGTAGATATGACCTAAATATCCTAGTTTTGTGTGTTCTTTTATCACTTAATCAGGAATCAGATATATTTGACTATATTAAAAAGATAATCACAATCTTTCATTAAAATTCTAGGAACATTTTAGAATTTAAGCATTAAGAATATTAAGCGTCTGATTTCAAATTGGATTTCTCGACCACTTGAAGGCTATTAGTCCAAGGGCCTGAGGTTGCTAGGGAAGAAAACACAAAGAATATATGTTGCTAGGCAATTATTGCAGCAATAGTAGAATATTATCAACATAGACTATCCTCAAATAGTGCAGCTTCAATCAATTTCAATTTCAATTTAAAAAGTTTATTAGTCTGAACAAACAATCTACAAATTAATGCAGTTATCAATAGCTTGCTCAGAGGACAGAAGAAGATATTATAAGTCCTAGAGTTTGAACAATAAATATCATAATACATAAATACCTTCTTTTAGCTTTGTTTAAAAAAGAATTAAACAATTCTTTGATGATATTACTTAGGGGCGGGGGGGGGGGAGGAATGAATGATGATGAATTCAAGCACATGCACATCTTATGTTGAAAAAAATGTCTCACATTAATTATATTATACATGTATATTATAGCAATTGAATAGTTTCATATTTGGGTATGGTCAAGTTCATAAACGTCACATATTGAAAAGACATTACATTCCTATAATCATCTTAATTTGCACGTTATAGATTGCAAACCTATCTCCACTCATACACATATACGCACTAGGTACATACCGGTAATAAATAAGCTGAATATTATCTACACTAAAAATGATTGCTTTATGACCCCATTTTCTGTAAGCAAGGAAAAATAAAACAATGATAATAAAAGTTACAAACCACCTTGTTGTAATACAAAGGTGAGTGAGCCCTACGCACCTACACATTAATATAGATATTTTCAACAGCATCATTTGTAAACTGTTGAATATGTAACCATTTTTCATCAAAAAATTTCTTAATTAATTTTCTAAGTGAATTTTTAAAAGACAATTTACTCTCAGATAACCTAACTCCCGCTGGTATTCTATTCCACTCATCAATGGCACTATTAGCTGGTGATTTTCTTATTCTTTCACTATGAGATAAATAATTTTGAAGGACCATCTGCTGCCCTGGTCCTCCTGTTCCCTACCATAGTAAATGCATTAATCTGGATCATCCTATAACAAATACTACCTTGGAGATATTTCCTCCTTAAATCTATAGGTAATATTCCAGCCTTTTGATGCAATTTCTTAACAGAAATCTCAGTGGGATCTAAAATCTCAAAACACACTCTTAAAGCAGTATTCTGGAGGACTTGAAGTCGTTTTTGGTCATGAAAAGAGAGACCAGAAAAGAATAAATTACTATTATCCATATATGGTAATATCATAGTTTTTAACAAAGTTATTGAAGTAGGATCATCAAGACAGCTTCTGAAATGACTTAACATCCAAATTTTATGATTAATTCTACTAATGGTTTTATTAAATTCTTTTTTGAAGGACAAGTCTCCATCCATCAAAATACCAAGATATTTATAGCTCCTGCCCCTTAACCATCACCCCAGTAAGCTCTAAACCTACTCTGTAAGTATATAGCATTGTCTTTGTTTTAGTAGGATTAATTGTTAGCTGATTTTTATCACAATAATTAACGAATATGTCCAAATCATGCTGGATGTTAATACGGATTTCTTCTACAGTAAGACCATCTATAAACAACACCGTATCATCTGCATACTGAAGTAATTTACATTTTAGATTAACTTTTGACAGATCATTTACATACAAAATGAATAATAAAGGACCTAAAATGGAGCCTTGAGGCACTCCAAATGTTATATTTTCCCAATCAGAATGATGATTATTGGCCACTGTTTTTTGAACTCTATTTGATAAATAATCTCTAAACCAAGATATTACTGCCGGGGAGAAACCAAATTTAGGTAATTTGTCTAATAATTTTTCATGATTTATGGTATCAAATGCTTTACGATAGTCAATGAAAACAGCTCCTACTAATAATTCATTATTCAAGGATTCAAAAATACTCTGTGATAACTTGATGACAGTGTCTTGCGTACCCCTTTTAGCTCTAAAACCATTAACAACTTATTACCTTCTAAGAAAGTAGTAGCTTGTTTATGAATAAATTTTTCTAATATTTTTCCAGTTATTGGAAGTAGGGATATTGGCCTTAAGTCCCCAACATTTACCGGATTACTTACTTTAGGAATAGGAGAAATTTTTCCACTTTTCCAACTTTTAGGAAAGACACCACTAGTCAGTGACAGATTGAGAATAAATCTAAAATGATCAGACATTCCCATAAGACAATCTTTTAAGACTCTGGCTGATACATCATCAATACCCGAAGACTTCTCAATATCAATATTCTTTAATTCCTTCATTAATTCATCTGAGGTTATGTCCACAAATTCAAATACTTGACCTACTTCTTCATTTACCATGGGTATTGTTCCTTGAAAATTAGGTATTTTATCAGCCAAATTTTTCCCAACATTCGCAAAGAACTCATTAATATGTTGAGCTGCTCCTTCTGTAGGTATATCTTCACCCTGACTATTTTTTAAGTTAAAACTATTTGACTTGCTACCTTTGGGCAACAACTTTTTTATCTCCTCCCAGAATTTTTTTGGATCACTAGCATGTTTAATTAATTGAGTTTTAAAGTAGTTATCATGTGTTTTCTTGTTTTTAATATTTGATCTATTTCTTAGAAACCTCGCTACCTCTTTGTCCTCTGGCTTTTTGTTTTTTTTAGCTCTACGCATTGCTAAATCTCTGTCCCTCATTAAAGTTGCAACCTCTGGTGTAATCCAAGAAGGCTTTTCCCTTTTAAAAATATTCCTTTTTATAGGGCATTTTTCATCCAAATATTTCACTAAATGCTCAAAGAAAATTTTCCAAGCTTCATTTGGATCTGCACATTCAAAAAATAAATCCCAATTTAGATTTTTCATATGTCTGAGCATCTCATCCTTTACATACCTTCTGTACGTTCTACCCATAAAATCAGCTGAGTTACTATTACCACTCTTAACTCGCTTTCTTACAATAAACACCGGTATATGATCACTCACATTTAAATCAATCACTCCAGTTTCAATTATGCCCGCATCTGCTACATCATTAAAATTAGTAATAATTAGATCTATTACAGCACTTGAGTATAATGGCCTTGTTGGCTCATTAATATATTGAGTTAATCCAAAGGCCGCTTCCACTAAAGTTAGTCTCTCCTTTGCCTTTGAGTTTTTACTATAGTCTATATTTAGATCACCACCTAACAAGAAGTCCACATTTTTTTTCCCCTCTAATTTCCTTATTTTAGCCAGTGCTTTAATAATGCTTAGGAAAAAAGCATCTATATTTCCCGATGGGGGCCTATATGCATTTAATATATATATCTTCCTAGTAAATGGCAAACTAACCTTAATGGACATCAACTCGAGATTTTCATTCATTACACTTAGCTCATTCTCAGACATTACCTCATGCCTAATCTCATTTTGAATCAGTGTAGCCAGACCTCCCCCCCTTTTTTCTTCACCATTCTGGTTTAAATACAATCTATCTAGCCTATGTGTGACATACCCTTCCAAATTAAAAATGTGCTCACCCATACTCTCTTTCAACCATGTTTCAGACAAGTTAATAATATTTGCATTTAAATCTAGTAATGATTCCTTAAGTGTGACTGACTTTGACGATACAACACTTTGACCATTCCAAAAAACTGTTTTTAAACCTTTAGCGTTCCCTACCATTAAGGTGTGACTCACTTACTTTACAAAATCTACCATCAACAATATTATTTAAAGTTGCAATAGCGCTGTGAAGTAATGATGATGATAACAAGTGAAAATGTGGGGGGGAGGGGGGGGGGAGAATTTATAATAGCCTTATTCATTACGGAATGTTATTAACATTGACATAGAACTAGAGACTCTCCAGTCCTAGACCAATTTACAAGCTCCAATATTTATCTTTTACACCATAATAACATCAAAAATAAATTAGATGTATTTACACAAATTCAACGTCAAATTCAATTTCAACATCCTTCTGTGAGAAGCAATAATTCAATATACAATTTCACACCTCAATTGCTCTAATAAGTTATTACTAAATATTTACACTAGTTATGATAGTTATTCTTTTGACTATTTCAGATTAAAACATACAAAATACCGAATTCCAATTCCTGGACTACAACACATTCATCTATTTTATAATAATATCACCCGTCTTCAGAAAGAATCATTAATATTAAATATTAAAATCTGATAGCAATATGTATTTACAAGTATTTTCTCTCTTCACAACCGTTCCAGTGACCCAAGTTATATTACTTAAGCTCATCATAGTACACTTTAGTAGACACTACAGACCCAGATAATTGTTGTAATACAATTACTGTGAATGAGGTTAACCTTTCAATTAATCTATTAAATGCACAAATAAATAGTTTAGTCACCAAATTATTCAAAATTGCTAGATATGACCTATAAATCCTAGTTTTGTGTTTTCTTTTACCACTTTTTCCACCGTTGCTATGCAAAAAATGACAAAATCAGCCTTTTGCTAGGCAACCATTGGTCAGAGAACAAAATTATTGGTACCACTGGATTCCTCATACTCAATTTAGGGGGGGTAGGTATCATTAGAATTTTGATACATCAATTTATTCTGAAGCTGGAGCCCCATTTACTGGTTGCTATGGTAACTTTTTTTATTTGCCTAGAAACACCCTAAAATGAAAAATTTAAATTGGAGCGGTCATCCTATTTTTTTCGGAACCTTTCAAAGTATGGATTCCAGTTGAGAAACTAAAATGGTCATGACATTACTACGGGACTTTCTTTTCCTACAATTGGCCCTCCACTACATGGGTATTTCTTAAAATCGACAGGAGGAATAGAAAGATAGTGGCAAGGGACATGAACATTTCTTAAAATTGACAGGTGACATAGGGACCCCCCATCTAGACCCCCTACATACCTCACTCTCCAGACTGGGCCCCCAGTCTGTTCACTATCTTTCATAAATTAGGCTGATTTATAGTACCTCCCCTAGGTGGCAGCAGGAGCCACACAGGGGTTGACTGTGTGCTGTAGTTCCCTGGCAACCCACTGAGGTCGCACTGGTGAAGCTTCAAATGTTGGTTTTTGACCTAAAATCATGATATACTCCAAGTCACTGCCTCTCTTTTTCAAATTATCTATTTCTGTATAGTCCATTCTACCCACTTGCTCAGTTTAATTTCAATAGCAGTTTTACCACACATACCGTAGCTATAATAGAAACCCACATCTTCTCAAATTCATACATATCAAAAATACTTGGTCAACTTTCAATTTTGTTTTCATTTGTTATTGATAAC
Organism: Harmothoe impar; assembly: GCA_947462335.1. NCBI lineage: Eukaryota > Metazoa > Annelida > Polychaeta > Phyllodocida > Polynoidae > Harmothoe > Harmothoe impar. Next base: position 37,291,855 of record OX381705.1, on the reverse strand, counting down.
CCTTCCAAGAATCATATATCAAGCTGATTTTGAAGAAATCAATGGGAGAATAAATGCCCTTGGATGAACACCAATGTCTTTAATTGTTGATCTTGGTCCTGAGCGGATTCAATCACACGTTTAATTTTCTTTTACCAATGATGACCATCTTGGACTTTCTATAATTTGAAAAATATCATATTTTGGTGCAATAGATTCTTGTATTTCTTGTCAAAGTGATTTAGTTTGCATCTCATATTTTGGACAAAGCTAAGGTATGCTGACATGATCCTCCACTGTATTTTTCCGATGGTGGCCATCTTAAATATTTCAGATACTTTAAGATAGCTCATTTTTAACTATGCATTATATTTTTGATATTTCACTTTAGTGTACTTTCCCTTTTCCTTTACCAGATTCTTTTTGGGTGGATTTCGGACATGAGCTTCTTAAAACCTCTGGTATTATGGCGCCAATGTTGCGCGGCAACATTGGGTTATATTCCCCAGGTGGAGTAAGTGTATTCCCTAGTTCACCACCTGCCCACCTGGGGGAGCTAGGGTCCTTGGTGCCTTTGTTAGTGGCAACCAATCAGTAGGCCATTGCTTGTAGTATGGAAGGTTGATATAATGAGCAACTGTTGTGTTGATTATATGGGACAGTAGAGCTTTTATTTATATATTTCTCAATGCTATAAAATGGGTGTCAACCATATGACACACCCCAATAAAAGTAATGTACAAGTATAGATATTTGACCAACATATTTAACCCATATTTAAATACCAAACGTTATCTTTGATGTGGATAAACATATCTTACAGCATAAATATTACAGCATATCTCTTGAGTTTGATAAGAGTATTTATTTTTCATCAGATGATCTTCGTAGATACAATTACAACATCAATGTACTCAAACCGTATAACCATTGTCACCAGTATCAAGTACAATAGTAGTGACTCATGGTACAATTATACAAACAAATACCGTATTTCCCCGTTTATAAGCCCGGGCTTCTATTGATTTCAAATGGGGTATTGACCCGGCTTATAAACAGGGCAGGCTTATATTCGAGGCAGGCTTATATTATTTTCATCTACTCAAATTTTTAGATTTAAAGGGCCACTCTAGCAGTCTGTCTAAAATTCTCAGATATATTCATCACCTTTACACCCTTTTTTGGGACATTTTTAATAATATCATGACAAATTCAAAGGTTTACATTCTATAAATTATACTCAGCTTAAGGGTGGTACGTTAGCTTTATTGACCAGGCTTATATTCGGGCCCGGCTTATACTGATTTCAAATGGGGTGTTGACCCAGCTTATAAACGGGGCAGGCTTATATTCGAGGCCCGGCTTATAAACGGGGAAATACGGTATTATAGCAGGGTAGTATATGCCAAAACAGTTTCTACAGTCTCTGCAGACACTAGCCATTTGTGTTGCAGGTGTATATTTTTCGCCACTTCTTAAGGTGTAGCGCAATTATACAGGTTTTAGCTTGGTTTTTGAAGCTTACAGGGTTGACATAACATGTCCTACAGGCCGGCGGAAGACTGTTCCAGAGTACGATTCCACGATAGATAGGACTTTTTCGATATCCAAATTTGGCAAGTGTAAGAATGCAAAACCCAGTCCGATCAACTGCCACCTGGTGAGAAAGACTGCAGTTACAAATAAAAACCAATGTTGAACCAAATGGCTTAATCAAAGTTGGGTTGAGTCCAATTTTTGAACGTTGATCAACATTAAATAGGCGAGATTGGGAAGAGAAATGGTTAATTATGAACATAACATTTTAGGGTTAATTCAGATATACCTCATACTACATGCATTACTTAACAGGGCTGGGCATGTTGGGATATGCTGGAGCAAACCTAGAAATCCTTGGAGCAAAGTATTTCAGATGGATCCCCATTGACTAGATGTGTGTGTGTGGCGGGGGACCCTTCCGCCCTCCCCCAAACCATCTCCTTGAGGTGAATTTTGTGTGTGCAATAAAGGAGATATGACGTCTTTAATTTGGTGCGCTCTGAGGGGAATTCTCTAAATTCTATGCATTCTGTTTTAGGCACATTCCTCCCGGAAAATAACTTAAGAATGGTACATTCTGAGAATTTGGTGACACATTGCTCTCGGAAAATTTTGAAATTCTACTTTCAGATTGGTGTTTTCTACGTACTTTTGAGGGCATATTGATCCAGGAAAAATTTGGATTTGTATTTTTAGAATAAAGAGTTTAGGAGCATACTGCTCACCCAAGATTTGGAACTTCTACCTTTTAGATGGATGTTTTTAATGATGGTTCGGGGAGCATGTCGTTCCAAGCAAATTTAGAAAGTTCACCTATTAGTTAACTTAGATGTATTCTGATCATCTTGGAAGTATGTTGCTCCAGGAAAATGTTGAAAATCTACCTTTAGATTGGTGCATTTGTGGTGTTTTGGGAGCATATTGTTCCAGGAGAAATTTGTAATTCTATCTGTAGATTGGTACAACTATATTTTGAGGGGATCGTGAGACAATGTTCTAAGAAGTTTGAGAAAATATACTTTTGGATTGGTGTATAGTTACTGGCCATGTTGCACCAAAGAATATGGACATATTACTGTCAGATTGGTGCATTCTGTGGGCATATTGGTCCAGGAAAAGTTTGGAATTCTACATTGAGATTGGTGTATTCTGAGGGGTCTGGAGGTGTATATCCAAGAAAATTGTGAAAACCCAGTTAGATGGGTGTATGCTGAGGGGTTTAGGGGAATATTTCACTAGGAACACTTGGAGAGGAAATCTATTGAAATAGTCCTAACTTTGGTTCTAATTGGCATATTTACAAAATTCTTTCAGCTTTAGAAAGCCCAGACTTTCCCTACTGTCCCTGGCGCATTTTCCAAGACCCCCGTCGCACATTTTTGCGACATTGCGACAGCTGCCCAGCCCTGCTTAATAAATCAGCTTATCACACATATATTATCATGGTTTTCCTAATTCGACTTTCTGTATCAATATTTCTGTCAATGATGTCCGTTTGAGCTCGCCGAAGCCAGGCTCCTTTTTAATGTCTGACAGAGGAATGCCTACAGCCCAGGCTTCCACCTTCTTGGTGAGTTTCTGCAGGTGATAGGTCTCTGCCAGCAGGAGGTTGGCGATGCATGGGTCTTCACTCTCCAGGTACTTCTCACATTGTGCTACCACATGCGTCATGTCGTACTCACACGCTAACGGCAGAATGCCGCGGACATTGCTCCCTGAAGATACAACACTATTTTAGACAATAATGTAACTTAATTTTGATCACATACTGTACTTTAGATTACATATATAACAAAGAATATCAATATAACTTTATTAGAGAAAAGCAAAGGTCTTCAGAATATGGGGGTAGGCACCTAAATTTGACATGGCAACATGGCATTTTCTTTAAATCGACAAGTGACTTGAGCCAATTATGATGGCAAAGAAAAGACCAATAAAAACAATGTTACAAAGGACATGAACATTTCTTGAAATTGACAGGGAGAGGGTTACAACAACGACAGAAAAGGGAGAAAACGATAGTTTCACGGGAAATTGAGCAGAAATCATAGCCTAATCAAAGTGGACGAGAAAAAATACCCTTGAATAAAAATGATAGAAAACCCCCCACAAAAGTATGGCCTAAACCATGACCATACTCTGCATGGAACATAGAGATGTGTCTGCAAAATGCTGGACAAATGTCATCTGAGGGTTTCTCCAGTGATTTGGCCCATAAATATAGAACTTTTCGTAAAAAATCACCTGAAAATCACCCCTTTTCAAGGGCCCTCGCGGGCCCTTGCATTGGACCCAAAAGTATACCCTATCCCTTGAAATCGTTTTTTCTTTCCATGAGGGTTGGGAGGCATGTGAGGGTAAGGGTTGAGGTGAGGGTAGGGAGGCATGGTGAGGGGGGCATGGTGAGGGGAGGGAGACATGGTGAGGGGAGGAAGACATTGTTGAGGGGAATCATGGAATTTCTTTAAGGGGATGAGTTGAAGAGAGGGGGGCATTGTGAGGGGAGGGAGACATTGTTGAGGGGAGGGAGACGTGGTGAGGGTAAGGGTTGAGGTGAGGGGAGGGAGACATGGTGAGGGGAGGAAGACATGGTGGGAGGAGAAAAACATGGTGAGGGGTGGGAGACATGGTGAGGGGAGGGAGACAGGGTGAGGGGAGGGAGACACGGTGAGGGTAGGGAGACATTGTTGAGGGGAATCATGGAATTTCTATAAGGGGATGAGTTGAAGAGAGGGGGGCATTGTGAGGGGAGGGAGTGTGGTGAGTCAGACAGAGCAGACAGGGGCGCACAGGGACAGACAAGTTGACACAGGACAGAGTCAGACAAGTAAAAATAATCTCAACATGTGGACCAATCATGACTGTATCAAATGCAAAACCTTGATGAGGGGAGGGGGATATGGACAGGGGATGTGGTGAGGGGAGGGGACATGGACAGGGGACATGAGGGGAAAAGTCCCTAGATATCTAGGGGATGTCTTGTTGTACTCATGACTGAACATGGATGTATCTACATAGACATACTTTATGTTCCTAAAATGCTTTCATTGCGTTTTAAAACCAAAAATTTATTTGTCTTAAAAAAAAGAAAAAAAAGTGTAGGGCCCAAAAAAAAGGGTAGGTCGGGTTACCTGAATACAACTATTTTTTTAGGCTTAACCAATGGTGAGGAAGTGGCCCCCCGGGATTCACCAGAAGGGAGTTAGCCACACAATGTTCAGAGTGAGCTAACCCTGCTATCCCTACATGATGCAACAAGAGTCTGAACGGAGCGAGAAACTCTGTTGCTGAAGGTTGGTTGTCATCAGAAACACCAGATGGCAGGGCTGAGCTGGTCCAATCGTCCATACCACTGTGCTCCGTACTTGTATATACCGTATTTCCCCGTTTATAAGCCCGGGCTTCTATTGATTTCAAATGGGGTATTGACCCGGCTTATAAAAAGGGCAGGCTTATATTCGAGGCAGGCTTATATTATTTTCATCTACTCTAATTTTTAGATTTAAAGAACCACTCTAGCAGTCAGTCTAAAATTCTCAGATGTATTCATCATCTTTACACCCTTTTTTGGGACATTTTTAATAATATCATGGCAAATTCAAAGGTTTTTATTCTATAAATTATACTCAGCTTAAGGGTGGTACGTTAGCTTTATGCACATGAAAGAATTTAATGTGAAATTACTCTAATTAGAAGTGAAATTATGCCCCTCTGAAGAAATTGTATTGGAGTTTCCTTTATTGACCAAGCTTATATTCGGGCCTCCGCTTATACTGATTTCAAATGGGGTGTTGGCCTGGCTTATAAACGGGGCAGGCTTATATTCGAGGCCCGGCTTATAAACGGGGAAATATGGTACTAACATATATCCTAACTGGCGAGAGATACAGGGAGAGAGACAGACATACAGAGAAGAGAGAGGGAGACAGACAAGCAGACAGAAAGATAGAGGGGGGGGGGGTAAGATTCTACCTACCATCTATATCTATAGGTGGTGGATGGACAACTCGCATGAGTTCCAGGAATGCCTCATATTCGGCTGTGTCTATCTGGATTTCCTCATTTTCATCATCCTCGAACATGTCAGCAAAGATCTGAGATGACATAGCCAGTACGGCGCGGTTTGCATGCACCCTCTTCTCATCAATAAGGAAGATGACATCACTGTAGCCAAAGGGGATGGTGAAGTCTATTTGTGCCACGGAGCACGCCATGGTCCCTCTGAAATGTTAGAGAAAACTAACAAGCTGATGTCAGTGCATACTCTTTACACATGGTGTAGCTCCCTGTATGAACCGGACACCATATTTAGAAAGAACAGTTTTATGTATTACGAATAGTTTACGTTCTTTAAAGTGACATTAAACGAGTTAAAGGTTGTCTACCTGAGGACCTACCAAGTTACCATCCCACAAGACAACACTAGACTCATCTAACTGACAATGTTAGCCCAGGTGGTGGCCCACTCCAAATGACGAGTCTAGGGTCATCAAATTCACAACCCTAGAATAGTTAACCCTTTATTGGCTGCAAACTACTTTAAATGTGCTTCAATCCTTTTGTCAGCATGATGCATGAATGCAAACTTGGCAAGTCTATTTGTCAAGACTGCATTCATACATCACGCCGACCCTTTGGAAAAGTATTAACAGTTAGGTGAGTATACTTACCAAGGCTGAATTCATGCATTATGATCACATAGAACATAGCACCTTAAAGCACTATGCAGCCCTTGAAGGGTTAACTTGTGCACAATAACCTCTACTTCACTGCAGGTGGAGCTCACTGGGTTCTGAGCCTAGGCATAATTACTGTCCATGTCTCTAATTCTCAGGTTTGAAATAGCTAATGCATAGAGGTATGTAGGTTAGGGGAATCCCTGCCATGTCCTGAAAGTCTGTATAAGAGTATTTCTAGTCCTCAGTAACGGACTGTCAACACATTATATGTGGGTGTCTTACCAATGAGAGTTTCCTTGCAGCTATTGTACTATTGATATAAACACAAAAGAGTTGTCTATGCCCTACACATGTTTGTTTTGTCTTAATTATATCAAAACTTTGAATCTTTTACCTTTTCTAGCATCTCCAATAGATAATTCTCAAGATTCTCCAAAGCATGAATGTGTTTTTCCATAATTATGATTAAGATTAAGATAGAAACTATGCAATTCATTCCCTCACTTTATACATAATGCATGCTATACTGATACCACCTACAGGGGGAATCCTGAATCACGCCCTGGTTGATGTGTCTAGGGCTGGCATACGTCAGGCTTTGGGCTGGCACATGCCAAGTAGGTGCTTTATCTGACAACTATAGTTAGAACACCCGCTACCTTGTCATATAGAATAGTCTGCAGACGACTTTATTTTTTGAGTGCATGGAGGAGGTTAATTGATTGGACAGTCTAAAGTAGATTGAATATCATCTCTCATTGGACATTTACCAGCTCCAGACTCGGCACTGCACCAGCCCTAGAATTTCCAAAGGATCAGCATGATGTATGAATACAGGCTTCGCGAATAGACTCTCTAGGGCCACATGCATACATCATGCTGACAAAAAGTATAGCGGTATGGACCATTAAAGTGTGACCAGGATTGTGAATTTGACGACCCTAGACTTGTCACTTGGACTGGGCCACTGTCACTGAGAATACCCTAATGTCTTCTTATAATACACCTATTTGACAACCTTCGGTGCTTTGACTTTATCAGGGTACCACCAGAACTCCTGCCCCCCTCCATACTTTTCTAGCAAACTATGTCTAACTTTAACCAACCTGCACATATCATATTTGCATGAACATTGAAAAAAGTAGCCCTAAATGGGCCCTTGATCCAAAGGTTGCCACAATCAAGTATTACAATCTCCCTTTCCTCCCTTTTACCTTCCTTTCCCTCTTCCCTTTGTTTCGGGGCTCCTCGCCCCCTCCCAGACCCACCCCTGGAGTAGACATGCTATGCCTGCATAATGCTGACAAAATATATGGTACATTAAAGCACTATGTCGCCCTTACATGGTTTACAATTGGCCATCACCATCTCTGTTTCTTCTCCACCGATCATGCAACATGTACAGCAATTGTAAATCTCGGTTGAGGCCATACGAAGTATATCTCGCTCCAACTATCCACCCTTTATCGGATTCCTGTTTAATCAATTTACATCCTGGAAGTTATTGACTCAGGGTTAATTAACCCTGAGTAATATACACTGCCTAATTTAGCGTTTTAAGACATATTTGGGACATGGGAAAACGTTTGTCATTCAGTTGCTGTTTGACATAGACAAAAGGGGACAAAACAGAGAGAAAGGCAAGATCAGGGGACAGATAATTCGTTCGAAATTTTTTCCAAATACTCATTTTTTCTTCCAAATATTCGCCTGCGATCTTTAACAATTTTTTTCTATCCCCAGCTAGCAATTCAACGTTGGGCCAACGTTTGGCCAACAGTGGCTGGGGTTGGGCCAATGTTGGGCTTTATCGTTGGCTAAAGTGCTTTTTGGCCATCCATTTCTACGCTTTGCCAACATTGGCAAACAGTGACGTTGGTACAACGTTGGCCCAACGTCACTGTTTGCCAACGTTGGCCAAACGTTGCACCAACCGTTGCACATAGACGATGTCCCAACGTCTAGCCAACCATATTTGGAGCCTAAAGATGATGATGTTCGAACATATATTTTCCAAAATTGACCCAATATTCATTTCTGATGTTGGCCCAACATTGTACCAGATTGTACCAACATGTCATCATTTTATAGAGATAGCCATTTAGTTCTCTATTTACATTTCACCTTAATCTCAGCTCAAAGGGCCAAGAAGTGATATAGAATAAGACCCTAACCCGTGCCCCTTATCTAGTTGTCATTCCCTACAAAATGGTGTCCTCATAGAAATATTGCCAGGATTCTGTTATTTCACCTAATAATTTAGTAATTAAACATTTTATAGCTTATAAATGGAATAACTCTTGCTTAAACATTTATACAACCCAGAGGGGTGATATTAGTGCCCCATTATGGTGATGAATAATGGGGCTGCCTGGTCAAAATCTCTACATATAACCATCAATGCCCTCTGGTGGATGTTAGAAATGCAACGTTGGGCCAACGTTGGTTTTCTTCTCATTGCTGGGAGTATTTTCAATGTTGGGCCAACATTGAATTTGCCAACGTTGGCACGACATGAATTATCTGATGTTGTACCAATGTTGGCAGATCACTGGGAGTATTGCCCAAGTTGGTACAACCTAAATTTGCCAACGTTGGTGCAACCTTGGCAGTTCAACGTTGGCACAACGTTGAGATATTGCCTGCGACGGTGCCGACCATTACCAACGCTGGCCCAACGTATCCTTGCTAGCTGGGTCTCGGTGTCATGGAAATGTACTAAAACCAAAGTACCCTCGGTAACGGGCGACCATAGGCTCCAAGGTATTGTTGTTTTTCTTCAAAGATAGAAATCATATTTTGAGCCAAAATTGTGCTATTTCTCTCTGCTTGTACCTCTATCTTACTTAAAATACCATCTAACTTCAAAGATCTACCGCCAAGCCGGGCAAAAACTGGGCATATCCTGTGGTAACACCGTTGGTAACACATTAAGTAAACTGAGTTATGTAATAATAACAATGGTAAAGTGACTGGTGGCCTATGAGGTCACCAGTCAGTTTGCCATGGTTATTTTGACATACACTCAGTTACTCGTAGGGTATCTACTACGTATACATCTATTTTAAAGAAGTATGAAAGAAGTGTTTGGTTACCGTTTGCTCTAGAGGAGCACTTCAAACACCCATGTACAGCAAATGTGTTAAGGTCAAATCCCACAACGCGAATGAGGGCTGAAAAATGTAGTTTATTGTGAAATCCTGATCACTTAGCCAATATTGGTTGGTTATATCTGCTAAAACAAGCCCAATGTTGGTCATAACCCTTGACTAAGTCTTGTGATTATGATGAATAAGATATCAAAACATTTAGATATTTTACTCTGATTATGCTCAATATGTTGCTTATTAGAATAGGCCAACGGTTTGGTTTATACAGGGGGGACTCTCCAGATATCTTTAGGCTAATTGACAGGGAATAATCAAGACAAATCATACCATGAAGTAACTCCCCTCAACTAGATCCATTAACCAGTCCTACCCATCTAACAAAAAAACTTTATTTTACGTCAAAAAAACGTTCTAAAACTTTATATAACGTTATGCCATAGTAAGGAGGCTTAGAGAAACGTTATAATGCAGTATAACGTTTTTTGTTAACTGGGTATAGGCAACACCTGCTTGCTTCCCAGTAAACAAAAAACGTTATACAACATTTTGTAACGTTATTTAACGTTATAGAACATTTCTCTAAGGCTCCTCACTATGGCATGACGTTATATATAGAACGTTATTTTGACGTAAAATAACTTTTTTTTGTTAGCTGGGTTATTATTGACCACAGTGGGATTTGGAGTACACTAGTTAAATGGCAGAGGTGTTGCGATTTACAAAATCGGCAGCCTTTCCCCCCTGTCAGAAGCTCAATATGCAACAGTTTTAGACCCAATTTTCGCGTTGTGGGATTTGACCTTTAGCCTACATGGATATTTCCACAGTAAAAATTGATAATAAAGCGATGGCGATTCGTACCATTGTAGACATAGGTCTTGCCTATAACCTTACACATCTTTGGTAAACCGTTAAAGCCTCCTTGTATACGTGAGCTTGCGTCCATTTTTCAGCCTATGTTTTTGATTGACACATACTAAAACCCGCCCACTGGTCACTACAGGTGGAGTTATGCAAAGTAGGCAGCGCCCTGGATCCCTGTTACAGAGAGGACACGGATCATTATAACTACAGCAGACACATGACCATCTCACAGGTCGTACCTGATTCTCCTACTCAGAGGTTTTCATAGGGGAGATTGCACCTAATAATAGAACTGTGCGGGCAATCAAGACCCACATGGTTGATACATCATTGGGTATATGAACCATATCTCACCCAGTAACAATTAATACAAACATTAGTAATATAAATATAGGCATATCATTTGAAATGAGATCAATACTGTTTTATACATGTACCAAGTATTGTTAAAGTGAAAACCCCAGACTGCTACAACATTGGTATCACATAATGAAGTACAGCAATGGGTGATCATACTACATGTATCATGGTCCAGCTACCCAACAACCTGGAGGCCTTGTTTGCCTGCCCTGTGACATAGTAGCAGTGGGAACTCGAATCTGGGATACCTCTGCCACAGCCGTTATGTAACACAAGGAGAACGGCGGTCACACCTGACGACCTCTGTTGTAGGAAGGGAGTGGTCATTTCCTATACATGGGGGGTTGGGGTGAAATAATTATCAGAAACCTTTACCTATTTCGCAGTCATTGGTGCTTGGGGACTTATGTGCTAAGACTCGCAAAATGATTAATGAAACTGTTATTAATATTATTTGATGGATTACATACATTACAAGTGCCCCCAGCTAGTGGTAATGTTACCCTCCCCACTTTGTTGACAAATAACCACCCCTATGTTCACTAGTACTGCATGTGGGCAATACTCAACACAGGTCTAAAAAAATATGAAGTTGAACTCAGGGGCTGCTAGTCAGTCATTGTCTTGACCCTCTGCAGCTTGATCGACCTACATTGGTGTGTGCTATATTTGTACATCCCAGTCCTTGGTGAGTAGAGGATGCATTAGCAGCTACGTAGCAGGCAGTGTAATGATAGCTATAATAACACATTTGAATGGTACAGTATTTGGGGAGGTAAAGGGGGAGGGGCGAGGGGAGGGCCACCTGGATGCCACAGTAATGCCCTCTGGTGCTTGCCAATGCCTATACGATATCACTTTAAGCAGACTATACATCTCGCTGTCAGTTGCTAAATGACTGCTATCTATGGCATTGCTACTCAATCCCGGGTATTCAATACAGAGTACACACTGTATAGCCGTGTATTTTCGTATTCATATTTGTGGGAACCAATAAGGGAATAAGGTTGAAACTGACCTACCTTGTGACCCGACAACAGCAACACAAGACCGGTGCTTCCTGACCTCGTAATGCAGGTAGAATTGCTCCTGTGACTGTATCCACTCCCGTTGTGATGGCGTGCAGGAGAAGGCACCACCTTGGATCTGGTTGAGTGAACCTCTGACCCAGTTCTCCAGCAGCTATTGATCTTACTGGATCATTGATTGCCTATAGCTGTACTTAAGCCCCAGATTCACGAGCTGGGTCACGACACGCAGCCATGACGCCGTGCCCAGACATTGCTTTTCATGGAATTCCAAGTGCAATTAAGTAATCAGGAACGTACCTGTATGTGTCCAGGAAATGACCATGATCCGGCGGGTTACCATATGTACAGGTAGTCATAGCCATAGTACTTAACTCAGTCTAACTGATTGTAGATTGACCAACACGTTTTCTTAATGACTCTTAGGGACATTAGCCTGATGCTTGTGGAACACAATGAAAGGAAAAAATGCTATGCCACGGGCTTTATTTTCCTTTTGGAGGGTATTCTAATTTAGTTGCTTTACATGTAGGCCCTCCTGAGAAAATCACATCTTTCCACATAGAAAGAAATCCCGCTCAATGAAAATGCAGGCATGCATCTATATGATCATTAGAGACATGTAAAAAAATAGGGGATCATGGGCAAAATGGAACTTATCAAAATACTTTCATATATATTCACTGTATGAGCCTTTGGGCATGGCAAATAAGAAAAGTCAGCCAATAAATACTACTACAAGTACTTTTTAGCTTCCACTTACCGGTGTAGAGGATTTGAGTAGATAATGCACGATGTGGTATCCGGGTCCCAGCTAACAAAAAAGTATAAAAAATACACAGTTATTTTACGTGGTATAGCAAGTGATTGAGGAACAACAAAATATGCATACCCATTCCACACGTCTAGTACCCATATGGGAGTACATAGGTAAAGATCCAGATACATTCGTCGACATCAAAGAGAAAATATTAAAGATGTAATATTGTATCAATAATGCATGTACTGTACAGTAAAAGGGAATCACCATATGTGTCCAATGGGCGTCCGAATCCTCTGGCAAAATAGCTTCAACATTGGACGGCTATCAGAATAGTTTTACTTAGGCACCATTTTGTAAATGGGTATTGCAAGAGTAATGATCGGGTTAAGCGAAAATATTAATAAATAATTACACAGAGAAAGCATTATATGCATCGGTACTATAATATAGTCGCACCCACTAGTGGCAAAATCGTAATAATGATGACCCTTAGGTTATAAACTAGACATGTCGAGCAAAGGGGGTGGTCTATTTTTAACAAGGAGGGGGGGGGGTGAATTTAATTTAATGCTCATGTCCTCTTCGAACAGTCATAGTCTTTACCCATTCTCAAATTTTAATGCTTAATGCACTGCAAAAATGGTGTTTAGATCCTAAACACAATCCTAAATACAATCTTGCCCCGTATTTGTCCACACAATGGACAATTGCAGTTCTTAAGCTAATATTAGCGCCTCAGCTCACCTCTATCATTAACCTATGTCTCCATACAATCACCTTCCCCGAGTCATGGTCCTCGGCCAATGTGATACCCCTCCCAAAATCTGGAAATCTCAGAGAAATTGGAAATTGGCGCCCCATATCCCTGCTCCCAACCCCCAGCAAAATCATGGAGCGTATTGTCTATGAAAACATATACGGTGAGCTGGAGCGACAGTGCCTCTTGAGTAACCGTCAGTACGGCTTCCGCACGTTCAGGGGAACCAATGACGCGGTGTTTAAATATGTAAACGACATCTTCCTTGCCAAAGACAAGGGAGAGCACCTGCTGGCCTGTTACCTGGACGTGCGGAAGGCTTTTGATAGTGTCCATCACTTGGAGCTGATTAAACGGATGAGGGACTTGTCTCTTCCGACAATCTATACTGATTGGTTATTTGCATATTTGGGAAAGAGAACCCAGCGCGTAATGTGTAATGGTACTATTTCTGACTCCCTCCCTGTCCGGTATGGCGTCCCCCAGGGGTCGATCCTAGGACCTCTACTATTTAGCTGTTTTGTTAATAACCTCCCCAGTGTGTTAAAATATAGTAAAATAATAATGTATGCGGATGATGTTGTTTTCTATACATCCTCGAGCGACTATAAGTTATCTGAGTCAAAGCTACAAACCGATGCCAACTCGGTGTACGAATGGTTCTGCTCAAGCGGGCTATGTATAAACAAAGATAAGACTCAGGTTCAGCTCTTTAACGGGTCGTCTATTGTACCATGTATAAAAATGGGCAACATCGCCTTAAAAACATGTGAGAGTTATGAGTACCTAGGCATCATCTTGGATAGCCACCTTAATCTTGTGAAAACCATTAGTAAAACTGTCAGTACCTCCTCTAATAGATGTTTTATGTTTAATCGCTTTACAGAAAAGGTATCCAAGCCCACTGCAATATTAATTTACAAGCAAACCATACTACCTGTACTAGAATATTGTGGGTATCTATTTAATGGAGTTGTAAAAACCCAGCATAAGCGACTGCAGATGGTCCAGAATAGAGGACTGCGCACATGTCTAAGAGTAAGAGTAAGATATCATGTAATGGATCTACATACAAACGCTGGAGTTGACTATCTCGCTGTGCATTACGATATGCAACTCCTCTTATTGGTACATAAATACCTATATGGTAAAGGCCATGACCCTGCCAAACTGGGCCTGCATTTTGTCATATCCGGCAGACCAACGAGATCCTCAAATACTGGTCTATTAAGATTCCCTGACTCTATAAAACTTGGCTACTGACGTAGTCCCCTGTACAGGTCAATTGAACTATGGAACAGCTTGAGCAAGGAATGGCGGCTCACAGAAAACAGAGACGCTTTTAAAGCCCTGGCTAAGCCTAAAGTTATAGCCATTTTTCTGTCAAAAAATCGGCATATTATCGAACGGTAAAGAAATATAAGTAACCCATGGTATTAATGTTACTCGCTGTATCTCAGTTTATTTTCTCCCAGATCACAGGTGAAGAAACTCTCTGAGTCAACATGCATAATGTACATTATCTACTATGTATCTCAAACGACACCAAATCATGTCATACCCTATCATACTGGACTTGAAGTCCTACTTTGACAATGTATCGTATTTTGTAAAATCATCCTATGCAATAAAATACGTTATAAACTCAAAACAATATGTTTCTAAACAAGTTTAGGCCAATAATATGTTTAGCTCAGTGTTCAGAAATTGCATGTGTTTAGGAAATAAAAATGTTTAGAAATCAATGTGTTTAGGAGAATCAAGTGTTTAGAAATCAAGCATTTAGCATATTATGGTGTTTATATGTCAAGTGTTAAAGGCTAAAATGCTGTGTCTAAAATATTGTAGATATTATTATGTTTAGATATTTATAATCTAAATGAATTCACAATTTATTTCATTTCCACGTAATGTCTTGAAGAGAATACTAGTAGCCCCCTAACCCCAGTGAGCCAATGTATGTATCACTATTGCACATAGGTCTCTACTTTAACATAGACACAACCTTGAGTCAATGCAACAGACCTTCAGGGGAGATATTGCTATATCCATTCTGATACTCCTCAAAAGAGGTGTCTATGTAGCAGATGTATCCTTATTTTAAAATTATCATACTAGTGTAGGATTCAACCCTCGAATTCTGCAATGGGTATATCATTCTATTGTATCCTATCACATTTTTACTCAGATGTAAGTGCTTTTAGCACAGCAATAATGTTTGAGTGGTTGTAGAAACTACTAGTCAACAACAGAGCTGCCATCTGGTATGTGTTCACTATATTAGGATCTAAACACTACATGTTTACATCCTAAACATCTACTCTTCATACTGTTAAATACTAAACAAGTAAACATATTTAACATAAATGTTTCGGTGTTTAGAATAAAGGTGTTCAATTCCTAAACAGAAGGATTAGAAGACAACCCTAGAAAAATGTTTAGATTTTAAACATGTTTAGACCTAAATTTGTTTAAAACCTAGGGACCGTTTTTGCAGTGTAAGTGCAAAGGAAATGAGGGTATCGAAATGGAAATTTAGGTCATTATTGCATCTTGAATTAGAGCGAGTCGTGTATAAATGCAGGGTAATTGGTACCATCTACATTTATAAGCGTGGGTACACGTATTCAAGCCACTACGGTAGACAATGTGTCCCCTATCAGACTTCTCCACGTGCAGTGCTCAGAGAACAGGCTCTAACAATGCATCATATTATTGTGGCATTTCGGTTCTGAATATTTGAAAATTTTCTTGGTGCGGGCCTAATCAAAAACTTCTCTTAGTGACACCAGTGACATGTGTTTTTCCATAGTGACATGTGACATGGGCCATTGTTAAAATTGACATACGACATGGGGACCCCCTTGTTGACTATTTGACGACGCGCGAAAATGTTACCAGCGTACCAGCGTTCATGTCACTTCCGTCATTAAACTATGACGTCACTTCTAAGGCGTCCGTTCTACAGACAAGATGGAGTCTGATATTTTCTCTGTGTAAATCTCAGTTTAGATCCAACCTAATCATCGATCATGAACAGGTTATGGAAGCCCAGATTACGCTTAAGATCACGGTTGAAGGTTTGAGGTAGATCCAGAGAGGAATCTGAACATCAGATGGTCGGTAAAAGTCCGATTTTGGGATACTTAAAAGTCGGCGATTTAGCGGCGAGCAAGGCGTCCGGCGCGGGAGAGTGGCATATGTCGGCATGGAGAGGGATCGCCGAGGGTTGTCTACCCGGTTGTCTATCTAGATCCAGATCGAAAGGAGGACTGTGAGTGTGGTAGCTGTATTAAAAGTCGACAGGTATGTCTGCAAGACGCGCCGAGAACGCTGGACAGGTGCCGGGAAAAGTGACATCATGGGGCGACTTGCCCGACGTGGAGAGAGATGACGTTTGTGAACTGTAAAATCGCCAGGAATGTTGTCTGTGTGGTATTTAGATCGACAAGGGGACGCTGTGACGATCAGCTGATCCACGTGTGCACGACGATCGACGAGGGTTGTGTGACAACACGGAGGAGATAGCTGTGTTACCGTTTTGTGTATTAGACCTATTATGTACCTGAAAAGTGCAGTGTCAGCAGGTTTGGAGAACAGCTGATACATGTGGATACGTTGTGTATAGTGGATGCTGGTAACACAGAGAGTCGGACATTGGAAAGAGAAAATCAACGTGTAGGAGGAGGCTCTAGGAGGTCGTCATAGCCTACGGGGTACTACGTGTAGGAGGAGGCTCTTGGAGGTCGTCATAACCTACGGGGTACTACGTGTAGGAGGAGGCTCTTGGAGGTCGTCATAACCTATGGGGTACTACGTGTAGGAGGAGGCTCTAGGAGGTCGTCATAGCCTATGGGGTACTACGTGTAGGAGGAGGCTCTAGGAGGTCGTCATAACCTATGGGGTACTACGTGTAGGAGGAGGCTCTAGGAGGTCGTCATAGCCTACGGGGTACTACGTGTAGGAGGAGGCTCTTGGAGGTCGTCATAGCCTACAGGATACATATAGGAGGAGACTGTGCTACAGCTGTATTTATAGTGAACTGTAGATGTTTTGTCAATGCTGTAGGGAGTGTCAATACTCATACAGGGAAACATGGATGATGAAGCCCACTGCGTGTGGATGCATGGATGATGAAGCCCACTGCGTGTGGATGCAGGATTTAGCCCACATTATGTGGATGCCCATAGGGCTGAGTGCTTTATGGGGTTATTTTTTCAGTGTTAGGGAAGTGAGGGGTAAAGCCTGACGTGAGGGATAAAAACCTCACAAGGGAATGAAGTGCTGGAAACCTCTCTTCCCAAGGTTAGTTTCATTTGTGGTATATTATACTATAATAGCTGGTGTGTATGCTATTAACTAGGTGGAAATTCAATATGAACATAAACAAAACAAAGGAGAACTCTGTACTGTGAACTATTAATCATGAAGTATTATATATGTTAGTGAAAGTACATTTAAATCTCTAAATTCATATTTTGAGAGAACTGAAGAAATGGAAACAAAGAAACTGTGGACAGTTTATTTACTAATTTGACTATGAAGTCAAATCAAGGACTTTATCTCTAAAGCTTTGAGACAAATTGTGTCTTTTTAGTTTTCAACAAATATGGATGTATTTATCCTTTACCCAACTTATTGTTGTTTCTATTTTGAAAGAAACTAAACTACTATACCAGTTTACTGGAGAACATTTGACAAAGTCAAGGACTTATTATTTGAGTGACACTAAACATTAATCTAAGAAAGCAAAGACACTGATTCAATATCCAGGAGGAGTGTTCTAAAGAAACACTGAAACTATGTTTTGAGGAGGAGTTTATTTACAGTGACATATATATTCATATACATATTCTAAGTTTATTGTGTAGTGTTAACACAGTATATTTTCACTTGTCGAGGAGGAGTGTTGACTATTTGACGACGCGCGAAAATGTTACCAGCGTACCAGCGTTCATGTCACTTCCGTCATTAAACTATGACGTCACTTCTAAGGCGTCCGTTCTACAGACAAGATGGAGTCTGATATTTTCTCTGTGTAAATCTCAGTTTAGATCCAACCTAATCATCGATCATGAACACCCCTCCCCTCATCAAGGGGGGTCTAAACGGGGGGTCCTCATGTCGCCTGTCGATTTTAAGAAATGCTCATGTCATTTGTCAGTATCTTTGTATGTCTCCTGTCATTTGTGACTAGGCTCCATGTCGCCTGTCGACTTTAATAAAAGGCCATGTCCCTTGTCAATATCTTTTAATTTCTCCTGTCATTTGTCACTAAGGCCACTCTTTTTTTATTCTTAGGGTTACGGGCCCGCCGCACTACCTTGAAAACCCCCGCACTAAAAATAAAATTGTTAATCTCCAATCAAATTGCTATATGTCAGTTTTCACGGCGTGTAAATCGGACCATTATTAAAGATTTTAGGTAGTAAAATGTGAAAGACTAATTTTTATTTCATTTAAATTCTTTTAAATTTCGTCCTCCGTACCTGAGAAAATTTTCATGTTGTCCGTAACCCAAAGAATAAAAAAGTGTGGCCTAAGCCCCATGTTGACTTCGATTTTAAGAAAAGGTCATGTCGCTCTGTCGATTTTATGGGTCCACCGCCATGTCAAGGGCCCCACTCTGACACCGAATGTTATACTAGAACCCATATTCCATGAACATGAATTAGCATACTATACTATACATGCAGTCCAAAACATGCAGTCTAGGGATACTTGTTTGAAAAGTTTAACGCTCTAAGTGTCAATTAAGATAATGAAGACATAAGGGAAATGCCTGTGCGTTCCGGGTGTACGTTCCCACCGCGTCCAGTGATATAGCAGTGAGCCACTTTACGGCGATTGTGTGGAGGTCTTTTATTATGTGCTCCAATTTCCCAAGGTACTGTAGGTAGTTCTATTTCCCTCTGTAGGAAACTTGGTAAACCTGAGTCTGCCGCGCTGCGGGGCTCCACTCTATGCGCCCACGGGGTCTCACTTAATTAAATACCCAGCATCTTTTTCTAGCCAGTGTTGACACGTGTATTGACATAGAACAGAAGGGCTGTGTGCGGGGAGGGAGAGGCGGCTGACATATCCAATTCACCGTGGGGCGGCGTGTTCCATAACAGATTGCCTCGTCAGGCTGACAGCATTGCTGGAGCCGTCACTGTAGCAGTCGGCTAGCAAAAGTTGCCGTTCAATTCAGGCTCCTCAGTATTGAATGGGCGCAGAGTTGGCTTACAATTGCCGACAACTTGTGCTTTTTTGTAACCAAGTGGAGAGTTTCTTGGGCTTTGTGCTGGCATCAGGACTTGAAGACCCCCTGCTAGGACAGCAAGTCGCAGTCTTTGCCGCCTTGGGGTGATTTGACGGAGTAACTGACAGCCATCCTTATAGGCCCTCTCACCTCCCTATAGACATATACTGCAGTGTCCTGCTGTGAGCCACCCACACATAGGGTCCGGCATTGGGTGCATGAGCAACAGATTGGTTCAATGATTCTGGCCCAGGGGCTCATTCATATCAGAATCGTCAGTCGTCGGATTTTTTCCTGTAGGGTTTATAGTGGACTTTTTCTTCTGCCGGATACGTCAGACGTTATGATTCAGACCCCTGGCCTATAACTAGTGTAAGGGGTGTCCCTATGTGTTGCAGCCCCATGTAGCTGGTTAAAATGGGTAGTTCATTTTTTTTTGTAAAACAGCTTTTATATGTAGCCCTACGTATAATACAGACGTCTGAGAGGGAATGGATGGGCCCCTATGTCTGAGACATCTATATGAACCAATATTCCGGAATACACAAATCTAAAGCCTAAAAGGTGAGGCCTGTGAAAATGAAAACGGTGATCCCACAGGTAAACTGACCCGTATAGTTGATAAAGTATCACACAGAGTTTCTCACGCTGCTCCCCTGGGGTGAAGTCTCTATAGTATATACACACAATATGTGGGGCTTTCACCGTACTGCGGGACTTCCGTCAGCAGGGGTTCGACTGACATGCTTTATCCCACATCCCCGCCGTATCTTGCTACCCCATAGTCTACCACTCACTGGTCACAATACAAGTTGTCAAACATGTGCGTTAGATCTGACAAACCCCCACAGCTTCCGACGGGGCTGTCGGGCTCGGTGGTACTGGTAGGTGACCGTAACAATCCAAGCAGCGCCATCAATAATAAATGTCCCATGGATAAAGTTACACATGGAGCGCTTGATACACGAAATAAAATTGGAATGGCAGTTTGATTTAACATAACATGAATGGGGGCAATTTCATTCCATAGAAGGCCTAAAAAGAAGAAGTATGTAGGTAGGGGGAGGTATTTTATCGATTGACATTTCACATACTGTAAATAATGCCTAGCGATGTGTTTTCATATACATTTTTAATATCTACTATCAGAGGCAGACTTAAGGAAGTCTTACAAACTGCCAATCTGTGGACCAGCAGGCTTGTGATACTATTAAACCTGGCAAAAACTCGGTCATTTCTTGTTGGTGTATGTTGACCAAGGGATGGTCACCATAATGTAGATACATTGAGAAAAGGGAAGGCTGGGAGACCTGAGATGGGTAAACGATTATAGGGAGCATGAGGGATAGGCAGAATAAGGGATGGTCATAGCATGAGGCATAGGTATTCACGAAGATGAAGTGTGAGGGGGATAGGTAGTATGTGTAACAGGCAGTTTGCGAGATAGGTGTGGAGAATATCTTGCAATGTGGGGATATGTAAAAGCCATAGGGGCTATGGAGTCTGAGGGATGTGCAGGTTAAGCATGAGGGATATGCCAGGATAGGCGCAATAAAGGATAGGTAGATTAGATTATAGGAAAATTAACATATACATAAAAATAGTAGTCCGGGTGATAGGAAAAATGAGGATAGGTACAAAGTATAGTCGACATGGTGAGGCATGTTATGTTTAAGAGATGGGCTTAGTCAAAAAGATGGATAATGCTGATTAAACATGAGGGATAGACAGAATGAGGGATAGTCACGATGAGGGATAGGTAGGCTGGGTAATAGGCAGATTGGGGTAGACTCAACGATAGTTAGGCAGAGAGGGTAGACAAGAGTAGCAAACCAAGGAGAGGGTTAGCTTTAGCCTTTGGAGGGGTGAGCTAATTTAGAAGGTTTTAATTAAAGGGATAGGTAACTTGAAGTATAGGTAGGCAGTGTGTACGCAGAGTGATACAGAGGAAGAGTGCCTGTCAGATTGAGGGATAGGTGAACTTTTGAATAGGTAGATTGATGTACTGATTTTGATTGACAGGTTTATATATAGATAATGTTCCAAACATTTTCAATATGATTTTGTATATTTTCTCAGTTTTGGAGAATCAAGACTACAATATTTAGATTCAGCAGGATCTTTTGGCTAAAAATTCCCTTCCTTCCATTTGGTATCACTCTGATAAAGACACAAGGGAACCACATGAAACCCCTATTCTTCATAGAAGTCAATAATAAGCACACAAGGTCGCCCACTTTCGGGGGGGGGTGAATATAACATGGGACTCGATGCAGTCAGACATGCTAGTCTATAGAATCCTTGGTTCAACCCTGCCAGTAAGGCTACGCAATATTATGTTTTTTTGAGTTTATAAAGTATTTTATTTGCACATGGTGATTTTCAAAAATACGGTACAATCAAAGTGGGCACGATGGCTCCCAAATATAATAATATATAGAAAGTGCAACAATGGAGTCATATAGTTATACATTCGACCGCATCACATGCAATCACAGGCAATGGGGAGATAACATACAGCTTCACCGGAGCTTAGATACAACATGACAACATTCACAAGTTTTAGTAACAGTAGTACAGTTTATAATTGAGAAACAACAGTAGGGGAGACCACCCGGGCATTTTGAACCGCCTGCTCTCTTTGCTATTCCTTTGGGAATTTTCTGGCAGTATGCCTACCACATTACCCCCTTATATAGACAGTTCAGATCAGCAACATCATGATGAGTTTAGGATGCTGATGAGAAAGTTAGACAACATCAAAGGTTTATGGCCTTGAAAGTAGATATTTGCAATTGGTAAACCTTTGTTCTTGTGTCATTAAAAAACATTGCTGGCCTAAGATCTCTATGGAGGTCGAAGTATAAATATGAACCCTTGAATAGAACCCAACTTTACTGCTAGGTGTCTTATGCAATTTGAATAACATCAATGTTATCTGTGATGACCAGCATGGGGCACATTGAGCCACAAAAAAATGGGGCACCTTGAGCCATGCTCAAGGTGCTCCAAGCTCTGGGGCACCTTGAGCCGGCTCAAGGTGCCCCGATTTTAGGGGCTCTTTGGCAATGGTGTTAAGACAATTAAATGACTGAATAATGATGCAATGTTAGTAGTGTATCGAGGGAATATAATATGGATAATGACATAAACAAATTCGATACAATTTGGTCATAAAATTATGATAGAATACATAGTTTACGGTTTGTTAAAAGAAATTCTTGTGTAACATATTTACAGTGTCTTTATTCCCTATATTTATTACTTTTCAGAGGCAGAAAAGTGCATTACATTATAGAAGAATGTAATCAAAGATTTATTCAGACTTAACAAATAACAGGAATACTCTTGAACTGGTTGAATTTGACCCTAAGAAAAATCTGTAAGGTACAAACTCAGTCACTTCTATAGAAACTATAATTGAGTGACTTTCATGCATTAAATATGTATTTTTTGCATCCAATCCTATGAAATAGTAACAATAGTAACTAATTCCAACCGAAGTTTCAATTATTGATCTATATTGGTGATTGTTTGGATCGTTCAACGCATGTGGTTCAAGGTGCCCCGGTGGGTGGATCAACCTACCCCGGGCATGGGGCACATTGAACCACCCTGAGATTTTATTTTCAAAAATTCAAGAAAAATACAAGAAAAGACCACATTTGCCTTGCAATAGGTTCTTTTATATCGCAATGATACAAGGTAACTGCTCAATAAAAAATCAAAGCTCAGATTCCTTTAACAAGGCCAGGAAAAAAATAAAGGTGCTAAAGCGGTTCAACGTGCCCCGGTCTCCCTACAGTAGTGTTTAACAGTGATGACATTCAAGGTAACCGGCAGGTGTATATCAATTAACCTTGTTGCTTCGCATAGGCTTATGACTGTAGGTATGGCTTTGATCTTAAACAGAGTTTTGTCTTCACATAGTCTACATGAGCTATTGAGCCGATTCCATAAGTCTATGCCGTGATATAACGGGCTTTTCCTAAAGCCCAAAGTATTTGAGGCAGGAAAGTCCAATAGTCCAGTCTTAGTGGAACGCAATACTCTACCATTAGACGGTGGTTTGGTATAGGCAAGTCCCAGGGCATCTGAACAGTGGCCAGAGCCATACAGGTATTTGTGCAGCAGGAGCAACAGTTGCATATTAAATCGGACCCATAGATGATCAACATTGGTGTTGATGCGTAGATTGGATATCGGACTAACTCTGGGGGTGCAGAGGGGTCCCCCCTGGAGGTCGGAAAGTCGCCGAAATTAAGGGGCCCAGGTCACAAAGTGTTTGCTGAAGACGTTTATGCTGGGCTGAGGTTACACCGTTATACAGGAAGCCAGAGTATTCCATTACTGGCAATATAGTCTGTTTATATACAAGAGTGGCAGTGGGGGTTGATATACGTCGCATGACGCATAACATATGGCACCTGTTAGAGGCAGTGTCTACACTTTTACCGATAGATTTCTCAAGCGTGAACACATTAGAATTGGGGTTAGTGGAGGGGTTAAATAATACAATTTTGGTTTTATTTTTATTCATGCATAATCTACTTTTGCTGAACCACTCATATACATTATTGGCGTTGTGCTGCAGTTTGGCTTCAGCTATGGGGATACTAGTAGAGCTCGTATAAAAAACAAATCACCTGCATACATTATTATGTTGCAGTGCTTAAGTACATTGGGGAGAGAATTCACAAAGCATATAAAGAGTAGGGGACCAAGTATTGATCCCTGTGGAACGCCATAGTGCACAGGGAGCAGGCTAGAGGTCATCCCGTTACACATGACTCTGTGTGCGATTTATATGTATGCATATAACCAGACAGTGGGGGCAGGTTTAGCTGCTTCATATGACTAATTAGCTCTAAGTGGTGAATGCTATCAAAGCTTTCCGAACGTCCCGGAAACACGCAAGGAGATGCTGACCCTTGTCTTTTGAGATAAACGCATCATTTACAAATTTGAAGACAGCATCGTTTGTTCCCCTGGACACGCAGAGGCCATATTGAGAACTGCTCAACTGGCTGATAGATTCCAGTGATTGGTACATTTTATCATAAACGATGTGCTCCATTATTTTACTTGGTCCAGGCAACAAAGAGATTGGTCTTTAGTTGCCTATATGTTCTAAATCACCAGATTTGGGCAGTGGGACAATTTTGCCAGATGCCCAGTCGGTGGGGAATGAGACTAAGTGAAGACAGAGGTTTATTAAGCTGGTTAGCTGGGGAGCCATAATCAAGAGCGCATCCTTTAATACTGCAGTGTTAATGTCATCTATACCACTAGACTTGTTTGTTTTTCAAAAAGGGGGGGAGGTCCTGTCCCCCAACCCTGCCTTGCCCATGCAACTATGCAATAATAAAAAAGGTAATGGGTATGGCTTTTTTTTTGTTTCAATGAGAGCTCTCAACTCTCGTTTATTAACAAATAACACATTCGAGACATGGTATACATTTGTTAACTATTGAATGCAAAAATAATCAGTATGCGAGGCCAACAGTTATAATATCAACAAGTACTCAGTTTTCTTGAACAAATCGGGTTTTGAAACTATATTACCGGCAACACACATAGTACATATTATGATGGACAATGGTAGGATTCAATGATGATCAGAAATAGCAGCATGATGAAAGGTCTTAACTAGTAATACATACATACAAACAAACAATTCGTTCGTGGTGGGCCGCACATATGTCTAATTTCTCAGGTACTCACAAATTGTAATTGACATATTTATACATTTTGTGTATTCTAATCAGATATACACACAGTTAGTTATCACCTACGATTTCGGATATTTTTCACGAAGGTCTTTGATTGTTTTCACCTTCCTTTTGAATTGGGCCTTTGACACACTTTGTTTCAGGTCCTCACACTGGACATTCCAGAGCATTCTCTCCCTGTATGCTGGTGACATCTTGTAGCCCTGGGTGATAGGCCCCCTTAGCGAGAACAGCAGCTTGGAATCAGAACGTAGAGTTCTGTCACCAAGCCCACCATCCCCAGCCTCAGGACCATCAGCAGGGTACTCGGCCTTGTAGTATTTCAACATCAGGGTGAGAAGCAGCTCGTCCCATCTCCGCGCCAACCTGTCTATACCACTCGTAGAGTGAAGCTCATCTACACTGTACACATTACTGCTGGTGTTGAGACAGGTCCTGAGACCCCTGTTCTGCAATCTCTGCAGCTCTCTCATACCAGTGTCCCCGCCAGCGACATAGAAGAATGAGGCGTAGTCAAACAAAGTTGCCACGCTCGTCTTGTAGATGACTAGTGCAGTGACAGGGTCTATCATGTCTCTGATTTTTGCCAGATTGAACAGGCGATTGTTGATTGCTCGCTCAAAGGTCAACCTCGAGTCCAGAGGAATGCCCAAGTATGTATATACTGGTAGACACTCCAAGTCTCGGCCACCCAGAGTGACCCGCAAGGGGTCTGTCTGGGGGCTCCGACTGCAGGAGGCATACAGCACACATTTGCTCTTTTTCACATTGACAGTGAGCTTTGACGATTTGCACCAGTCCGCCACTTTTGTGAAGGTTGCTTGCAGGCGCTCCTCCACTCTCTCGATTTTCTTGTCTGAAGCATAGAGCACAATGTCATCGGCATACATGACACTTACTCCATCACCCACACAATCTGTCACAGAGTTTATGAAGTACACAAACAGCAGAGGCCCCAGGACCGAGCCCTGGGGAACTCCTGTCGCAACACCAGCCCTCCTCGAACTACTCTCACCAAAGCAAGTCCTCTGGGTTCTACCAGTTAGGTAGTCAGACAGCCAGGCGAGGTTTGACACCGTCAAGCCTAGGCTCTTCAGTTGACCCTTCAGCAGACCGTAGTGAACGCAGCCGAAGGCTTTCCTTAAATCTAAGTACGCAACCCCAGTGTACTTTCCATGGTCTTTGGCTTCACAGATATCATTTACCAGTCTGTACACTGCATCAACAGTGCCTTTTCCCGATTGATAACCATACTGCTTACTGCTCAACCCTCCTGACTCCTCAATAGCAGCACTGAGATGAATGTGTATCAATCTCTCTGCGACTTTCGTGATCATTGATGTAATCTGGGGCCTCAGTGGGTGGGATCAAGACACCAGACTCCTGGTCTTTCATTGTCGGAGCCATTGGTTTTGTGGCACCCTTGAACAATTTGTTTACCTCTCGCCAGAATCTCTTTGGGTCGTCCTCACATGAGGCAATGAGACTTTTGACTGATCTTGCTTTTGCATAACCACAAAGGTGATTTATCTTGTTTCTCAGTGTTCTTATTACCCTGTACAGACCAACATCCTTAGTTTTTCGGTGTAATTTTCACCAAATTGTCCCTTTCAGAAATGTATTCCAGGATACTTTTAGTTGTTATAATCATACAAAACCGGACACAGTCAATTTTAAATTCATTTGGCTTTTTATTTCTGAATTTCACAAAGTTGTTGGTTGGTCCTTGTTGGTAGAACAGTTTTGTTGTAAGTTTGTTGTGATTGACGTTTCGAAACAGTTAATGTTTCTTCTTCAGGATTTCCGGAGTCATCCAGTCTTTGGAACCAGCTTTGATCGTCATTTCCTTCAATGGACAGTGGTAATCCAAGAACAAGTCTATATGTTCATGGATAAAATCCCACTGCTCATCAGGACTTTCCAACCCCCAGTAGAGGTCCCAATCAGCCTCCTGCATCCAGCTGGCTAGTTCATCAGGGTCATAGTCCTTGTAATTGCGAGCAATCATTGTACTAGAAACTTTTTCATGAACTGTGCGCTGCTTGATGCAGAAAACAGGCAGATGATCACTCAGCAGTGCCGACAGCACTCCAGACTGAACAATCTCCTCAGAGTCTGTAAGGATATGGTCTATACAGGACAACTTCTTACCCCAGGGGTGAGTGACACTGTTGATGATTATCCTAAGACCAAGCTCTCGACAAGTATCAACCAACTTCTTGCAGTAGGGGTTTTCTGTTGTCAAAGTGTTGATGTTTATGTCACCCATGAACCAACGTTCATGGGCTGCTGCTTCAATGCTCAGCGAGACACTCTCCAGGTAGTCCAAGAAATTCTTAAGATTACTATCCGGAGGCCGGTAGAGAGTGGTCACTAACATTGGCTTGCTGCCAATACGCCGGTACCTGATGGTTAGGCTCTCTACATCACCATTTACTACTGAGAGTTCAGGAATAAAGATGCAGTTGCTTACCAGATGATCACTTATGTAACACAACACTCCGCCCCCTGCCTTCTTGGCTGCTGTCTTAGGACGATCCATCCTAAACAATGTCTTACCGGGCCACTGGAGTAGACTTTCACTATAACCTTTATGTAACCAGGTTTCACTGACCGTGACAAAGTCAAACTCACCAAAGAGCCTAAAGAACTGATGCCTCTTCCTGTAGAAACTACGGGTATTCAGATGCATCAGCTTCAGGCCTCCCTGGTCTACTACTTTCTTAATGCTATATGACATCTTGTAAGATTTTCAAGATTAGTGTAGAGGAGAAAAGGATGAAAAAGAAGATACTGACGTGCACTCTCAGTGCACAGCAGATGAAAAGTCCTCAGTATATGCAGGCAACTTTACTGAGTTGTCTACTGAATACAAGAACTTACAAAAAAGGTTTTCACTGGTCTTTTGTCAGCTCATGGACAACTTCTAATGAGACGTCTAATATTCAGAGATTAACGAGAAGACCCTGCTTACTAATATAATTGTGGAACATAACCAGAAGGAAGATCCCTGCAGGAAATTACAGATACTAAATGCTCCATATGTACTAATGGACATGTATATGTATATAGCTGTGGTCAATGAGATTAGGTGCTTTTCTTAGCTTTTTAGCTTTTATAAGGACTAAATGCATCATGCTTTGCCCTAATGTCAAGAAATTAACATTGCTGTAACGACAATAAAATGAATAAATGATAACAGTGCTCAAATTCATATTATATTCATAAACCATAGAAATGTGTTGCTTGATTAGAGTCATAATCATAATCATAGTCATAGTCAACACCATGTACCAACAGTATACATTTCAATATATGGACTTTCAATACTCAAGTATGGCAAATGAGGTAATAGTTTCAATGAAATAAGAAAATAATAATAATAATAATAATAATAATAATAATAATAATGATGATGATGATGATGATGATGATGATGATGATGATGATGATGATGATAATAATAATAATAATAATAATAATAATAACAATAATAATAATAATCGTTTCATATGCAGACAAGAACTATAACTAGATCAATTCAATATTGGCTATTTGAATAAATGAACTTATAGACTACAATGGTTAATATAAACCTGTTGACACAAGTACTACCTGTATAAGCCTTAAGGCGGTGGTTGGCTTTTGTTTTAATTAACCACTGGAATTATGGTTTTAATTGGAAAAGGGAAACCGTATTATAATAATAATAATATATAGTAAAATTTGATCTGTGTTTTTAGGTTTTGTACATATTGGTTTAGGTTTTCGTCTGCCATTACACAACAGAAGACGAGTCCCAGGCACTATGAGCCACCATTACACAACAGTGACTCAAAATCCTTTAACCCAATATGGTACTGCCTATATAAACCAATAATAGGTGGCCAAGACTAGGTAGGTCAAAAGGCTTAAGCAGTAGGTCTCAATAAGTAATCATAGGTGCAATCTCTACCTTGTTAGTCAAAACAGTGTCTAACAGACAACACATTCATGGGAAACACTCTATGTAATTGGACTGCCCAGTAGCTCATATAGTCATCATTTAGATGTAGCCCGTTTCTCAGCATTGAGTATGAGTGCTTCCACTTGCCATGTCTACTATGATGTGCTAGTCTCGACAGGTGTGGATGTATTACACCTGCTTCCTGGTTGATTTCAGTAACCATATTGTTGAAGCTCAGTATAGCATTATCAACAATATCCTGATGTTGGTCAGTCATACGTGCTATGGGTCGTTTTAAATCTAGGCCTATTAGTGGGCAGATAATTATAGTGGCGTGACGGTGACATGTAGACAGCCACTGCAGTCCAACTCTAGTGTAAGCCTCCAGATGCTTAAATAGACTGTCACTAGATTCCCACTCAAAGCTTGTCTTAGTACCAGATTTCTTGGTAATGTTATTGACACCGCCAACAATATATACGGTGTCACTCGGGTGGGTTTTCAGATGGAAGTCAGCCATTTTTATAATCTGCTCTATGCGAGCTCCAGGATAAGTGAAGACAGTGAAGTTGGATATCCTATCATCCAAGCCTTCTAATTAACAATATAAATCTTCCCTTCCCTTTTTATCACCATTGCCCCTGCTGTCAGTCAATATCACGTGTCTCGGTGATGGCCTCCAATTATGCCAGTCACGAACAAGGTCAATATGTTGATGTGTATTCATCGTCTGAGCTGATGACCTCCGGTTGACAACTTATACTAACTACTCACAGTTCTGTAGATGTGACCCTTTTACACTTTACACTTTTGGTGTCAACGTGCTTTGCAAAGTGGGTATGGTAGTTAGGGATGTGATTGGCATTCGCTATATTGACATATCGCCATTATGTCAATATTTTAATATATATATATTTTTTTTTTTGAGTTTATAAGTGTATTTATTTGATTGAATCATCTTCGAAAGTACACTTACATGTCAAAGTACATTTTCAAGGACCTGCGGTGCGTTTCCGCTGGTTTCCTATTTAATGTTC
This sequence comes from Harmothoe impar, assembly GCA_947462335.1. NCBI lineage: Eukaryota > Metazoa > Annelida > Polychaeta > Phyllodocida > Polynoidae > Harmothoe > Harmothoe impar. The sequence goes on along the minus strand of OX381705.1, from coordinate 37,261,814 downwards.
CAATAATGATAATGACAATTTTGTTGCTAGTATACAGTAATCATATAATTATAATAACATAGATGGTCGTAGTTATGAACTTCAATATACAAATATCAGATAACTAGTATCAAAATTAAGTATTAAGTCTCATATGACTAGTCATTATATTATCTTAGAACTGAGGATGTAGATCAATAATATACTGCATATGGAATGGCCTAATATGCTTCAATAAGCAGGCATAGTTTCACCAGGATACCATCTGGACATATATTTAGCTATAATATTTTTTATAGCTACTCGTTTGAAACTTGTTACATTTTGGTCCATTCTACAGGTGGGACTTAGCTGGTTCCACATATGTACCCCTCTGTACAAGGGGCTCTTTCTTGAACCAGGCTTCTTATAGTCAGGGTATGTTAATTCCATTGTGTTAGTTGACCTTGTAATACGTCCACCTATAGGGGATGTCTTTGGCATAATACCCGTACTATGCGGGTCATGCATGCCTCCATATACATATTTATGGATAAGCATTAAGAGCTGGATATCATGTCTAACACTTAAGAAATTGACATTGGTTTCCGAATGAAGCTTAAGTACACTATACTTTATCCTGACTTTTAAGCAAACTCTTAGACATCTGTTTTGTACACGTTGTAATCTCTTCTGATGGGTAAATGTTAGACCATTATACAAATAACCACAGTATTCCAATACAGGCGCAATTGTTTGTTTGAAGACAAGTGTTGCTACCCTTTTGGACATAAAATCCCTTAATTTGCCGAACATAGTCAACCGATTTGAGGCTGAACTTACTGTTCTGGAAACCATTTTGTTGAGGTTCAGTTGACAATCTAAATTAACCCCTAGATACTCATAATCAGTGCATATCCCTAAAGTGTGGCCCCCCATTTTTACATCCATAACAGCTTGGTCACTAGAACTGTCCCTCCCAAATAAAATAAGCTTGGTTTTATCCGTGTTTATACACAAGCCACTTTCAGTAAACCAATTTTTTTTAACGTTTTGAGTGTGGATTTATTGAGCCTCTCACAATATACAGAAATACAGAAATTATACACTAGTGTGGCATCTTCCTGTAAGAGCTTATTGGCACTGTTCTTGTTTTTATGTGAAGCATAGAAAACCACATCATCGGCATACATCAACATACGACAATTTTTTACCACAGTAGGAAGATTGTTTACAAAACAAATGAACAGTAGAGGCCCAAGGATTGATCCCTGGGGAACTCCAAAGTTGATCTTACGGGTAGATGAGATGTGGTTATTACATATTACTCTTTGGGTCCTGTCCCCCAAGTATGCACATAGCCAATCTGTATATAGATTGGGTATTTCCAATTTATATAACCTAGCAATTAATTCCCCATGGTGGATTGAATCAAAAGCTTTCCGCACATCCAGGAAGCATGCAGCTACAACCTCATCCCTATCCCTTGACTGGTATAGGTCATTCATTAGTCTGTATACTGCATCACTGGTCCCCCTGGACGTGCGGAAACCAAACTGACATGAAGACAGTTTTTTGTTAGTCTCCAGATGATGATATATTCTAGAAAAAGCAACAAGTTCCATTATTTTTCCAGGTACCGGTAAAAGCGATATGGGACAATTTGATATGTCAATATATTTATGTCAATATATGTTTGATGAGAAATATATTGTACTCTGCCCGTGGAGAAAACAAGGTATGCACTTGTATCATTGTTCTCCACTATGTTCAGTAAGGGAGGGGAGTTAATGAACATAGTGTTCTAGGTCTAACAGTTAAGCTTACACTGTAAAAAAGGTGCTTAGGTTTTAAACATGTTTAGGTCCACAGTTGTAGGTCATGGGTTATGAAGGATTGGGGAGTGTGCATTATTTACTCCTATATGGAAAGACCATGTTAAATACTTTGACATTCATTGTTAGACATAAAATACTGGCTGGCCCCTCTGTCTAGGTCATGTGACCATATCGACCAATCACAGCAGACATAAGGTTATAAAAGGCAGGCTTTCAGAGGAGAGAGCTCATTTGGTGACTGCAGCTGGTAAGGGAAGGATGTATGGAGTAGAACCATTGTATACCTCTATGCAAATGAGGCAAATTTGGCGGGAACTGAATAAATGGTCAGTGGATGACTGTCACTACAGTGCCAATAGACACAAACATGATATACAAAGCTATTCTTTATTACATGAATTTAACTTGACCCATATTACAATGACTGTGGTTATGACTATGACTATGGTTATGACTATGGCTATGATTATGACTATGGTTATGACTATGGTTATGATTATGACTATGGTTATGACTATGGTTATGACTATGACTATGGTTATGACTATGGTTATTAGAGCCCTGGGTCACATGTGATGCTAATCACACAATCAATCTTTATTGTACTACATGAATTTAACTTGACCCATACTATAACCCTAAATTACACATTGCCCTCGTCTTTTGCACTGCTTTTGCAGTTCAAGCCCTCTATAGACCAATGCGCCAAGAAAGTGTGACTTTTTCAAAATAAAGTTTTGTTTACGTTAGTTTCATCACAATGAACATAACATTGTCTATAATCGCTGTATTTGCAAAAATCTTATTTTAGAAGATTCACAGGACATTATCTTTCAAATAGTACATATTAAGATGCAGGATTTTGAGGTTAAATGCATGTGTTTGTTGGTCTGACTTCATAAATGTTCAAAAACTTTATCAACAAGCTTTCTGAAAAGTCACCCTTTCTTGCTGCATTGGTCTATATAGTCTTAAAACATTGAGACCTGAGCAATTCTGTTTTTAGTTCCTATATATGATGCCCTTCACCACCGGGGTTACATCTCTTAACGCGAGCATCTATTATATATGCTAAGTACCTCTCAAAACAAGTTACGCTTTGGGATTTAAAAGATCGTGTTGAAAATGATCTCAATTGACAAGTACTTCAATTCCCATGGTAGGAGTCGAATTGTGAGAGGGGTGGGGTCAAACTGACATATGCTCGGCACGTGAACCTTATACTTCTCAGGCTTAACAACAATTTCAATCTTCTAAGGTAAAAAAAGTGTTGTTTCGGGTGACATATATATGGGGAGAAAAATGTAGGGTCAGTAGATCGGATTCTTTTAATCTTCTTCTTTTATGTATTAGCCAGCCTCTCTGCATTCCCTAAAATTGATCGAAAAAGGGGGAACATATGAAAATTTCTTCAAAATTGCATAAAAAAATTAGGGTCGGCCCTGTTTAGATAGGGTCGGTCGGGTGACCTGAAACAGACCTTCCTTTGTTTTGGCCTAATACAATGAAAGCCAGTATTGAATCATTTCCGATTAAATTCGAGATAATATGCGACTAGAGTCTATTAGCATATGAAGTTGTGGGGTTATCATAATTCATTACAACGTATGAATAATTGACATGATAATTGATATTATTGTCTCCTCACCTCCCCGGTGTTGTTGACATCTATAGCTTGATTTACAATTTCCTATCACACATCCGGGACGTTCTGTGCTCTGATAAGCCTACAACAGCCTTCTAATTTCCTGTGACTAGTTTGACGTCATCCAATCACCACAGGTTGCTATGTCAGAATACTTAGACAAATCAGCCACTAACGTATGCAGGAGTTGCTACCTTATAACATCAGCAAGTCTCGTGTGCCGTGGATCCAAGGTCCCACCTGACCTGTATCGGATATGAGGATGAAGAAGCTACCAACGCCCACTTGGACCCCTCCATGGGACTTAACGACCGTAAATTGAAATCATTTCCTGTTGTGACTGAAACTCAGCCGTTGTCGGGGGCTGGGGCACTGATCGGGATATGCAAGATACGACTCCTCAACGGAGATGAGGCATTAATGAATGCAGATTCACATGCCTCCAAGCTAGCAGGGGCCGACTGGCTGGCATTTGCACGCAACTGCATTCTTTGATCAAATGATCGCTTTATCAAACTGGTCATATTTTGTAACAATGTGCTCCTGAGTATTAATAAAGTTACCAGAATTACGACAAGTAGGCTGATATGTAAAGCCCATGAAATGGCAGAAACCTGCAGAATTCTCTTGACTCAAAGCTCAAATCCCACGATGCTTTCTATGCATCCCAAACCTCTGCAATTGGGGCTCTTTGCAATTTGGGAACCTTGCATTTACTCTAAATTGCATGAGTTCTATTGCAAGGGTGTTTACTCCTAATCCCACTGTACAATGTATATTGCACTGCAAGTAGTATGTATAGTATACATACTACTACTGCATCTCTGCAATTAGGCCTGTGTCCACTATACGACAAGGGAAGTGAAATATTTCCGATATTTGTTGTCCAGCAATGTGTGTGTATTTGTGAATATATTACTGAGATGTATTCCACTTTAACTGCAGGTAGGCTGTGTCCACTAGGCGTTATAAATTGCTGCCCAGACTGCCCAGGGCAAACAAGGACGAGATGTTATAATAGAACAAAGAGCATATCGCCCAATTTCTAGACTAAAAATCAAACATGTTAGATTTCTAAATTCTCACTTTTGTCGTCCACTTTTGACACCCCCAAATTGCTATTCCACTGTTGTATTTAAGAATTTTGTCGTCCAGCTGTGTCCACAGGGAGACAAAACATATATTTCATATTTGTATTCAAATTCACGTTTTAGCGGACGACAAACGGCTTTATATATGCTAGTGGACACGGGCCTAATGGGGCATATATGTTGCAATATAGACAGTGGAGGGAACATGCATTGCAATATACCCGTGATTTCAGGTCAATATACTCAAAATTGCAAGAGAAATTGCCAAATTGCAGAAACTTTTTACATGAGCAAGGGAAACATCTAAATATCTAGATGTTAGAGTAGGCCCAGATCACAACAGCTCCTTAGCAGTTATAGCTCCCTGTAGCACTTACATCTGTTGCAATTCAGAGGGAGGTCCCTATATTGCAACAGATCCCTTAATTGCAGAAACTTTCAAGCACAAATTGCAACGTGGGATTTGAGCTTAACCAAGACAGGAAAACTACCACATAACGATATAGGTCTAGGTTTAGTTGCAGGTGCAAGTACAGTGCTGTTTTTAGTTAGAAACGTTTCAAAATATTAGATGTCTTTAATGTATACACCAATAGGCCTGTGTCCACTATACGACAAGGAAAGTGGACGATTTCACCTGTTTGACGTCCAGTAGTATGTGCATATTTGGGGATGTATTTGCTAGATATATTCCACTTTTATTCTTCTGATGGTGTGTCCACTTGGCGTCATATATTTCCTTCCAGACTGCCTGGGGCATAAATGACCAAGCTATCATTATAGAATAAAGAGGATATTGTCCAATTTCTGCACTGAAGATCAAACATGTTAGATATTTAAATGTCCACTTTTGTCGTCCACATTTGACACCCACCCACAGATTGCTATTCCCCTTTTGTATTTGAGAACTTTGTCGTCCACCTGTGTCCACTGGGACACAAAACATATATTTCATATTTGTATTCAAATTCACGTTTTGGCGACCGTCAAACAGCCTTATATATGCAAGTGGACACGGGCCTATTGCAGAACCCACATCACTATGCATATGGTATATAATATGGCCCCTGGCCAGTGTTCAAAGCAATGTATTGTTGTGGTGTCCATGCAAAATGAGAAAATATTCATTGAAATCGATTGCAACGCATTTCTAAGCGTATAGCGATGGAATGAAAGGGAATTTAAAAAAAAGATATCGATGAAAAGGTGGGCGGAGAGTATATGGCGATACGGTTTGTATAGGGTGTATATTGTTTTACATATGGTAGAGGAGAGAAATGACGAGAGATGTTGCCAAACCCTGGTCCCTATAGTGACATTAACCCGCCCTAAGAAGGTATAGGGGGCGGTGGGGGGGGGGGGGGGGGGGGGCACCGCATGTTTCCCGCCACTGTCTCTCCCATGAATGTATTGATAAATGTGCAGAGCGCGACACAATGGACCACGATGGTCATCTGGCAGCTCCGCGCTCATTCAACCTGAGGAACTGAATGTTCATTTGCACCCTTTTATCGGCAGGTTACATGCATCAGGCTATATGTAGAGCCAAAACATGAAAAGGAGATGCCTTTACATGTAGGTCCGGGCTGGGTGGGAGGGGGTGGAGGTCTTTCAGGCTGCTGTGTGCGGCGATGCTCCTTTTAACATGACGGCCCACCAAGCAGGCACGGGGCCTGCACGGGGGTTAGAGGAGCAGTGGCCATTGTCTCTAACCTTATGAGTTGTTCATCTCTGTGCTTTGATGAGGTCTATCACATTGTTATTGTGATAGTGGCACCGCATTGCGCCAACCGTCCCGGTCCCATGATGCTCTTTGCGGCGGCAGAGCGTCAAAGACCTTGCCGTATTTACGGCGACGAGTGCAAATGTCAAGTTCCCCTTCCGAGTTCAAACGACAGCTGATTCGCTGTGATGCCTTCTCTGTACATGCCCACTGTTATAGCCCGTGTGGAGGGGGGGGGGGGGGCTGTTCATGTGGGCTGGAGGAGCAACTGTTCAGTTCGCATTTCATGTTAGCCTTTTACCGGCCTTTTACCTGCAGCAAAGCGACAGCGGCACCTTTGATGAACGCTTGGCGACCGTCTTGATGGAATTCCTAAATATCTCCATTGAGCAAAAGCATACAATGTACATACGTCTTTTAGGTTTAAAGCGTTCACGACCCGATACACACGTTAGTCCACAACGGTAGATATGATGAGGTAACATACATGTACCTTGATGGGAACATTTTACGAGCGCCTCTACATGTAACTGTCATAATATATATGCAATATGAAAGGGAGGGACATTTTCAAATTCAATTGTTCGAACGGAGGATTTTATATTTATTATTTTTTTATTAAGAAAGACATAATTCAACAGGGGAAGAGGATAGTCGTTGGGGGAAGCCTCTATTCATTAAGGATACATAGGCATATTTGTCTGGTATTTAGAATGTCTAGCTATCATTATCATACACATCAATAACAGTACACATATCATAGAAAAGTTATCATCTACATAAATGATAATTCATAATGATAGAAGTTAAGGTTGCTGAGCAGTAGAATCTACTGTATAGTATTATATTGGTATCATGTATTACGGTATTAGGGTACATTGGCAGTGGAATACATACTGTTTACAGTATTAAAGGACATATCTTTGGTTTCACTATATTTACAGTGCTAAGCCCATATATAACTACGATTGTTACTGTTAGGCAAAATTAATTGTTATTCAAGAAAGTGGCCCGCCACATCCAATAACAGAATAAAAATAGTGCGTACCTCTACACAGAAATATAGATAAGTCATAACAAAGAGGTCCTCTATAGTTGAGTTGAAAAAGTTTTTATTTGACTAAGTTTCTCATAAGAAGTTTTACAAACAGAGCCAATGGACATAATATGCAGCATACAGTCAAGTAATGATATTCGCATTTTATCACACAGAAAAAACAGAATAGATACAAGTAGGCAGCGAAAAGAGCAGTTCACATTGAGATACACGTTGGTCAAGTCACCTCACAAACATGTCTTTTAGTAGCTTCAATAACAACTTACTAGCTAGGAATATACAGGAGTGGGTTCATAGTAAATACTTTAAATGTGGTACATTTTGTTTGTTGAAACTTTAATTTTCCCCACCATTTAGGGTGTTCAGAGCGGCCTGCCATGGCACAGACAAGCAGCTGTTTTCCCCTGTTTACACTCATGTCCCATGTATGGCTAATTGACTCCTTCACATCATTGGAAAGCTATGGTTTCATCCTACATAATGTGTGGTTTCTGCAAAGATATGTACATTCCCACTAGTAGTTTTATATGAATGAGTAAGTAGAAAGTGTGGAGTGTGTGCTCCCTGTGCAGGCCCACATTTTTGGCACTAATAATTGATAGCTACCCAGCAACTGCCCTGTATGAGAATAGATTTCTGGCAGAGGGTATTTGTGCAGTCAATTCATAATGGCTTGGACTGTAAAGCTAAGATATAGGCCTACATTTACATATATCTCACATGTTATATGGACTACCAGATATAGATCTACAGCAAAATATTTCCTAAAAGTCATGGAATCACCTCTAAAATAGAGGGGCATAAAAGTGTGGGAGCATACATCTAAATACCATATATGTTTACTATCCCCTGTCTGAAGAACAAAGTGATTGGAAAAGAATTAGCCAGCAGATTTACACTTATGTGGATCTACCTTTTCTTAGGAGTAGTACATTCCCTATGTAAGTCACCCTCCACTGCATCTGGATCAGATTTACACTTATGTGGATCTACCTTTTCTTAGGAGTAGTACATTCCCTATGTAAGTCACCCTCCACTGCATCTGGATCCCTACCATTTACACTGTAGCAGAGGAGTGCTATTTCAGGACCAATCCACTGCATCATTAGACAGGGCTCTGTTGTCCTCCCAAAATACCTTACTTTTTGCAAAGAAAAATCAATTTAACTATGTTCCAGTGGTGGTAGATTTACAGTTCTTTCTCTTAGTAGTTAAGATTAGTTTATCTATCCTGCACAAAAAACACAACCTTTCTGCACTCAATAAAAATGGTCTGAACGCCCTACACCATTGCATTGACTTGCTAAACACGTAGGATTTTCCCCTTCTTACTTTGGGGGCATACCGTACAGAAGGAACTATACAAACGCATACATATCGACGTGTTCCATTAGACAACCAGAATCTGGAAAGACGAGACGGCAATTCAACGTGTCAGCGACGTGCGATAAAGAAAAGACCATCCTTTGTGTTGAAATATAAAGATGCTACAAAAATAGCGTGGGACGGTTGAAAAAGGAATCACGCCAAGCTTGGACAAAGTGACCAGTGAAAGGTGATTAGGCCCCGAGTAACGTGCTGGTGACCAGTGCAAAGCAGCTGGTAGGGACTGGACACACGACCTGTGGGAGATAAGGGAAGAATGAGTGAGCTGACCAGTGGTCAGTGGGCACCCGGCAGGCAGTGTTAGCGGGGCGATGAGAGATAAAGGGGGTGTCAAGTGGGGCTGGGGACTAACGGATCTATGGGGTGTGGAGGTGTGTGTGACGGGCGGAATTAGCTGCAGTTAGTGCCCGTGCTGCTGCCCAGCTAGCACCAGGTAGGCCCCAGGTGTCAGGTAGGGCGTGGCCGGCCGCCGCCGTAACTGTAGGTGGTCAGGGTTAGAGTATCGGCCACTCCAGGTAGCCATGGATCGGACACCCAGACACGGCCCTCCACACCGCTGTGATTGTTGTCCCACCGCTGACCGGCAGCCCCGCCCCCACTGAGTCCCACTGACCAGTGGTCACTATGCAGGGTGCATGAGGAGGGTGGTCGGAGGATTGTTCACCTGCCAACAGCCACATGCTGTTGTCTGCTGACGTCTCAGGTTGCCTGGTGCTGACTGACAACCTTCACTCCCTCCACATCACAACCCAAAACATATACAATAGATATCTAGGCAGTCCAGTCCGCCCTCCCCATCCTCCAACACACCTATGTATCACACCAAATAAAGGTATGTTTCAAGTAAGCGTGATCAGCATATCTAGCATAGGGAGACGTTAAAAGCGGAGGTAACAACTAAGTGCCTCTACATGGGTACCCACACTTTTGACCATGTCGCTGTGTCGATTTTTAGCAGAATAGCTGTTTCATCGTGTCGATTTTTAGGTATATAAGAACTTAGAGAAAAAAAACTGTGGGTCGATTTTTACCCCTGATTTTCCTGTGTCCGTCGATTTTTAAAAGTGCCTAAAACGGCCGTGTCGCCGTGTCGCCCGTGTCGATTTTTACCCATGTAGAGGCACAACTAACACGCCACTTTTGGTTTTGCCGGTGAACCGCAGCTTTTTGGTGGGAATATGAATGATGCCAGAAATAACCATTTATTTTGCTATCGGGTGGAGTTATGAACAACACATGTGTTGGCCTGACACCACTCCCCCAGTAAGCCGGTATCTCCCACCACATCCAGATCAGCAATAATTACACCGGAAACGACCAGACTCAGTGAAACACGTGTCATATTATTTCAATACCCCATTTAGACTGTCATGGCTTATTACTGTGGCCCTTCTCAAAGGACGCCCCTCAGCCCCCAACGCACTCAGTCTCTCTCAGTCTCACATGTGAGGTTTTCTATCGTGGGAACCAGTGGTCACCAGGATACCATGGGCCACCTGCAGCGCATTGACCATCACACGTCTGTCCCCATGAAAGATCAAGTGGCAAAGAGGAATATACAACACTGTATTGTAGGTTTGGGTTAATTTGTGATTCAAAACTCATTGCCCCCCACCCCCTCCCCCGAAATGTGCATGGGAGTACAGTCTCAGACTACTTTCCCATGGGACTATTGGATCACCATGTATTCAATTGACGACTCACACCTGAAAAAGCAAAGCCCATGGACAAACAACATGTAGACGCCATTAAACTATGAGTCATTTCACAATTATGAACGGGAGGTATCTAAAAACAAGGCAACAGAAGAGACAGAGCGAGTGGGAAGACACGGCACAGTATACATATTTATTAAATGATGGTCAACTTAACAATCCATACATACAATTGCCATTATCTTGAAATATCCCTCTCTTTAATCTTCACTGGGTACAGGCCTATCTAGATCTAACGTGTTTATTAATCAGTATGTTTTAAATGCTGTAATTGCTAGCATGAACTCAAAAAAGCAAAACAATTCCTTTAACGGTCAGGATGTCAGCACACTCAAATACTTATTGTTTAAAGCCCTCGACCCTTTGTACATGGTTTTCCACTTTCCCTGTTCTCACCTGCAGTGAGCTGATTCCTGCTCCACGGCATGTAATGGCCGTAACCTGGAGCCGACAGATGGCCTCTCCCATGAGTGACACCTCGGAAATGGTGCAGAAATCAACATGGGCCAACAATGCAAAATGACAGATAATGTGAGATATCAAATATCATCGCCGACTCGCGTGCCCTTCCCTACGGCTTCATTAAACCCCGACGACTTGAACTCACCTGAATTGGGCGACAAAGAGGGGTTATGATAAAGAGGGGTGGTGGCTGGCTGCCCGAGAGGGAGGGATGCTCATGGCAGGTCACATGGCAAGCCAAGACAATCCAGTTGCAGCCTTGGCCTTGGGGCAGAGAATACATTGGGCACAGAGAAGCTACGAGCAGAGAGTACATATTAGCAGTTGGACTGGCTAAGCCGCCCACCTCGCATGCCCACATAAAAAAGAAGAAGCGACCGTGAACTCTGCCCTGGTGTCTTTATAGTCACAGCACCCTGGTGCATCCCTCAGTCGCCAACCACCCGACAAGTCATCATCTCCAAGGCTCTTAGTCCCCCATCTAAATCAAATACACGCGCGATTGCTCTGTCACAAAAATCTGGCTGCTCACAAATAGAGACGCGGGACAGCGGCTGGTGCGGCAGCAAGGTGAATGCTCAAGGGGGATCCTAATAGTCTCCGACCAAAGCTGGGACACGTGTCAATACAAACCCCCCTGTCATTATGTGTTTAACGCCACCAGCCGCACCCTCCAGCACAAAGTCTCCAAGCCCCATAGAGACGGCCTGGGAAGAATAAAATACCATACACAGTCAACAGATAAATAAAACACGGTCGTTGTACATACAACATGGGTTTATTCATATCTCCTCTCCCTGTTTTGATAATGGGGGAATGACTCACGTACATTTAAATGTATGGCTCATGGTTCATGTAATCAAAGCGTGTCAATCATGAGGGTTTCAGGTTTTAAATGTATGTTGATGATGATATTTCCTTGTTTAAAAACTAACTATACATATACATGTAGAAAGTTTAGAAATACAATTGCATATATTCATCACTAGGGGTGGGAAATCATGCTTACAGAGAGTCTATGGTGGTACATGTGCCTTACCAGGTCAGTGCCCTGAGTGTAGTAGCAGGGTTACAACCTATCATTGTCCACCTCTATCAGACAATTCCATATAAAATTACCCCTGACATTGTCATTGCAACTTGAATACTACTACAGAAGTGTAGGAGGCAAATGGTTATGAGGGGCAGGGGCGGGTCGGGGGTATGCATTATATAGATGCGTATTGTTTGTGCCCCTCCAATTCTGATTGGGGACCAAGGCCCCTCGGCCTCTAATTTTCCTGTATGAGAGAGGTGATGTTTGGAAATTGTGTGCATTTTGTTACAGACATGGGGGGGGGAGGCCGGGGCGTGTGCATGCCCCCTGGCTCCCCACTTTCCTACGCCATTGTACTAGTTGGTTTTCACGGTACCTTTATAACGTCACTTAATTTTCGTATTTTTTAAGTTGCACATCAAAGACTTAATAACAGGAAAAGTCAAGTATATGAGCGACATCTTGATTTTAACGTCAAAAGTTTAGAAATCAATTCATCAATTTACGTGGGCCTTCACCTGTATATATGTTTTGAGATTAACTGCATACATGCACACTAATCACATATCGATGGTGCCATTCAAGTATGGTAATTCACACTGTAGACAACCACAAATTCAGTTTTCAAACAGTGTAATGATTATTTCAATGTTATACGCTAACTATCTAACAATGAATTATTATTGGCTGTGTTCCCGTAACAAACCCTTCACCATTCAAGCCTATGTTTAAATACATGTACAAAGAAAAAAAGTAGAATCACTCTGACTCCCGACTTGATCACTGAGGTAACTCTCCCCATGACTCTAAGGGAGTGGTAATTTTTTAACAACAGGGGGGGGGTTGGTAGATTTTCGCGCGAGCGGGTCGAAATTTTTTTGGTCCCCCCCACGGGAGGGGTCGAAATTTTTTTGGTCCCCCCCTCAGGCAAGTTGAAATGGAGCGCGGCCGACCCCTTTGAGCTATAGTAACGCGCGGGCTTTTTCGCTAAAAAGGGGTGCAATTTTTTTGGTCCCCCCCTCAAGAGGGGTGCAATTTTTTTGGTCCCCCCCCTTTAAGAGGTCCAAATTTTTTTGGTCCCCCCCAATCCACCAACCCCCCCCCCCTGTTGTTAAAAAATGACCACTCCCTAAAGTGACTCCCTATAACATTAGCGGGACTTTATAATAACTCTGTAATGACTTCTATTCTAAGACTCCCTAATGATTGGGAGTCACTTTAGAGTCGTGGAGCGAGTTACCTCAGTGATCGAGTCCAGACTCCCATTTGGGAGTAACCGTGATTATAATTATTTTCTCTGTGTAGGCTTTTAGTAGGATGCATGTAACAGAGTGCCAGTTACACCAATGGCAAATTGCGGAGTTGAGACAAAGAGTTGAGGTGCAATGGTAAATTTAAATGTGTATTGTGTATTGGTAGGTCCTGGCCTACCTGCATGTACACGTAGTGCCAAATTGATATGTTTTTGAACAGTTCTTCCTGACATGTCACATGATGTACATGTATAGACACGGAGACACCACGGGGGTCCCTATTCACCCCTGCTCGGCCCCTTGTGCTCTTTTATAGGAGGGCAACAGGTCTATCGAGTGGCATCATGACGATACTGAACTACAGGCAAGCCCACGCTTGCTGCAAATCAGGGCCGACCATATCATTTATATTCTTTGAGCAAACCGTTGGTTAAAAGAAATAGCATCTTTACCGTATCAAAGTCTATAACTGACTTTAAATAGGTCTTTAATGGAAATATCCTATCATCTCTTGATATTCATGCCGCTTGTTACTGTAGCAATCTGTAAGTTATTGTGGGAAGCAGTGAGTCAATGTGACAACTTGTGAGTCATTCCTGGTCGCGATTCTTGAACCATGTTGCCTGAAGCACACCCTTTACTTGGCCCTAACCACAGCAACATTTTATATTTAGCTTTTGCTAACAGAGCTGGGGTGGTAAGTGTCAGGAATGTCTCCATGTGACCATAATGGCGTTCTATGCAGAATGACCCACGACAGTGCTGCTATAGTCAGCACACATAGATACAGGCCTGTTCTCACACAGAGGACTGTGGGAAATAACATGGCCGTCTGGGAGGGCGCATACACTGGTCACCGGACACGTGTCATTGGAACAGCGATTGTATTGGCAGCCATGTGAAGTGTCCTGTAGCCAGGTAACTGTCGGCATCATGTTGGGTAATCTCTCCCCTTACGGACCTCACCTTTGTCGGCGCCCACCCATCCCCGTTGGGCGCCCACAAGAACTGGCTCTGCCCCCTAGTTCGGACAAGGCACCCTTGATCATGGCGATAATACGCTGACCCTGCCATCACTCTGCAGGTCCCCGCATTATGACGGCTGAAATTACACAGCCACAGGGGGTTTGCACTAGTATCCGTCTACTCTAATACTTCTAGCGAGTTGCTTTATTAGTGCCACTGTGGGAACCAATTCACACAATGACTGCTATGCTGACCGATTACATTTGATTAAAAATTACTTTGTATTGAGAAAATACGATATGAATAAGAGTTATATGGGTTACTACAGATGTAACTGCCCATTTCTGTGTTTTAAACTGGTTATCTTAGCGTTCACAGAAAGAAAAGAGTCACAAATGGAATCTAGACTATGAAAAGAGAGTCAGGCGTTCTCTGGCGCCACTTCCACACTGTTTGGCTCCCTTCTAATAGCGCTGACTCCTCCTCAATTCCATGCCAGCTGAGGTGAATAAATTGTTGCCTATAGGCTCCATAAGGGTGCACTTACCAGTGGTTTGTTATGGATCTACCTGGCGATTGCCTGGCGATCACCTCTAAATCGGCTAATGGAAAACGCACCTAATGGAGTCGCAGTATGCCGGTGTACAAACCATAGTTAAGAAACACACTAGATCTAGCACATATATATATATTTAGAGGTCATCTGACTCCCTTTTAAATCAGGGTCAATGTCCCTGACTCCCTTTTAAATCAAGCTCATGGATTCAATATCAATTTAAGAACAGCACATGTAGCCTGAACTGACCAATGCAGTTGATGAATGCACGAGGGAGTCAAACAGTTGTTATAACTTGCAATATGCCCTAGTAGCAAGCCCGCACGGGGCCAATTTGGTTTTAGCTTGGATTTGCTGTTCGAAGTCGGGCAAAACTGAGCTGGGTTTCATGTTGGGCAGATGGCTGGGCTGAAGTGTGGCACCGATCGGGCTGCCCATTTTGGGCTCAGATCAGTTTCAAAGCGGGCTGCCCGATTTGGGCTCAGATCAGTTTCAAAGAGGGCTACCAGCTTTGGGTTCATGTTGGCCAGATGACAGGAAACCCGTCCAAAACCCGTTCTGAGACCAATTCGGGCAGCCCACTTGGGGCCACACCAAAACCCAGTGCCCTAAACCAACGGGCGCCAATCGGTTAGCCCACTCCGGGCCGATGAGGGCTGAGGTTGGGTTTGGACAGGGCAACTGGTCTAGTAGTTCTGATGATTGACACCAGATGTTACTACTATACAATATCTAGAGTTTTCCAACAAAACCAGATGAAATTGACATTACATAATAATACAATAAAATGTTAAAGTGATGTAGAATAGGAAACAATAAATAGATGTTCTCACAGTTTGGAAATAAGATAGACTATATATTTGAATGATGAAAAGGAGGTTCTCTAAGCAGCTATCCAGTGTAAACACTATTTCTGTGGCATTACAACCTGCTTGATATAAGACTCATGTGCCCCATGTAGGTATGAACTATGGCTTTGAAGGCCAGTGTGCACCATAGACACTTGTCTATGCTGCATGTGGCTCAAACCTGATGATAATAGGCCTGCTTGATACTTCCATTATTGGGTAGGAAGAGTATGATTATGCCTTGGGTTGATTAGAAGGACCTAGGTTATCTGGTTCAACAAATACAAGAAATCATTGGAGAATGATTGAATAGATTCTAAAAACCCATTATTATATGATCTGAGCCCGCTTTCAACCAATCCAAAAACCGATCTGAGCCCGCTTTCAACCCATCCAAAAACCGATCTGAACCCACTTTCAGCCCGTCCAAAAACCAATCTGAGCCCAAAGTGGGAAGCCCGTCCAAAAACTGATCTCAGCCCAAAGCGGGCTTCCCGTCCAAAACCCGATCTGCGCCCAACATGGGAAGCCCGCACGGGGCCAGACCAAAGCCCAGTGCCCTAAACCGACGGGAGCCCGTCGGTTAGCCCACTCCGGCCCACTTGCAAACACAGTCTGGCCCCGTCCGGGGCCACAGTGTGTTTGCTACTAGGGTGATTATAATGGCATTAATTAGTATGCATCTCTATATCCACCTCATTTATCACATCAATAAGCATACTGACACATGTATATCATTGTACATGTACCACCAACATTTAATGTCAGAGTTCAATTTAATGAAGTATAGTCACAGTTAGTTTAAAGCTCTAGCACAAGTATTCTGTATCAAGTGAATGTAATCACCCTGTTTAGAGAAACATGCGAAAGTTAAAACACAATAATTCAGATGTTCTTTCTTCTTTAAACTAATGTGCTCTGAGAGATCTTAAATATCCCTCTTAGGCCTTGCACCAATACAATATAAAGAGATGAAAAATGGCTATATATAGAGGGAAAGAGGATAGACCGCGAGACAGACATTACCTTTCTGAAGGGAGTTTAGGCATGGTTTGGACTCTGTTTAATAGAGCATGGAGTCATGAAAGGGAGTCATTTTGGGGGCAAAACATGACTCCCTCAAGGGAGTCACATAACGTTTCTAAGCAAGAAGCAATTTCCTCTGGTTTGTAGTCAAAGAAGACCAGTATTTCATACAAAGGTCGGCGTTTAGTTATGTCCTAATTGTTCAACGTTTTATATGAGCTAACAGTAGCATAGTGGCAGTTGCTTTGACAGGTGAACTACCGATAGACGACTTAGCTGCAATATGTAAAACGACTTCCTCTGTATATCAATAATAATCGTCCTGCCTTTATCCTCTCCACCGCCACAACATCCAACCACCATAGTGTTGAGTGTAAGGTGAGTAAGTGTGTGACCTATGGCCTGTGAGAGCGATGATGCCAGGTGAGATAAGCTGGACAGGTAGGGGTGCTGGAGCAGCAGGGGGGCAGGGGAGGGGAGGAGATGACAATGCTCCCCCCTGCAGAGACCAACCCCGCCCCACCAGCTGCGCTCCTCCCGCTGGGCTCAATCACACCATCCCCTATTATCCATGCAGTGTCGCTTTTCATCTCGAGCTACCTGTCGCCAAATGAAACAGGCAGCGATTAGCGACAAGCAGCAAACATGTTAGATACTGCTCCTGATACCCGATCTGGCCGAGGGAGGACGAATGTATTAAGGGGAGGGAAAGCGGAGAAAAAAGAGGCACCCGAAACCATTCTCCTAAAAGGTTGGGGTTATATAGGCGGGCGAGGGGATAGCATTTAGGCCTATGCCTTTCCTCACTACACACCAATGCTGTTTTATGTGTTTCAAGTCTAAGTAAGAGGATCCTCCTGGTAACTTGGTACTCCATATACACTGTTAGGAGTGACCACTGTAAATTTACAGCAAAAATGTGCGGCAGTTTTGGTTCCAGCACACCTTGCTGTAAACTTACAGCAACTCAGTAGCTGTAATTAAACAGTAGAATTACAGAATTGGCTGTAATTTTACAGTATATTCTTCTGTTCAATTACAGCTAAATCTACTGGAACCAAAACTGCCAGCACATTTTGCTGTAAATTTACAGTATATCGTATGCTGTAATTTAACAGCAGAAAGAACTGTAAATGCCATAAGTTGAGTTTTTTATTATTAATTATTGCTACTATCAATTGATCTCAATTGATATGCATGGAGAGAACCTTTCTGTATTACTTCAGTTATGGATAACAAACATTCCACAATGTAATGGTTTTTGACTCAGGGAGCCATGCTCCAAGAGTCTTATGCGACGGCTCGCAGGACGCTTTTGGCCCCCCAAAAAATAATTTTATTTTCCATATTTTGCATTGAATAGCCTACTGAACAAAATTGCACACTATCAGAAAATTCACCTGTTTTCCTACCCAGGGATGCAAGAACCACTGTTCTAACTCAACTCGAACCCCCTAATTTTTTTATCCAAAGTACAACTTCCCAAAAAACATCCTTTTTTCTTCTTTTTTTTTTAAACCAATGGGAGTGTCAATTTCTTTCCAGCTGAGAGGCTTTTTGTCAGACCAAAAGTTCAATAAATGAGGGCGGGAAACGATCCGTGCACAGAATCGACGCACAATAGACAGCACACTACAGACAGCTACCCTGTGTGATGGAGGGGGGGGGGTTGATTGGGGTAGGGGGTACATGTATTACATATATTACACTCACACATATTACACTCACACACATTACACTCACACACATTACACTGCACACATTACACTCACACATATTACACTCACACACATTACACTCACACACATATTACACTCACACACATATAACACCACACGTATATTACACTACACGTATATTACACCACACACATATTACAACACACACATATTACACCACACACATATTACACCACACACACAATACACAAATAGCATTATATACAATTCATTCAAAGGCAAAACAAATCCCTGAGTCTTTTATGATTAGGATCACACGCTAGATTTTAATTCTTATCCAGCTAAACTGTATGTTATACCAGCACTACACAATTCAGACAGTTAAGGATTTAATTTCCCCACAGATGTGGTATCTATTATATACTTTTGCTGATATTTGCATTTCTGCAAGTGGAAATACTTTATACAATAACTTGCTGAACTTTCTCTCACACATTCATATGTTACTATGTTTTGACACACAGGGGGCTTTATTTACCCCCAAAAATACAGTGTGTACAAGAATTATTACACAAAATGATATAGTGCTGCCACCATGTGGCAGAAATCTACAGATCATGTGCTGTAAATTTACAGCAATATTGCTGTAAATCTGATTTACAGCAGAGGAATTTGTAAATATACAGCAAATAGTTCTGTATTTCCGACTACAGCAAAATGTTTAGTAAATTTACAGTATATTGTGCTGTAAACTAACAGTAACTATTTACAGTGTAGCGGCCATCTACATGGCCCAAATGACATCATCCGAATCATAAAAAGATATGTAGGCGTACGTTACACTTTAAATAGTAATTGTAGCTATACAGTAGAACCTACTGTAATTCTACAGAAGATGTTCATGTTTAACTACAGTAGACTGTACACCCACAGTAGATTCTACTGCACAGAAAAAGCAACCAACTATATTTACAGTGTGTAATACATTTCCAGAGAATATAGATGTGTTCACTAATACCAATGGTTTTGTAAGCTACGGTATATTTAATGCCTGGAGGCATGCACATAATTGATCCCCACTTTTCGCCCAATCACAGTGAAGGGGGTGGGGTGGGGTGATTGTACGCCCCCTCCTCCAGCCCCCCCCCCTGTCGATTTCTTTTTTGCCAAAGACCCACAAGATTGGTCATATACATTAGATATCCAAAGAGTAAACATAGTAGTTATATAATTTATTGTCATACTGGAGTACATCCAAAGTAAATTCTCAGGGGCGTATAAGGTGGTGGCCAAAGTGATATATACACTACTGATATATATATATATATATATATATATATGTATATATATATATATATATATATATATATATATATATATATATATATATATATATATATATATATATATATATATATGACCTACATAGGGCTTACTGTCTTCTTTGTATATTGTTTGCTTCTCATTCAGAAGGCTATATAGGGTAGGGGGATGTCACAAAATACATGCCTATTGTACGCACACCAAGCTCCTGGATATCTATCAAATTCGCCCTATTGATCAAACATTGCGTGGCTGGACAGTTTTTAATCCCCTACTCACTGCCCTTTTCTTGACAGTTTCTTTTTGGTTATTTTCTCAATAGTCCCTTTGTGTATAAATGACCAGGCGCGTCACCTCTGGACCCACGGGTGCGGAAGGTAGTTTCTGAATCATACATTCAGATGGAGCTGATTCCAGGCCCCATGGTCAGACAGGCACAAAAATGACACGCAGTCATCCCACCAAAACACTGCTGATTACCGGCCACTTTTTGTGTCCGAGTCCAACAATGTACCTACAGTGTCTCTTGTCAACAAGAAGGATGCGGGGAAAATTGCAGCCCCACTTCGTGCCAAGGGGCCCGACCCGGCCATTCTGCCCTGTGCCCCGGCCGGCACTGCCCGCGAGAAGCCCACTGTGTAAGGCCTGACATGATGTGCGGCGAAGTTCTAATGAGGCGAAAAAGAAAACTTAGTGTCGCGTACCAGTGTCTGTGCGGCTGGCCGCGGGCGCGGAGACTCCCACTTTTCTCTGCAAGCAGCGAGTCGCACCGAGTCAGTGGCCGTGTAAAATTGGTGCCCTCCGCGGGTCTCAGCTCCAGGCGACGCGCCAAAACACCCATCATCTATAGATGGAACACCACCTACCACCCAATGATCAGTGTCTACTTTACCTAACGCCTGCCACCCACTGCCCTAACTTACCACATGGACCCACCGTCTAAGCTCTGCTACTTACACCATAACCTACCTCTCCCCATTTTCCGAGTCTACTTAGGTATGTCTGATTGTCACCTATTGCCCACACAACTCTCACTACCCCGTAACCGATACGCACCGATGTGTTGGTTTGTGATTTAAAGGCCCACATGTCGGTACCCCTACAGCAACATTCGGAGTGGAGCCTGGACATGTACAGGGGTAGACACTAAGTTTTTCAGTCATGGGCCACCCGGGCCCGCACGTTAACAAATCTGCGGGCCCAGACCTAAATCTGCGGGCCCAACAAAAGTATTTACTTTTTCCAAGAGAAAATCATAATCGTTATTGATTAAGATACATTAAAACGTAATCAAAATATAAAGATTCCTGTTGATTTTCTCTTTCCAAAGGTATATTACATACATGTAATGATAAGAGGATATTTTCAATGGGGTTCCTCTCCCCATTCTTGTGGGCCACCCGGGCCCATAGGAAGCTAATTCTGTAGAAAACTACGGGCCCGGACCAAGAATTACGGGCCATTTGCTCCCGGGCCAGCGTTAGTGTCTACCCCTGATGTATATAGGTTGGGTGGGTGGGGGGGGGGGGGGGGTTTAAGGGTTAGTTCTGAGCGATCTCATTTGGGGCGCAGTGCCTGTTCCCGTCTGCCTGCTACTAATTACCAATTATACACTACTCACAGTCTTACTGTGGATAACTAAGGATACTTTCCGATACCTTTACGTGTAATGCCCCCAACATGCCACATTGATGCCTGTCTATATTGTGATGGTTGTAGTGTACTGTAGTGAATGTCCAGCTCCATTCCCTCACCTTTTATTATTATTTTAGAAGGGTGGTGGGTATGTCCTATATATCAATGCCCCAGCCTCCTACCATTTGTGTCCTGCAACCGCCACCCCACCCTACTCCAACCATGTGCAAATATATGAATCCTGCCATGGGAATAGGAGAATATGTCATATATAATGTCACTACCAAGTAGCACCATTATCAGAAATGACAATCCACTTTCCATGAAGTGGCACCTGCCCCCCCCCCCCCCCCCCCCGTTTCATTATCAGAACTTAGGGACAGTCTACAAAATTCAGTATCTTAAACACCCTCATTTCCATATGCCCTGGTTCACCCTCTGCATCCTACCACCCGAGGTCTGACTCGGGAAACAGAGACAGTATTTTTCTCCGATTTCCCTGAAGCAGCGTAGTTTGCTTTGTGATTTGATAATGTACAAGCAAAGTGGGTGAAGCGACCGTGGCCGACGGGTCACAGAGTGAAGAGGGGTGCTATGACATGTGGACAGAATAGGGCCTGGGGTGGGGGGGGGGGCAGTGTTGGAAGGGATGGTGCAGGTTACCAGGTAAATTGTAAAGGTATGTACTGGATGGAGAATTATGAATTAAGTGATTGTGGCGTAGACGTTTCTAGCCTGTAGGGGATGTATGTGCACACAGGGAGACATTGAATTGAGGCTGTGAGTAGTGGATTGGATGGACAAATCTTTGCCATGGCCTGTAGAATTGCTCCTAGTTTAGAGCTTGGGTTCGGGGTATGCGTATACATATAGGCATGTGTACAATGGGTTTAGTGACATGTATTTCAATATGATTAGCAACTGATATGACACAAGTATACAAGGGAAACATAGAGATCGTGACCAACTCAATACTACAAGTAGTATATAGGAGCATATTCAGCGCGTAAGAAACGGTAGCAAGTAGGTCAGTTGACACTTGCAGAACGGAAGTGACCTTTAAGAGCCAATCAGAAGCTTCTATATGACAGGAAGTGACGTCACTGACCTAGATTAGAGGTCATGACATACTTTACAAGCTTCTGATTGGTTAATATATGTCAATATGACCTACTAACTTTGTAAACACATACACGTGCTATACACCACGTGCTATACACCACGTGGCTTTCAAATGTCAACAATGACATTTCAGTAATACCGTCACATGCAGATGGAATACTAACTTTAGTATTCGATAAATACCGTTGGTATATACACAGATACACGACACAATTTGTTTTTTTCATTCTTTTTTTATTTCACACAAAGCAAAAAGCAAAGCAGTTACAAAGTGAATGAGTTATTGGCACAGTTCAACCCACACCCTCCTCCAGTTTTAGTTTTCTCCATTTCTGCCTTGTCTTGAACTTCTTCTAGTTGCCTCACTCTGTACATGAGCTGACTGATCATATCAATTATTTTATCCATGACATCAGCGTTACTCTTCAACCCGTCGATCACGTCTAATTCTCTCTGAGTGCTGTCTGCAAGTAAGTTGTGTTTAGTACTTGCAGCTTCTTGCTCTAGAGACTTTAGTATAGACTCATGTATGGCTGGACCATTCGATCGGTCAGGTTGGTTGGCAGTTGGAGAAGGTTGTGTAGAGTGTGTTGAGGGTCTTGGGTTCGACATGTTTCTATCAAGAAGTTGATGCAATGAGCTCCACAAGTCTTAGTGTATAAACTTTGTAGTTGTTGCTTGTTGAACGTCCCACGCTTGTCTGACGATTTCTTCAAGAACGCTCTGTGATATACACTCATAGGGGGTAAACCATAAGGATCGAAATAGTACACTACTCCATCACTCTGAACATAGAAAGCTATCCAATGTTGTCCAGGTTGTGTGTGGGGGTGTGTGTTACTGACAAAGCAAGTCAGAGGTGTTGCTTCAGCAGGGCACTCATCACTAGGGAAAGTACCTAGGAAGTATCGTCGAGTGTGAGGGTGTTGGCTAAGAACAGTGTTCAGTTGTGAAGTCTTCATCTTCTCAGGCCATGTGGTAGTCTGTGACTGGTAGTCTGTCAGCTGTGAGTTGGATGTTGTTGTCGTAGAAAGCACAGATGACAGCTGAGATGGCGTGATTTGTAGGGGCGTTGAACCTCAGAGACACAGTCAACTTCCCTTGCTTCACTAAGTTGATGCGTGGGCATTCAGGAGTCCTGTCTGGAGTCAGGTCGAAAGCGAAGACTGTGTACCCTGATTGGAACTGTTCTAAACTGAGACCACAATCTTGACCTACAGCTAGTAGACCTGTCTCTCTGAACAAGTTCCTGTAAGCTTTCACACAGTTCCCTGCAGCAAAGTCAGTCTTCACTTCATATTTATGGTCATCATACTTCAGACCTACTTCTCTCACTGAGTAGTTCTGGAAGTTGAATGGGTTCTCGCTTTTAGTGCCTGACGCTGCAGTCTCTTTGACTAAAGCTAGTAGGACACGGGTCGGGATCTGGCTTGTGTCGGGTTGAGTCCAACTGTACTCTTGTGACCCTCCGTCTAGAGTGTGTTTAGTGACTCGACACCTCGTCAGAGTGTAGTTGAATGGCCCGAACTGAGGGTTCATCACTGTTTTATTGTGGACTTCAGCTACTTCGTCTCTCACAGTCACTTGGCGCACGCTCATCTCAGCTTTAGTGATCTTCACTTTGAAGTCCAAGTCTGCAGCTTGCATCATGTAGAAAGCTGGAGAGCTACGTTCATATATGAACTTGAACTCACAATGTGAAGGGAAGAGCTTGCACTGCTTGAGGAGGTCGATGTGGGGTCTGATGATGACTCCGTGAGTCCGTCTTGCACTGAACTCTTTCCGGCGAGCAACGAAACCTGTGTTAGCAGCAACTCGTCCTTCCATGTGGCCAGCTGTGTCCATCATCCACTTCTGTAGACCCTTCAACCGAGTAGTCTTGTCGTTCACTTCAGTTCCTACTAAGTCTAACAATGTCGATTTCAGTGCATAGTCTTCATTGTTCCCTGTCACTTTCTCTCCGTTGATCAACAGTTGAACAGAAGAGAAGAGGGAGTGGCCTATGTTGTTCACAGGTGCAGCTTCGTCACCTACTGCTAGACGTGTCCCAGCAGCATCTACAACTTCTATTTCCAAGTACAACTCTGCTTCACTCAAATCTGTGTACAGAGTAGTTGGCTCAAAAGTAAAGTCGAAAGAGTCAGTGTGGTCAGTCAAAGCATTGTTAGTTGTCTTAGTGACTGTCTGACTTTTCAGAATGTCTTTTTGAGTCACTCCTACTGCATGGAGATCTAACTCTCCTACAGCACATGTCTGGCCATGAGGATGTAACAGACTCATGATTAGAACAGTAGTGCTTTATTGCTAGCACGACTCTGCTTCTTCTTCTTGCGCCCTTTGCCTGTCTGCTGCTTAGTACGTCCTGCACGTCGGACTGTCGCACGGCGTTTGGCTGGAGTCGGTTGAGACACTCTGTTTATGTAGTTCTGAGCTGAAGAATGAGCTCTCTTCAATAGAGCTTGGCTTTGACCTCTGACATGTTTGTTTACACTCTTCTTGAGTGGTTTTCCAGCCATGACATCTGAAAGTACTCCTGCACCTGTAGAGAGTAGTGCTGTGCCAGCTGTCTTAGCAACTTTACGACCAATAGTGCTCAAAAGGGGGACAGCTCCTCGCAGTAATCCTGATATGATAGATCCAATACCATGACCACGTTGCCTAGCTACTCCACCGAAAGCTGGTAGAACACCGTGACCAAACTGAGATTTAGCATAGTAAGCACCATACTCCCCTCTAGGGGCTAAGTATGGAGGTGGGCCAAAGCGCTGAAGCATACTGTTACTATATGTGGTTGCTTATAGGCTTAAAAGCTAGTACTACAGTCACTGCTCCACGTTCAAATGGTATAGGACGACCTGTGCTGTCTCTTAAGTAGATCGCGATCTGTCTGAAGCTGCTCTTACTCACAGGTTGGTACATCAAAGGTTGGAAAGTGACAGTCTGTGTGTCACCTAGCAGTGGATTAATGTTTACAACTCTCAAGAGAGGTGCTCTCTTGTCTCCAACAATGTTATGTTTCACTATATCAGAGTATACATACACAGTCTGAGCTCTGAACTTCAAGTCTACTACAGCTTGACCTTCAGTTTTATTCATCAAGAAGACTCCACCTCCGAATCCTAACTGCACACCTAAGTTAACTGGTAGTTGTATCACAACATCAGGGGGTAGAGCTACAATACACTTCATTGTATACCTGTTGTATGTGAACACGTTAGATTTATTGTTCTTGTGGTGTGTCCTCAGTTTCTTGATGATACTAGGGTGTTTCCTGTTTATACACTTGTTCAGATAATTTATGAAGTCACTGTTGTCTTGTAGATATACACCTTGCAGAGAGAAAGCTGTATATGTCCGGACTGCTGGGAATTGAAAAGTGTTGACTAGTTTATCTAAATACTTCAACTTTAATTCTATTTTCACTACTCTGAGTTCTTCCTCAGTCAAAACTTCTGACTCTCTAGTAGTAAGCCCGTTTATGAATGCTGCTTTCTCTGTGTAATTTAAGTTGAGTGAATCTCTCACAGCTGAGACTGCTGCACTCGCACGGTTCTCGGGGTTCAAACCGCGTACTATTCTGTAAGTGATACTGTCTGCACCAGATGGCGGCACTTCTGCTAAAGGGTCTGGTTCAGTTTCGGTTTCGCTGTCCGATTCGACACTAGGTGGCGGCGCAGGTCGCGCTACTTCTCCAGAGCTTGGGTCTGATTCTACACTAAGTCTCGCTGTAGGTTGTCGTACTGGTACTTGTTTAGAGCGTTTGATCTCTACACCTCGCTGTAGACACTTCTTAGCTACGCTGTCGTGTATACTTGAACTTTTCCTATTCAACACAGGATCGTTCGCTGTGTAAGGAAAAAAGTCTGAGCTTCGCTTATGTAGTGCTTCTTGTAGTCTTTTAGCACTCATGACGCTCTTGGGTATAGTTGAGTCTGTTTCACCTTCTATGAACAACAATGTCTCACATTCTACGTTGTACCAACTAGTAGGACACGTTATTTCTTGCAGAGCACACTCCATTGGAGTACTAGAAGATACATACTCAGGTAACAATGTGTTGTAAGTTGTCAGAGTGTTGTCTGGGAAAACTTTCATAGACGAGTTGCTAGGTAGTGTCATTGTGAACGCCATTTTTTCACGTTCTTAGCAGGTTCCCACGTGTTGAACTTATCCCCGTAACCTTTCCACTTGACGTATGCTTGACGCTTACGACCTGAGCCTCTGTACTTCACTACTTCCTCTATGTCGTACCTCTTCCCTTGACGGACATGGACCTTTTGAACTTCAGGCTGGTAGAAAGTTCCTTTTATCTCTTCTCCTAGTTCATCTTTCAGTTGGTATCCTTTAGGTTTGACAGAATCTATAGTGTATACTTCCTCAGTCCAGTTAGGTTCGTAACCTCTGTTGAAAGCGCGCTTCTTAGCAAGCATGCGCACTTTAGAACCTTTCTTCAAAAGTAACTTGGGCACAGTCCTCTTGTCTGGTGGTTGTTCATATAGCCTGTAGAACAGAGCATCAGAGTTCTTGTCTGTGATGTCGACTGGAGCTGCACCTAGTGTCTTATGCACAGTACTATTGTAAGAGTGGACTAGATCTTGAAGTATGCCTGTCCACTTGTAGTTGTTGAAGTAAGCAAAGCAACGCCACAGCTTACCTTGCAGTGTGGCGTTAAATCGTTCAGCTATAGCACATTTCACGTCATCGTTCTCTCCAGTGAACAATTTTACACCCCTTTCTTCTAGATGACTTCTGAAAGTTTGGTTCAAAAATTCTTTTCCTTTGTCAGTCTGGATTTTAACAGGTTGTCTACTCTCAGTCATTTTCTTGTAAGCTTCTAATACATCTACAGCTTTCTTACTCTTGACAGGTTGAGCAAAGCCATATCTTGAGAAGACATCTATACCAGCTAAAATATACTGGTACCCTTTGTTCTCACGTGAAGACTCTCTCATGTCAATAAGATCTAACTGCCATTGTCTATCTATACCCCAAGTCTGAGTCTTGTGTCTTGTGAACCGTCTCTTGTAAGGTTTGTGTCTAGTGTAAGCATCCACATCTTCTAAAGCTTCAGCAATGTTTTTTAAGTCAGTCTTCTTAAAGTGATGGTGTCGCAATTTACTCACGCTAGTGAAACTTCCAGGTTCTCTGACTGAAGTATAGCGATCTACTACAGCTTTCTTCAAAGCTTTGTCCGCCATAACTTTGCTAGTTGACGAGATGTTATACCAGTACCACTCTGTGCAGTATTAGCTTTACGTTTACGCTTTGGTGTTACACTATATGAACGTCTTCTGAAGGGGGAGCCAGTCATAGAACTAACACTCTTGAAAGATTCTTTGTTTCTGACGAACTTGAGGTCTGGGTTCAACCTTTTAACAGCTGCGATGAAGTACTTTTGTCCTATAGGAGGTTGCTTCTTAGTTAGACTATTTTTCCGAGCTGCATCACCTAGTAGATCAATGATGTTACTCCCTTGTATACGCCGCCCGTGCACTACTAGTTCACCACTAGGAGTCCAGTTGATAGTACTTCTACCTTTGTCAGAGTCTGCTAAGTGTCTATACAGATTCATAGCAGTCTTCTGATAAGTAGTAGGTACACGCCTTTGAATTAAAGCATCCATCACCATGACACCTTGTCTACCTATAGGTCCTGTGTCTTCTTCTTCTCTTTCTTCTTCTTCTTGAGACTCATATTCATCGTCTCCACTAGCACCAGGTAAACTTGGAGTTGGAGTTTGATGACTAGTAGTAGAAAACATATCGTCATCATCGCCTGAAGTAGCTTCATCGTCTGCTTCTTCCCCTCTCCTACCTCTTTTGTGACGTTGTTGAGTAATATTTCTAGGGTTCATAGAAGAAGCAGCTCGACTCACAATTTTAGCTTTTTTGTATAGTATAGAAGATTTAGTCATGAGCTGGTTGTATCTACTGAGTCTCTCACTAGTGTTCAACTGAGAGTCATTCAATACTCTAGTTGCTTCTTTCTGTAAGTGACTCAATATCTCCACTAGACTACTGTGTGGGGATAGTTTTTCTCTGACTAGTTGACTCTCATAGAACTGAGTTTGAGGGTCTGGTAGCACAGCTGGAGCAGAAGACGCGAGTGTTGCACTAGGTAGCGGGTCAGTGTTAGTAGTAGAAGAAATGGGGGTGTCGCTTTTACCTACTAAATCAGGTCTCACTAAAGCCATACGTGTGTAAGACATGACTACCGTTTGACAGCTGATCCTATGAGACTAGTAATAAGAGGTAGTGCTACACCCAGTAGTGCACCTATGAAGCCACCGTCCTGCTGTAGTATTCGTCTCTTAGCTATGACAGTAATCTTAGGTTTTGTTATAGCTCTCAGCTGCTTCTTGTACGGCGATAACTTCTTGACTGCGTGAAGGTAGTTCGGTGTCAAGGTTTTGTTCATTACATTGACACATATGACACTCATTAGTCTGATCACTTCTTCACTGAGACCTCTCACTAAATGTTGACAGTCTGTACTACTACATTTAGCTATATGTTTCAACAGAGAGTAATGCCGACGTAAAGAAACTAACTTTTGGTAGTAAGCACTTCTCTGACGGCGCTTAAGACTCTTAGCACGCTTACTCTTAGTACTCCCCTTCATTTCTTCTGCTTTTTCCCAGTAGGAATGAATACTACGCTGTTCCAAGGTGTTGTTATACTGTTCCTCACTCGCAACTTGTCAGGTGTGCTCTGCTTACAGTCCAACACTATGTATGAGTGTTTAGCTGTAGTCTCTTTGTTATATACCTGAGTCAAGAAAGATGGTTGCGCTGGGAAAGCTTGTCTAGATATATAACTTATCTGACTCATATCTCGAGGGTTTTTAAAAATAACTAGATAATGACTGTTCAAACTGAGAGTCCTGAAGTCTTTGTTAGCAAAGAATAAGTTCTGAGTAATGAATATTACATTCATGTTCATATGATGAGAACCTTTGATGAAGAGGTCTTTAGCTATAGGTGCATATTCTGGGTCTAACAAGTCGTCTATGATGAGCATCGAGTGTTTACTAGTATCTCGACTAGAGTTGAAAAGTTCATCCCTTGTAAGAAGACCTTCGTTGAATTTCACACCTGCACTTTTCAACTTTTCAAACTCTGGTTGCCACTGGCTGTAGCAGTAAGTTATATCGTGTACTTCAGGTGTGACGAGAGTCTTCACGTTATTTATCACTTCGAATACTAGACGACTCTTACCACACGATGTAGGTCCAGCTATTAGCATAGTGAAAGGTGACTGTAGTCTAGGATCGAATTCAACAGATTCCACAGTGCTAGAGACGTCCATCTTAGTGCAGTGATCAGACGAGAGTGGTCAACACTGGAGTGACACAGCTCACTTTTATGTCTTTGGGTACAGCTGCATACAACCCTTGAACATACATTGCGACGTCGCTGCGACCCATGTCGTCTTGCAACACTTTCATCAGAGCCATAGGCTCAGACGTCTCGTTGTACTTCCAAGCTCTCAGCACTTCATAGACAGGGTTCTTGACAGTTCTGTCAGAAGGCACAGGTTGAGAGATGAAAGCTAGTTCATGAGAAGTCAACCCTAAGTAGATCCCTATGGTCTTCCAGTCTCTAGGGCAGAGCTCAGCTAAAAGAGAGAAATATTTCTGCACTTTCCACTCCATGTCTCCACTCTCTAAGCCATCCCACATGTCATGCTTGTCCATGTACTCACGTGAGAATTGGATGAGGTCCATACGGTAAGATTCTTCCAAGGCGTCTGCTAGTTCCTTCCACTTAGTAGTACAACTTTTCTGGTACCAAGTAGTGAACATTTCTCTAGCTTGAGTTATGACACTTCTCTCACAACTGAGATATCCCATGTCCTTCAAGTTCACTTTGAGGTATGAACCTAACCGTATGTAATCTGATGTCGGCAACTTACTACTTATTTTCAGTAGCATAGCGTCTGGTAAGTATCCTAACGGCTCTCCTTTGAAGAATGATGATACAGGTACTACTAAATTGAAATCTGCCATGATGAGTGAGTGTGTGAAGGAGTAGACAGGCAGGTAGGTAGGTAGAGCGTTGTATGGGGTGTTGTAGGTTAGGGAGAGCTTTTATATAGCTCTTTAGACTAGAATACGTAGGGAAATCGTGTAAAGAGTATGCAAAACGTTCTGAGTTCGAACTCCTCGCCCCCCTATCCATTTCACACTAGAGGGGTGCCCCCACCCCATACACCCTATGCTAATACTATACACACCCCCCACCCCACCTAACTCTATACGATGCACTAACGTTTCACTTTTTTATCAGAGTGTTTACAATAACATTCTGAGCGCTAAACCACTACGATGAGGGGACGTTGTAATATCACGCTCCCACTGACTTAAATAAGTTTTAACTCTGTATCTGTCTGCTTCAGTGTAACGTTCTAGATACGTATCTGGGATTTTGAAAATGTCTTCTACTTTCAAATCTGAACGACCTGCTAAGTTCCTTTGAAGCCGACAACCTAGCATGTCTATGATACTCTCTAACAAGTAATGTGTCGGCATGTCTTGATTAGAGTGGTACTGAGGATGATGAGGGTTGTTTGCGTAGTGATGTTTCAGCGCTGATTCCCACATTGCAAGGTGGTCAGAGTTCTTGAGAGGTTTTGAACTCTTAAGGCGGCCAAACTTCCACCCGTATCCAACAGCTTCTACAGCTGAAAACTTAGACAAGTCGTGCTTCATTATCAACTTGTCTATACATTTAGCTTCACTCTCATTGAAGCTATCACTTAGCAGAACCCAAGTGTAATACAACCATTTCCTATGCTCTAAAGTCTGTTTGAAATGATTGAAAATGTACTGTAAAGTTTTTACAGTGCATGTGACAGACTCTTTTCTTTCACACACATACTGTAATACTAACTCGTCTTCAGGGTATCTAGCCTTAACTAGCGTGTAGAGGTCGTGAGCTGTCTTCATGATGACGTTGAAAGGTCGTTTGAATGAGTGAGTGCACTTACACGACCCTATATACTCTGAGTGATTTATGACTTGACAACTAACCGTTTAAAACACAGTGTGCATGTAAAATTTTTAAGAAGTAGAGTGACAGTTTGAAGGGGGGTCTCTCAATATATGAGAGACCAGAGTTAGTTTGTTAGTACACCTATACTTTTTTCACTTTTTTTTATTTTTTGTGAAGCATCTAATAGACTATTGGTCAAAGTTTTTTTTCATCAGTTAGGGGAGAAGGATTGAGTTGGAAAGGCTGTCACCAGTTCATACAAGACTCCTTGGCACAGTAGAGTAGGGTTTTGACAACGTTGTACAACTACTCTTACAACGTGACAACACCCGTTTGCATTGTGTCCAATCTCAGTCTTGTATGCTCTTTCATACAGAAACCGATCTGAAGAGTATTTAGCACGTGTTATCTTGTCAGGAGCTGATACTGTGTGCTTGATTAAGCCATGTACCATACTCGTAGAGATGAACACGGAATTTCCCAGCTGGTGTGATTCAAGCTGATTAATTTTGAAGTAGGGTTTCGTCCTACATTTTTGAAAGTTGATAGCTGAAGCTACTACACTATGAGAAGTTACACTGTGTTGTAACTTAGAAACTAGCAGTAACACGTTACTCACTACTTCAGATTGAGTAGCTTTCCCAGTAGAACTAGTTATGAACTTCTTGAGAGAAGGACTACTAGCATTTATAGGAGTCGTGTTGTTATGCAGAAAACAATTTGAAAAATCTAAATTTGGAGGTATGTAACTATCTCTGATGTACTCTTCAGGACAATATCTGAACAACTGCTTTTCCTCACCAGTCTCTACTCCACTCTTGACGTCTGAAATGAACTCCCAAACTGACCGCCTGTGTTTAGTGCTGAGTGAAATCGGTAGAGGTGTACAAGCTGCACTGGACATGTTGTCTCAGAGCTGCTCAGTTTGAATCTGATCACAGCCGGTTGTTTTCAACGTACACTAATCGTTTCCCCCACCCTCTCTAGAAAAGTAGTGTTCACAAATTAACTCACTTGAACGAAAATCTTTCAAACAAACGTCAAGAAGAAAATGTAAACTTCACCTTCAAACTTGTCAATCATATAATAAGTTAAAAAAAAAATTTAGATTGTATTTATATTTTTTCATCTTGAAAAGTGTAGTATAAGATACAACATTCATGAACGTTCCTTTTATGTTGCAACGCCCTATCCAGCTGACAGCCACTGTGCTATCTGAATAGAGTTCACATTTCCAACTGTTTTTTTTCAACTTTTTGTTTTACTCTCCGCAGAAGCACCAGTCTGTTATGGGTTATCCCGTGCTTATTTATGTAGTGTGGTTGATAAAGATACATTGTATCCAAACTCAGCCTAGTGCTTTACTATAGTGACATGTGCGTATAATTGTCGTACAATAACAATTAGAGATGAAATATGAAAAAAATGTCAGACGTCAAATGTTCGTCTATTGTCGTTCAACAAACGTGTGACAACGTTTGACAATCGTTGTCAGTAAAATTAGTATATATACCCCTTGATTTGCTCAGTTGAAATCAAACCGCTCCTGAGCTGCTCAACTGTGACGACTACTCTACTCTACACTTGCCACTCTACACGCTGCCTCTACCTTTCAACTTCTACAAACTAACTGTTTTAGTTTAGGATGCGGTCTGCTGGCAACAAGAGCTCTAAGAAGAGTTCTAAAGTCGCTAAGAGCAAGAACTTAGTTCTGGACGTTTCTGTGGAGATACCTCCTACAGTGAGCAATGAAGTACAGTGGATTCATCGTCCAAGTACACCTGAAGAGCAGAGTGCAGCTATCTTGGGGTTACATCACGATCTGGACTGCATGCTGGCTCCTTCCACTGGCGTACTGGACCGTGATGTATCTACGTCAGCTCCAGCTTTGAGCTCTACAAGCTTCAGCAACCCTGAACCGCCCCAAGATGTCCTCACTTACCAGACCCTGTCACAGGTCATGCCCGTGGGCCGAGGCAATGGAGCTCTTCCCACTGCCGCTACTCCTCCAGTCATCATCGACTTGACTGGTGATGAGATACTTCTTCGACCCAGTACACCAATCGTCATCGACTTGACAGAGGACGAAGTAGAAGAAGGTGAAATCATCGGGCACGACTTGAATGAAGTACTAGATGAGTGGTTCCAGAGAGCTGAAGCTGAAGGACGCTGCGCGCCACCTGCCTCACCTGTCACTACAGCTGTACCAGCCGACATTGTAGTGAGGGATAGTGCTGGGGCCGTCATCACTCCTGGCTTGACTGACACTGTTGTTGTCATCAACGGAGAAGCTACAGTAGTCACGGATGAGTACTACTCAAGAGTAGTAGGTGACACAAGTGGTGAAGTGAATCCTCCCAAGGGCGTGACGACTGCTACTAAAAGAAGTCCATCTCCACAGATCCAGCCAGAAGCAGTTGTTGAAAAAAAAAAGAAGCGAAAGTACACCAAGAGTGTGGCTACTGTAGCTGCAGCTGCTGCACGTGCTGCAAAGGCTGGTGTGGGAAGTGTTACTTCCCAATCTACGGTTGCTACTGCTGTTGTGACACCGCTTCCGCCGAGGAATGGATCCAAGAAAGTTGGGTCTAAGCTGGCTAACTTCCGCATAGTCCCTTTGACTGGTGAGAAGTGGCCTAGTCGGTTTGGATTCCCATCTCAACAAGCTGAAGGTAGCATTGTTCCTGACCAACTCTTCTACCCACCTGGAGATACATGCACGCTGCTTGAAGTATACAAGCTCCCCTTCATCAGTGGCGTCTCAATAAGGCAATATTTGAACAAGCCTTACGAGAGGCGCGTCAACTTACGGGCAAACGACTTCAGAGGGCTCTTCTACCAGAGCAAATCTATCATAGAGAACTATGACAGGATTAAAGAAGAAGCTAAGAAAGGAGCGCCAGCAGTCCAGAACTATCTGAACTACTTAGACAACCCTGTCAAGCACACAGGTATCTTAGTCAACCTCTACAGGGGCCAACCTAAGATCCACATCGGAACGTCGTCGTACGTGGAAGAAATGGATAAAGCACTGCCGGCAGGTCGAGCAACAACAAGTCCAATACACTGTGGGTACACGGTGACTGTCAACACGATCAAAGACATACTAGAACGTGTTGGGCCGATGCTGGAGAGTGACAAGAACTTTTACAGAGGTGTTACCACTTGCGATGAGACTGTCTAGGTGAGTGCTCAACAATTAAATTACATCAGTTGTAAGGTTCCTCAACACTGTATTGATAGGGCTGTAAATTCTTTGCATTATCTGTCTGTCTGTCTGTCTGTCTGTCTGTCTGTCTGCCTGTTTGTTAGTGAGTATGTTTTAGTGGAAAAAAGGAAAGAAAAAAAGAAGGAGAGAGTGTATATCTGAAGAGTTTTTAAAATGCATAGACACGTGAATACTATCAGTTGTATTCGGTGTAATGCACCTAGAATTCCTAGACAAGTTACTATACATAACAGTAGTAAGAACTTGTGTACTTCAGAGACTTGCTTGAGAGAAGTCTTCTCTAGTGAAACAGTTTTACCTGAAGAGATTGAGAAAAACTCTCTTTTCTTAGAATATTACAAATCAAATTTCAGATCGATAGGTCAAGGTTTAGTTGTGTTAGGTTGTGTACAAGCTATATATAACGTCAGATTAACTACTTTTGAATCTGATCAAGGAGTGAGTGAGATAGTGACAGCTCTCAGAGCTATACATGAGAACCAGTTATACAGTTATAGAGTAGCTGTGTCTTTTGGTCGAATTTTGACTTGCACTGAAGACGCTGAGCAAAGAGTCATGTATTTTCATGCTTCAGCTAACAACTCTTCAGTTTTTTATGACAGTGAAGACCATCAAGACCCTTACTTCTTAGTTAAGAACTCTGAGAGCTTTGAAAGTTGCATAGATCTATTGAAAAGTAAAGTGAAAGTTGACACAAGTAGACCTGACACAAAGTGGAAAGTAGTAGGTAATGTGAATGTGAATCTGACTTATATTAGACCTACAAATGTGTTCTTAGGTAAGTTAGAGAGTGTCCCTCCTAGTTTCAGGAAAAGAGGTATGTTACACTTCCACCGAGACTCTTACAGTAAGAGAGTGTACAGAGACAACTTGTGTTTCTTTAGATGCTTGTCACACCACTTGTATAAAACATTAGATAGAACTGTAGAGCTTTTCAAAGAAGCTTATCCAGACACTTGTCAGAAAAAGTTCAAAGGTATTCTCTTAAGTGATTTAGATAGATTAGAGAAAGTATTCAAAATAGACATACGAGTGTTCAAGCTGTCTAGTACTAATAAAGTGACTGTAGTGCGTAGCAAGCTTTGTAGTAGCAAGAAAGTCTTGAATCTCAACATGTACCGCAACCACTTGAGTCTGATAGTAGACATGTGTAAATATGGTCGCGTGTACAGTTGTGAAAAATGTTACAAAGCATTCTCTTCTAATTACAACTTGAAGAGACACACTGCTGTAACAAAAGACTGTACTAAAGTACGATTTATATACAAAGGGGGTGTGTACAAACCTAGTAGAACTATATTTCAGAAGTTGAGTGAGTTAGGTGTACATACACCTGCTCACTTAAAGATATACCCATATAAGATTGCTTTCGACTTTGAAAGTTATTTTGTAAAGAACGGTGAGAAAAGTTGTAACACAACTTTTGAGTTAGATCATGTACCACTGTCAGCTAGTGTAGCTAGTGACTTTCCAGGGTATACAGAACCAGTGTGTTTTGTCAGAGAGAGTAACAGGGAAAATGATGACTTAGTCAGTCGTGTATTAGGGTACATAGATATGTTAGCTTGTGAAATAGGTGAATGTGTCAGAGAGCGTTTTAAAGTAGTGACAGATCAGCTAGATGCTCTGCAAGCTGAAGAGGAAAGGTTAGAGAGTGCAGCTTTGAAAGCTGCTAAGTTAGAGAAAAGTAAGTATAATTTATCACCTGTCGTCAGAACTAAACAAGCTCTGACAGCTTATATGAACAGAGTACCTGTAGTAGGTTTTAACTCAGGTCGATATGACTTAAATCTAATAAAGAGAAGCTTCCACACTTTCTTCTCAGAAAGAGAAAAGAAACCTATGACGACTATTAAAAGGTGCAACCAGTACATTGCTGTATACACTGAGCACTTAGTCTTCTTAGACATGGTGAACTATCTAGCTCCAGGTTATAATTACGCTAGTTATTTGAAAGCTTTTTTGAAAGACACAGAGAAAGGTTTTTTTCCTTATGAGTGGATGGACAATGTTCGAAAATTAGATAACACAACTCTCCCACCTAGGAGAAGTTTCTATAGCTCTCTGACTGGGAAAGGTATAACTCAAGCTGAGTATAGAAGCTGTAAAGAAGTGTGGGTGAAAGAAAAAATGAAAACAATGAAAGACTACTTAGTGTACTATAACAATTTAGATGTAGCTCCATTTGTCAGAGCTATAAATGAACATAGCAAGTTCTTCATAGAAAGGAGTGTCGACATGTTCAAAGATGGTTTGACACTTCCAGGTTTGACTTTGAAGTTCCTCTTTCAGAACACTGAGTTGAATGCGACACCTTATGTTCTCTTTTCACATCATGAAAAAGAAGTCCACAACTTACTGAGAAAGAATTTAGTTGGTGGACCTGCTATAATATTCCACAGACACCATCGTAGTGGTATAACTAGAATAAGAGAGCGTAAGTATGGAGTTGATAGTAAGAAGTGTGATCACATTTTAGGAGTAGATGCAAATAGTTTGTACTTGAAATGTATGGGTGAAGCTCATTGTACAGGTTTCTATGTAGTGAGACGTCACGAAGATGATTTCAAACCTGTTCTCAGTCAGCAAATCAGTTACTCAGCTGTAGAATGGCTCCGTTACAGAGCTATAGTAGACAAAGTACCTATTTTACATCAATACAACTATGGTGAAGTCAGTGTAGGTAGTCAGCGTATAAGAGTAGATGGGATAGTCCCTGATCGTAAATTGATATACCAGTTCCACGGTTGCTATTGGCATGGTCATACATGTCAGATCAACAAGACATTGATGACTAGTACGAAGGGTCGGGAATGGATAGAAGAGCGTTCTACTAAAACAGCTGCTGTAACTCTGTATCTGAAAAGTTTAGGTTACACAGTAGTAGAACAATATGAATGTCAGTGGATCAAATTACGAAAAAACACTCAGTGTTTGAAACTGAAACCGGAATGGAGTGTTAATAGACCGTCTTCAGCTGGTAAGATGAGTCAAGCTGAGATAATAGAAGGCGTGAAAAGTGGTTCAGTGTTTGGGTTGATTCAAGTAGATATTCACACACCTGAACATCTCAAACCATATTTTGCTGAAATGACACCAGTTTTCAAGAACATTCTTGTCAGCAAAGAAGATGTAGGTGATCATATGAAAAGTTATCTAGAAAGTGTAGGGAAACTGCGCCAACCTCAGAGACAGTTGATAGGTAGTTTCCATGGATCAGGTCTTCTACTAGGTACCCCGTTACTTAAGTGGTATCTAGAGAAAGGTTTAGTAGTTAGCAAAGTGCACTTGTTAGTTCAATACACACCTGAAGAAACTTTCAGACCTTTTGTGCAAGAAGTGACAGCAGCTAGACGGAAAGGAGATGAGAATGTTGACTGCAAGATCTTGTCTGACTTGTATAAACTGTTAGGTAACAGTTCATATGGTAAGACTATATGTAACAAGCAGAATTTCTTGAATACTAAATATGTAAGTCCAGATTTTGCTAGTCGACATTGTCTCCACTGGTCAGTACAACAAGTGCATGACATCAGTGAGAACACTGTAGAAATGTCATCTCTCCCGACTAGTATCACATACGACTTACCTGTTCAGATTGGGTTCATGGTATACCAGTATGCTAAACTGAAAATGTTAGCGTTCTACTACGACTTCTTGTTGAAGTTCATTGACTCAAAAGACTTTGAAATGTGTGAAATGGACACTGACAGTTTTTATTTTGCATTGTCTAAAAAGAATTTAGACGAAGCTGTCAAACCTGATATGCGTGAGCAATACTTCAGAGAGCGTCACAAGTGGTTACCTTCTGAATCTTGTGATAATCCCGAACATAGAGAGACGTACATTCAATGCAGAACACACAACTACCCATGGGTACAACCACCGTGTTGCTATCGCCGCCTGGTGTTTGACAAGCGAACTCCAGGTCTGTTCAAGATAGAGTGGGAAGGAGACGCTATGACATCTTTGAACCCTAAATGTTACATGTGTGTCAGTGAGACAGGGAATAAGACTAGTTGCAAAGGAGTTATCCAGAGGCAGAATAATCTTACTGAGACAAATTATCAGAACGTTTTGAAAACAGAAAAGACTCATGTAGTGACAAACAGAGGTTTCAGAGTTATAGACCATCACGTCACTACATACTCTCAGAACAAGCAAGGTCTAAATTACCAGTACATTAAGAGAATAGTATGTGAAGATGGTGTCAGCACTGAACCTTTAGATATATGACTCTCTCTTTCTGTGTGTGTTTGTGTGTGTGTGTGTGTGTGTGTGTGTTTGTGTTTGTGTGTGATAAAGACAAGTGAGTTGTATCACTCAAAAAAAGTAAAAAAACTAACAGTATTTTCCTACAGTAAAAAAGAAAAGAGAAAATAGTTAAAGAGAAAAAGGAAAATTTTCTGTGAAGAAAAGAAAATTTCCACAAATGGAAATTAAGTAGTACTAACTATATAGTAAAAAAAAGAAGGAGTAAAGGAAAATTTTCTATGAAGAAAAAGAAAAAATTTCCATAATTGGAAATTAAGTAGTACTAACTATATAGTAAAAAAAAAAGAAGAAAAGAGAAAAATTTTCATGAAAAATTTTCATAAAAATGTAAATAATAAAGCTTCTATAAAGAGAAAGAGAGAGAAATTATAGTTGAACATTCGAGGAAATTATCCAATTTCTCTCCGAATGTTTCACCTCAATTTCTCTCCTAGTGAACTATATCGCTAAAAAAAAGCTCGTAAAATAACAAAAAAAAGTGAACTGTATCACACCAAAAAATAAAAAGCAGGCGTGAAAAGAGAGTTGTTACAAAGACGCCACTGACTGATTTCAGACTACTTTACTAAACTCTCTTTGTCCGTCAAATTCATCAGAGAAAATTATTTTTTTCTGATTAGTGTCAAGAAATATATACAATGGCTGACAGCAAGTTGACGTCAAAAATAGACGATATCCTTGACTCTGTCAGTATGTACAGTTCTATATATGGTAGTTGTAGTTCTAGACTTGATGCTTCACCACCAACTCTCTCACCACGTGAAAGTGAGAAAAATGTTCATACACCCCCACGCATTACAACTCATGTAAAACCAGTGTCACCTCGTAACTTCGACACAGCTTTGACTTGTGGTTGTAGAGGTCATTTCTTCTGGGAGTTCATACCTGTAAATAATATTAGCTATTTTAGAGGAACCTTACCTGATGTTGTTGAGCGCTGTTTTTCCAGTATACATGTGTACAGAGATTTCCATGAAGCTTTCTGGGATGCATACACTCAGTGTATAGAGCAATCCACATTGAATCTGCCTATATTCGTTGCAGATTTCACCATTGCTGTGTATCAAATGCATAACTCTCTGACTTGCCCCAGACACTATGCTAGATACACTCTAGGGAGTTTCAAGAGCTTCATGGAGTTCAACGAAGTGTTACGTGAATCACCTATTATAGGCGCATTCTGTAGGTGTAATGTTCCGATGAACCCTTCAGATATCGCTTACAATGTGTGTTTCACGTGTCTGCAAGCTACTCTAGAGTTGAAAGCTTTGTCTCTCACAGCCGTGTTACAGCATTTCTCGTATGAAGTCAGTTTCAAAACTGATTACTTGAATGCCCTGACTCCAGGTGTGAGAAACAATCGCGAATACTTTCTAGCTCAGTCATTGTTTGATGTGAAACTATCTAAAATTGTGAAGATGGGGACTGGTTGGGTGAGTACTTGGAATACTCGAGGTGTTTCTTGGAAAGGCCAGAAAGGTTTCACAACCAATCGTTCTTTCTGCATCATGTGTAACATTGCAGGGAATGGTCATGACTTGTTTGTGTGCAAGAACTGTACAAAGTATAAAATGTGAATAAAGTAACCAAAATAATATTTCTTGCCTTGTGTTTGTCTTTAGCATGTGACGGCATTACTCAATGTCATTGTTGACATTTATTTCAACCACGTGGTCTTAAACACGTGTCATTGTTGACATTTATTATAAGCACGTGGTCTTCAACACGTGTACAAGTGAAGTAGGTCATGTTGACATTGTACTAGCCAATCAGAAGCTTGTAAAGTATGTCATGACCTCTGATGACGTCACTTCCTGTCATTTAGAAGCTTCTGATTGGTTGAAAGAGGTCACTTCCGTTCTGCAAGTGTCAACTGACCTAGATGCACCCGTTTACTACGCGCTGAATATGCTCCTATATACTACTACTACAATCTGATTGGCTGCCATAACAGATAAGCATAGACTTACGAAAGTCCAAAGAAAGGGAAACCTCCAGTGTTGAATGGTTCCACTCCCAGGTACCATCCCTAATGCTAGTACACACAATTAGACATGTACTGGAGGAACGTGACAGACATCACAGGTTATTCTTACCTCTGGTCCAGCTGCTAAAATACCCTCCTCCTGTTGCTGCTGTCAGTGTTAATCCTCCCTACTCCTCCTCCTCCAGTGCCTGGCTGGTATAACCATGGTAAGGTCCCACCCTGGAGGACGTGCACGTTACAGCT